>RHGK01000027.1:0-247209 GCA_005281515.1 Taphrina wiesneri
CAAAACAAATTTGTTGAAAATGTCTCAGGGTGTTGCACTTTAGTGGACCCCTACTGTATTGTTGAGAGATATTGAAAACTTCAAAGTTATCTAATATTGCTCTCTATTTAGAATCATTTTTATAAGTGCAAGACACTTTGATTACGCTCTATATGCTTGGGTAACTTACTTGACCACTTTAGTATAACTAAAGTTTGAACATGTCACAAATGAAACTTGTGCACTGTATCTTTTGCAGCACGCTAGTCTATACTAGAATTGTCTATGCAATGAATGGACAATTCTAAGCTTGTAATGATATAGTCAATGTGTGTAGTTTACATCTTGTATGGGATTCTAAATATAGCTATAACTTTTTTAAAAACTTACATGTCCTGTACTTGATAAAGAAGCCATGTGTGATTGCATTCTTCTCAATTGAGAGAATTTCTAGAATCTCAGAGCAAACATTGCAGGCCTAAATTACAAAATGTTCGCACATGCATTGTTCAGTGTGGCACAATTGTTTTGTTCAGAATTACAGAGGCGACTTGCTGAAGCGTACCAGATTTCCTTGCTACATAACATTGATCACCCACAAAGAACCATCGATTTTGCTTATGCACGATGATAAGACTAGAGACGGAAGTGTATTTTCGACACACTGATCTAAGTTACGTTGTGGTATATAATGTCGCTGCATGTATCTGTCATATGTGCGTGTCGTTTAAACATTTTTCCAGATTATCTCGTCGAGATACCAGCATGTTGTCCAACGACCAGCAGACGAGGGTCAGAAATGCTTGCAAGGTTAACAAATTAGAAGGTTGCTGGGAGAATCGCTGCAAGGCTACGATCATGATTGCATTGAAGCATCATCAAATGCAGGCCTAGAGAGCATTAGTCATGTTGAGATACTTTTCTCGGACGGAAATACATTTCAAGATTGACACCGAGTCCCACGGTGGCATTATTTTTGAAGTGGTCAAGTGTTGCAGCAAATGTCAAACTGACGGCACCAGATAGTCTTTTGTCAAATAGACACTGCAGTTTGCCCTTCGTATCAATTTGGCCCCGTAATGTGGAGTGTAGATAGTCGTATTTTGCAGCTATTGTGGTCGTGCCTTCAGTTTTGGTTTGTCCCATCGGACCAAAAGCCTTGATCAATTGACACTCTACTCCAGCCTCGACCTTCGCGGACAACTTCTTCCAAAAACACGCTCCCAGGACACCCTGCGGGGACAATTGAGCAGAGGCTATCCAGCTAGGCTGTACATAGCGGGCCACATAAGATAAGGAGGTCTCTTCTGGACCGGCTGTAGACGGGGGCTTCTGCCAAATGGCCTCCAATCCCAATGCTAGAGCAGGGGTTATGCTCTGAAGATAGTGTGCGATTGATACTGCTGAGAACTCGCCATCAAGAAAAGATGGATTCACAGTTTTGAGATTTATACTGAAGTCATTGCCCTTCCAATCGTGTTCAAGCTGTAGCATCGATTGCCCGGGATCAGCAGTAGTTTGTGTCTGAACCTTCGTAGTATGCCTTGCATTCTCGGGAGCCCAGCCATAGTGAAAGCGCCCAGATACTGAGCCATCATTATCCACATTTCCATTCATGAATACTCTATTGGTGGCAAAGGCCGCTGCCAAGGAGTACGGCGGTAACATTTGACTGCCAGAAGCGAATGAGTGCGTCATATGAAAGACTGCAGGAGATATGCCACCAACCTTTGTTATGTCTGCCTTGATTCCCGTAAACATTTGTCGTGAAAGTTGTACATCCATTTGAACTTCTCGAGAAATATGCTCCACAGTACCACTATACGTGTCAGTAGTCAACAGCAGGTCTTTGGACTACATACGGGTATGGCAAGTTGAGAGACTTTCGTAAATCCATCAAAGTTTGTATTGTCTCGTTCGACAAAAGTCCAAAGAACGAGGCATCATTGCTGTTCGTCTTGCTCGACATCTCAAAGATCTTTTGTACAGTATCGGCTGTCTCTCGAGAAAATTCTCAGTATGCCGAGGAGCACCAAGGCAGCTTGATCACCCAGTTCACTGACGTTTACAAAAGTCGTTCACAAGTTGCAATTGTGCTGGATGTCAAAAGTTGTGTAAGAGCTCCCAGGCTGTTAGCGCCGCGAACGTCAACTTCTGCTTCAAGGTTGTGTGGTAAGTAAGTGTCGTATCTTTCGGATAGACAGCCACAGCGGTCTATCTTTGCATGATCGATGTCATCCATTCCTTGGCCTTGCCAACCTGTAGTACTCGTACAGTACGAACCTTGGAAGTTACTCCACGAATTGCATCCACAATCTCAGTGGATCTGGAGAAGTGAATGCATCACCCCTATGCAAATGTCGGGTCGCCAAATTCATGATAATTGAATATAATACTCAAGTAGCCGAGTAGCAGTGAGGTCGATCTCTTTTGGGCCACCGTCAACTCTGCCTCGAGTAGCGCAAAATGTCTGCAGGTGGTAAACTTTATAACACAGAGTCGGGACAATTGTTTCATGCTGGCAAAATCGCTATCTGCTTGGTCGGTCTGCCTGCTCGGGGAAAGACTCATCTCTCAGTCTCTTTGTGTAGGTATCTGACATGGCTTGGGCTGAGCTGTAGAGCGTTTCATCTAGGAGACTATCGACGAAAATGGCTCGCAGGCGCGGAAATGCCCGATGATTATTTCTTCTTCCAAGACAGTTTGTCATCAACAATCACTCGTACGGCATCTAATAAAACAGTAGACGTATCGAAGACAACTCAGGTGCTGCGCGATAAGGTCGCAAGCGACTGTATGAGCGATATCCTGGACTACTTGAACAAGGCTGGCGAAAACGGGCAGATAGTTATCTATGATGCAGTCAATGCCAGTGTGAACGTACGCCGAAAACTTCATCAACAATTCTCACAGGTTGACATACAAACCATCTTCGTCGAATCTGTTTGTACGGATGAGAGAATAATTCAGGCCAATGTTAGGAATGTGAAGGTTACTTCCCCAGATTACGAAGGTTGGGATGCCGAAAAGGCCGTGCAGGATTATTTGAGAAGAATAAATGCCAAAATACCACATTATGAAGAAATGAATCGAGACAGAGAATCAGACCTATCTTGGGTAAAAATGATCAATATTGGTGAGCGCATGGTCGTCAACAAGGGCTTAACAGCAGAAGCAAGAAATATTGGCCGTTCGGGCAATTTTGGTTATCTCGGTATCGCCTTTTCCATGTCATTACAACGATACTAATGCTCTAGGTTCCCGCATCGTGTTCTACCTCATGAATCTCCATGTCAAACCACGTACTTTGTATTTTGCTCGTGCTGGCAAATCTGAAGACAGGTCTTACAAGAGCGATGCACCTCTATCCCATCCTGAAGGTCTAGAATATGCGAAGAAGCTGGCTGAAGCAGTGATGGATCGTAGATCAGTGTTACGACGAGAAGCTATCGACTCAGGACTCGAGCCTGAAGACCGATCTCTCACAGTTTGGGTGTCTCCACGACAAAGGACTGTCGCTTCAGCACAATATCTAAAGGAGGCTGGTTGTGCTGTAAGGCGACGTCCACAGCTCTCAGCACAAAATCCAGGCGTATATGACACATTGTCGTTAGCTCAAATCAAGGAAAAATATCCTGGCGAGGAAAAGCAACACGCCGAGAACCCGTTCTTGCATAGATTTCCAAGAGCTGAAAGTTACCACGATGTTGCCATCAGACTCGAGCCTGTCATCCTTGAAATTGAAAGGTTAGGACTACGTTCTGCAGAACAACACCTATGCTAATCACTCAAGGGAACGAAATGACCTCATAATCATCGCCCACGAAAGCGTCCTTCGTGTACTTTATGGTTACTTTCTGGGGATTGAGTCGTCGAAAATACCTGATTTGAAGATGCCTCGAGCTACAATTTTCGAAGTCAGCCCGTAAAAGTCCCGAAGAAAGCTAAAGACACGATACTAATGAGATCAGGTCAAGCTATAATTGCAAGGAGTTCAGAATACAAATTGCAGATGTTTCAGAATGAGATGCCAGACTCCATAACATATCCTACCGGTACCCTTACATTGTACATAGTCGTTGGTTACAAATACTTCTAGCTCTACATTCTCTTGGGAGGGTCTTTCTTGTGTACATGACGCATGTGACGCACTAACGCGTCGTTCCTTGAGAAAATTTTGTTTGTGCCGGCGGCTATACATATCTCGCAGCGGAATTCTAATTTCTTTGCACGATGAATAGTGTCTTGATGACGGACAAGATCATATGGTCGAGAGAAGACGGTACCACAAACTTGGCCAGTACTGGGAATGATCCAATCGCACCTATGTGGTCCGCTACCTTTATGTTTCGATTTGTCTGCTGCGTGGTTATTCAGGTGGTCAACTTCCTCCGCGTCTCCGTCGTCATCATCATCGATGTCTTCATCATCATCGCGGTCTTCATTATTGTCATGGTCTTTCGTATGATAATCAGACTGCTTTGGACCGACTCGTTTGTGCTCAGTCGCGAGTGGTGGAGGCCGAGCGTGAATACGCGCATGCAAGTCAAGAGCTGCTGCTCTGTCAAATGATTCGTAACATTCGTTACAAGTATACATGTCTGGCGCTCGTGGAGATGAGCGGTTTGGAACATGTGATACGTAATCGGGTTCACTGCCATTGATCGATGGTGGTGTTGTTTGTGGCTCACTATTCGCCGACATGTTCGAAGTGGTGGACTCCTCCTTATACAGGGCTCGTATCTTGGCGTTGGCGGCCGCGTTATTGTTGGCTTGCGCTTCAGATGGTCCCAGGGACAAAGGTACCTGTATCGCCTGACGAGGTTGTCCCCGGAAGACAGGTTTTGGGGACAGTTTCTCATGCGCTCGTACGGGTGTGATCGTCTTGGGCGTGGTCATTTCTCCATAACTCTGCTGAAACGATCGATTTGCTGTCATGCGGTCATGCTTTGGCATCGCGACATTGTCTGATGGTTTGGTGTGACTTTTGAGACCTGACTCGAAGACAGACTCTTTAGTACCGAAATTGGCACTATCCGGGTAATCTAGGAAGGCTTCTTTTGGCGAGACAGTCGATTGTTCTGGCTGTTGTTGGATCTTCTGTTTCTTATCGGCTATGACCGGCGAACTAGTCCTCAAGTCAGTTCCTCGATCTCTGTCGAACCTTATACCACTCTCCATGCCGGGCCAATAATGCTCTGACCTCTGATTTGATTCCGGATTCTGAATGATTGGTGTATCGAATAGTTGAGGATAAACATTTTGTATTCGCTCGGTGCGTGAGTGAGGATTCTTCTCGGCAGGTGCGACTGGAGCATTCTGTGTGCCAATTTGTGGGTCATATAGTTCGTCCTCAACAACATCTGAATATGTTCTGTCCAATTTGAAATACTTCGTCGGCCTACCAGTGCTGCTGTCGAAGCTACGCTCGGATTGTAATGACTGTCGCTTTGCTGGATTGTTCATATAGTCAGAGTGTGATGCAATACAAGATGGTCAGAAAACCTCAAAGGTCTCTCAAATATGTCCGTAGAGGTCTATAACAAGCGGCTTGATGACCTCGATCGAGCACGGAGTCGATAGCTTAATCTTGGAGAATTGACGCAATCACTCACAAGCCACGTGCTATAGTCATAACCTTTGGCTTCATCGTCGATACAGCCATACTCAACGATAGCTATCATGTAGTCTACAGGATTTACATGGGTAATCGTAGGCAAGTCGTGTAAACGATGATCCGAGCAGTGCTCCGTCTACTTGGGCAGCCACATCACAACCACTGATTGTGGAGAAGGATGTTTGAGCTTGGCATGCACTGATTTGCCATGCAAAAATCATCTGTACATGTATGCATGCGTTTGACAGATCAACAACACCGGCCGCTGCCCTCAAATGCATATAGGTAGTCCAGAAGCAGCATGAGTATGAAAACTGACTACTTTGCAACCTATCTAATGGGACTATCGCCATTCAACGTCATAATTTGATATCGACTTTTCTCTCTATTACCGTTGTCCATTGCACCAGAGATACGTCCGAGGTGAAGGTAGAGATGCTTCTCATATACATAGTGCTTACCGTTGACTGCAACGCGACGAATGCAGAATTTGTGATTTAGTACTGCTCAGCCATGATATTCACAACCATAGAAGTCCATCCAGTAAACGCTTTAGTCCTCTGCCCCGAGCCAGTCTCGGAATTGTACTGCTCCCATATGATGCCTGTCCTCTGGTACTCTCTCTTGACGTTATTGACTACATTTGCTCGCAACTCCGTATAGATGTCCTTGGCTGCCTGCTGTTGTGGTCCGGACACAAAGATGTAGTTTTTATAGAGAGATGCAAGTGCCAAATAGTTGATATTGATCCATATTGGTCCACGCCAATAGTTTTCCCCAGTGCCATAGTGTGCGTCCAGCTTTGACAAACTCCTCAGACCATATGCAGACCATAGATGGTTCTCATCACGAATCAATTTGAGTATAGCCCCCAGGTGAGCGTGATCTGGAGGGAGCAGGCCAAGCAGAACGGGAAAGATTGAAATGTAGCCGAAATGACAAACCGCAACATTCTCCTCGTAGGAGTCGACAGACTGATCGCAGTATGCCTCGTGTTCTGAGCTCCAATGTAAATCGTCCAAATTTCGTAAGATACCATCTTCAATGCGTTGCAATTCTGATGCATCCTCAAATTCAGAGACTTGATGAGCAATGTTTCGCAGCAATTTTGTCATGAGGCCCATCCAACAGTGTAAATCTAGATGAAGCTCACCTGGATGCGGCGGCTGTGCTCGAGGATAGTCATCAATTCCACTCGTTAAGCAATGATCTGGTGTCCTTCCGCGCCAACGATAGCCCTCTCTTGTTGAGAAAGCTTCCCGATCATATGCTTTAATCTCCCCCTTTTGTGTTCGGCGAAACCATTCAAAGTGCTTTTTGAGCTTTGGATACAAGGAGTGCAGGAAGTGATTCGCTAAGGCTGGATCCTTGAGATAGAGTGAATTGTGTATCGAGTCACTCTTTACAGCAAAAGGTGCTTGATCGAATTCGAAGCGATAAGATTCTCCACCATGACTTCTTTGGACTTCCAAACGCTGTAGAAAATGGTCTATAGCGATGAAAAGAGTAGGCGGATTGGCATAATGAGGATACTGGGTGGTAAACTCAATTGGTACCTTCGATCGAGCTTCTGCACCGAGGATCTGTTCGCGTGCTATCCAACCGTCCTCGTCCATGAGAGAAAACCACGATTGTATGATTTCAAGAGAAAGATCTTGATCCCACAAGCTAATTGGCATAAGATGAAAGCCTTCATCCCAGTAAAAGCCTCGAGGGAAAAAAGGTCTGGACGGGACTGAGGTAAAAAGTGTTGTAGGTCCTTCCTCACTTCCAGTACTAGCGGCCAACTGTGCACTTGCATTCTCCCAGAATGATTCGTCATCCTCGTCAAAGGATGAAGAGTAAGATCTGTCGACGATGGATGTACCATGAAAGTAACCTATGCCACCCATCAAATTCGAGAAAGCCACCTTGCCAAAGTCCTTGAAGTCTTGGCCTCCGAAAGGACTCCGAAGTTCGAAGATTTCATCAAAGTGAGCATCGAACGCGTCTCCTACTTCTTGAATTCTTCTTGTAACGTAAGAAGGTTTGGGAACAAGATGTTGCTCAAGATGCTTGACAGTCCGGTATGCAATGTCGAACTCGAATGAGCCCTCGAAAGTACGCTGTAGATAGACCAAATTGCTATGAGATTGTTCCACGTCCGGCAAAGTGAAGAGCAGAGCAGGCTCTGGGAGATTTCCAGCATGCAGCTGCTGTGCTTTCGTGATAGACTCTTTCAATGATTGTAACAGAATTTCTCTGGCTTGCCATATGCTTGTTGGAGGGACCTTGACACCCAAGAAGCTCGTGCTTGAATCACTTCTGACCTTAGCCAGAGGGTGCTCGTAGGACGGATAGACATTTTTTGGGTTTCCGTCCGTCATCGTGACGGAGAAGTTGCCCACTCCTGTTACAGATCCCTTGACTGTTATGTCATTGGTGTTGTCACTGCTCTGGCTCGCGGCTTTGTCTACGGACAGTCCACCAGATCCTTCAAGGCCAGCGTAAAAGAAAAGTGTTGTTCTGACATTTCGTGAAGCCTCCGCTCGTGGCTCACCTTTAACACGTAAGACCCACTGATCTTCTCCAAGCTCAGGTAACTTGACAAAGTCTGTGGTGAGGTCGATGCCCATTCTTTTGTCACGAACGACATGTCTACCACCCTGTCTTGCATCGTATTGTTCCCAGCCATAGCCTCCAATGTCATCACCTTGCTCGCATGCATGCCGAAGGTCTTGAATTGCTTCATAATCATCCACATTTGCCCACATCAAGCCCATCAAGATGCTTTCTGGCACACGAGGCCGGATTCCGACATACAAGTTGGGTCGATAAGGACCCCATAGCAGTGAGGAATTGGACAAAGTGTCTATTTCACGAAGTCCTTGCTGCAATGAACTCAAGACGGGTATGCAAAAGCTCAGGAGGGCCAATATGTAATTTGACATTACACCGGATCGTGCCGATTTTCGTCAAGATACTAAGGACTCTTTCTGTAGGGTGCTTTTTCCAGAGTCCTATTGATGCTATCAAAGTTCATTCATATGCCCTGGCTACTGTTCAAATCTGAGCTTGGAGACAGACTCTGATTCGACTGATAGTGTACACCACTGTCAATCTGAACTTACTACGATGTGAACGTAGTGATAACAAATACCTGTGATGCTCAACGTGTGAGCCTCGTGCACACATTCATGTATGTCTATAGCTAGGAGCCCGGCCCTGAGGTGTACATCAGCCACGACCCATGCAAGCCCTGCCCAGGTTGAGACGCCCAAGATGCAGAACGTTCACCAGACAGATTCTTACCCAGAATGGCTGACAACGGAGAACCCAGTCAGTGGCGCAGATTCTGTCGGCCAGTACTCGAGTATACATGTGCGCATGTGCTCTGACCTAAATTTAAATCATAGACCTGAAAGTACAGTAGGTATCTCCATTCAGTTTCTTGCCTTCTGTACATCAAAGCCTGAGCAGAAATTCCCACAGGATTTATGAGAAGTAAGCAAACCATCATGTTATGGCATTCAAGCCTTCGCGTGTTTGCTGATCCTGGCTGATCCAACTCTCAGTATTCGACATTCAACCCCTTTTACAAAACCACCGAAATGCTTGGACGAAAGGCTGTTAACGCATGTCATAGGACTAAGAACTCGCTATCATGCAACAGCTCGTCATCTGTCAGATCAAGGCCAGTGAAGTATGAAGTCTGTCGAGCATTGCACAATGTTTCAATTTTGAGAAGTGGGCACAACAAGTGTATGGTCTACGCATGGGCCGTTAGATGCGAGCTAGAATGAATAGGGTCGAAGATCAGGCACAGCAAAGGGGCGCTCGACTCAGAGAGAGCAAGGCTCTTTTCACGTTTGTCGAATGATATTACGCTCGCTGCGAAGCTTGGTGGTGTAGATCCGCTTTACAACCTCAGACTTTCTGCATGCTTGACGAGTGCGAAAAAAGCCGACATGCCAAAGTCTAATATAGAGTCAGCCATCAAGAGGGCTACAGGACGCTCTTCTGATGGGGAGACACAAGCAGTCCTCTATGAAGGCAATTTATCGTCCATTGGATTCATGATTGATGCACTCACGGACAAGAAAACAAGGACTATTGCCAATATCAAATCAACGCTCAAAAAGGCGTATGGTATATTCACGACGATTGTAGTAGGATCGCTGACACTATCAGGGGCGGAGTCATATCACCTGCAGCATTTCACTTTGATCACTTAGGCTTGATTGTTGTCGCGTCGAAAGACCGTACACTAGACCAGATGATCAACTTAGCGATTGAAGTCGGTGCTGAAGACGTGGAGCTCGATGATGCTGAGTATATGTTCTGGACAGATCCAAGTGAATTGAATACTGTTGCTCAGTCGATCAAGGACAGTGGATCCGAACTTGTGAGTCCTTGCCAATCTTACCTACGAACCTGAGTAACTTTTGGTAGTTAGAGGCAAGGCTACAATATCGTCCAAAGACATTGCAAGACGTCAATATTGAGCTTAGGAAACAGGTCGAAGGGCTACTCGACGCTCTTGAAGCAGACGAAGACGTTGTTCGCGTGACTTGCAACATGAAAGAGGAGCAAAATCATCAGAGTTCGGGCTGAATTCGCCAATGTCAACTCACGTCACACTGGTTTTGGTCATTTACACAGGTATAATCATTGGTAAAACTACTCCAGGTTCGCTTGCATCTCCGAATAACTCAAAGGCGTGAAATTTTGCAGATCAATTCCTCGAGCCTTCAGTGCCTCTATGGCGTGAGGAGGCACCAATGTAGTATTGGAGGCTGGATTGATGGATAATTCTAGTCATTGTTAGCCAAGTTCAACGAGCACCGATTGGCATTACCATTAGCTGTGAAATTGAACAATTCCGGAAGTGGTCGAGCAGGCGCCTCTGGATTTCTCATATCTGGCAAAATTGTGTTAGGGTCTCTCAATTCATCGAAGAATGGATGACACATCGCATCGAATGCGCTCAGCCTGGTGTTTGGTGTATAGTCGAGAATCTTAGCTATGAGGTCTAGCGCATCGTTTGGCGTCCCTCGACGAAACACTCGAGTGAACGGATGAGGCCTGATTTGAGGAAATCTGTATTCCATGTAATTCGGGTTCATCGTGCGAATTTGGTCTCTTGTTGGTGTTCCGAGCACTTTAATAATTTCAACCAGTTGGTCTATACCAGACTCGCCTGGGAATAGAGGTTGACCGAGCATTAGTTCCGCCATGACACACCCAGTTGACCAGATATCTGTCAGCATTAGTATTCATGCCTGACTGTGTGCTTAGCATCACAAACCAATTTTTGTTGTATAATTAGTGGCCCCGAAAATCAATTCTGGGGCACGATAATATCGAGAACAAATATACGACACATTTGGCTCCCCGACCACTAGCATCTTAGCTGAACCAAAGTCGCAGAGCTTCAACACTCCGGTCGCGGGATTCAGTAATAAATTTTGAGGCTTGATGTCTCGGTGACAGATGCCCTGTGAGTGAATGTAGACCAATGAACGGAACAGTTGATATATGTAGAGCTTCACCTCGAGCAATGGCATGTTGGAGCGTGTTCGTGCATAGTGTCGAGATGCTCGGTAGATTGTCTCTGGGACGAATTCTAGCACCAAGTTTAGGTACACTTCATCAGGCTGCATCGCGTTAATTTTCCTTTCCGACAGGATGAGCTAGGTTTCTGACCTTGTCTCCATTCGAGTAGAAGTAAGCCTTCAAATCAACTATGTTTGGATGGCGGACTTGTCTCATGATCTGCAATTCTCGATTCTGATAATTAGTATCTTATGAGCCACCATGACATAATTTACCTTGAATCGTTTGTCTTGCAAGACCCGCTTTATGGCCGCGTCCTCATTGGTGTCGATGAGTTTAGTCTGAAACACAATGCCGAATGATCCGCTGCCAACAATCTTGCATGATGTGTAAGACATTTCTCGTAGTTCACCACTTCTACCATCGTGCACTTGTTCCGTGATAGTCTGATCGTGGTTAGTCGCTAGTGTATTCGTTGTGTGGAATGGCCATACTCTGAACGGGTCCAGTGCCATTGACATAGATGCACCGGTAGTACTCATTTGTCCTCAACCTTGATCGATGGAATTGTCAAGCCACTAGATGTTCTACCGACGATCCACGGTTCTGAAAGTTGAATGGGTCTCGAAAATCGTGGTCGCAAATTCGAGGCAGTATTCCGACTCGTGAATTGTCAACACTTCGATGAAAGAATGTCCTAAAAATTCTGGAAAGTTTGCGGCGGAGTACAGGAATGAACAAGGCGAGCTCGACAGAAAAGACTGGCCAGATACCTGCCTTGTAATATGCTCGTTCATTTGTAAAGTGTCATGGGCGACTCCAACCTTGGAATGGCTGGCCAGTTGCTCTGCTCAGGTGTGCAGGGCTGCACCAACCAATTGCGACCGAGTCAACCAATCTTGGGCGCGCGCAAATGGGGTCAAATCCTCAAGCTCGAGCGGCCACTAGAGAGGTCACGTGAATGCAATCTCGGTGGTGACGCCCGCCTGCGTGTCCCGGACCCGGCTAGACCTCGGGAGATCTGGATTGTGGATGATTCCAACACGCGAGTATGTGTGAATTTGAGGCCCTGCAGGAGAGATGGACAGCTATAGCTGCGAGTCCAGACAGTGTATCCACTCCCGGCTTCGGTGCTCACCAATAGCATATATACGTGGAGTGTACATGTACAGGTTGGGTGCATATGTTGCAGTTAGTTGGCAAGTACTCGCCATAGCAGCTGGTAGGCTGTGCGTGCTGACAGGTAGTTAGCTATGTCTTGGTGCTGTTAAGCGATTTTCATTCCTACCTACACCTGTTTAAGCTACATACGTGCCTATAACAAAGACGCCAACAGTGAAGGTATTGTACTTCGCTAGATTGGTCCTTGCTCTTCACATTGTTCTTGCTCGTATGTACCTGTAAGCTCCAATCCGCTGCATCTACAACAATAGCACCGAACACATTGCATCGGAAAGAGAAGTAGCCTCCATGCCCAGGAGGACTAAGAGCTTTGTGCACAAGAACACAGCGCAAGCTTTTCGAGCTCAACTATCGAACAAGGGACCGAATGCGGTCATTCCGCGTTCACGGCAACCATTGACCATTAATTCTGTGCCTTTGGGATTGGAGGTGATGAAAACGACCTGAGCATTTATTTTGCGATATACAGTATCAATGAGCTGAACTGTATCTGGTCGTCCAACCTTTTTCGTATCAACTAAGGTCATCCGGCCGCCCTTGACTGCTTTCCGTAGAAGAGCCATGATGTCTGGTCCATAAGTGTTATCCATGTCCGAGCCTATCCAGATCAGGTGGAAGTAGCCCTTAGTCTGTAAATAAACCGAAAGCGTGACTCCGATTCCGGCTCCTGTAGCGACAATGACCCCTCGATTATACATTTCTGCTAGATATGGCAATCCTGCAAATTTGAGACCACGCGTCCAGATGTGAGTTGGAGGATCACTAATCAGAGCTCTTGTCCAATCACCTTGAGCCACCACAAGCATATGATGCGTGAAAGCTAAAGGGCCCTCAGATATGATGCCGAATGCGTGCCACTCCAACCATGGAGATCGTGACAGACGACCAAGGAGACCTGTGTAGCAACCACCTGGAAATGATAAGAATGCAATTTTGGCTGACGGAGCTGAAACTTTGATCGGAATCTTTTGCAAGGTCAGCCATGGAGACACAATCATGACTGAAATGCAAACTGTCATCCAAAATTCTTCCTTTCTAGCCCAACGTACACTTCCCGGTCGATACTTGTGTTGTACCGGATCATAAGCCTGGAGCAAAATCACAAGAATCCACAGATATGCTAAACCAAGCCAGCCCACGAACCGATGGAACTTTTCGAAGATGTTGTGATGAGCATGTCGAACATGCGGCAAAGCTACAGCTATCGAGATGCCCAGAGCGATAGGTGTCAAGATAGCAAAGCTCAGAATAGCGCGTGGATAGATGTGTTTTTGGAAGGCCATATAGGCCGCATAACAGGTCCACAAGAGTCCAGCAGTCGAGCAGCCAGAGTGCACACCACCGAGATTGACGAAGACGGCAGTGACGAAGTTTCGAATGCGGATCGGCGTCCAGAAAATTGTTTGTACCGTCAGCCAATATAGAATTCGTAAGGCAACCTCATTTCTCGCAAAAATCGACACCATTAAATTGCCAAGGGCGAATGTAAAGGCATTGTTCTTGGCGTATCCGAAGCGGTTTTGTGTAACAGCGATCAAAGCAGCCAGGTTCAGCGCCAGAATCAAGGTGAACAGTTTGCGATAAAGACTAAACCAGATCAAGAAAGTTTCCATCCTGTCGATTTCCTTTTTTGGAGCGCTATTGTTCGCTAGTGGTATGGCTACACCCTCAGTGGTTTTCAGCTCAGGAGCCCGAGGTGTCAAGGGCTTGATCTGAGGAAGCTCGAATCCAGCTTTGACATAGCCAGGCAAGTGTTGGCTCACAGGCACATCGAACGCTCCGGATGCTTGATTTACACTGCTGAAATATCCAGCATCGTATGCAAAATAAGCACCTTCCCGAACGAGGTTCTGACGACCCTTGGGAAAGGAGTTGTAGATCGGTAGAAGTAGTTTGCCATCAGACTGCTGCGACTCACTTTCGAAGCTCATTGCATAGACTCGAAACGTAGAAGAGAATTGAGAGCAGCATCATTAAAAGCATTATTGCCCTGATTTTGTACTGCGACCAAGGAACAATCGACTTCCGCTCTGAGACAACTTTCCTTGTTCCATTTATGGTTTGATAGAGCTGGTAAGAACTCTGAAGTGGAGGTTTCACTGGTTGCTATCGGTCTTAAACAGCTTAACAAAGAGCAAGATTGCCTCTTTGGGACATCAACGACAATCCGAAACGGATCGTCTCCACAGCTCCATGGCTATAAGTAATGACGCTGCATCGCTCGAGAAGCAGCTATAGCAAAGCCAAATAGTACAGATGCATAACTTCGTATCAAGACTACCAGACATATCTGTTCCGGAGGAGAATCTTGCAACGTTCGTTCTTGAGCAAAACAATCCGTCTTATGATCACAACAAGCCTTTATTTGTAGACAGTGAGGATCAAACCAGAATTCAAAGTCTGAGCACCCTCAAGCAAGCCTCTCGGGAGTTTGGCGCTGGTCTGCAACATCTTTTCGATGTGCAGAGCAACGATGTCGTTGCGCTATTCTCAGCCAACTCAATCGACTACCCTGTCTCGGTCTTTGGTACTTTCTATGCTGGCGGTACAGTGACTTTGATCAATGCTGTCTACACCAAAGAGGAGGTTGCTTCACAGTTGAGAAACTCGGCTGCGACCGTCCTAGTAACCACCCCCGAGCTTCTTGAAACAGCGAAAGAGGCCTGCAAACTGGCTAAACTGGACTTTCGCCGCATAGTCGTTGTTGGTCTGACATCAGAGCACACTGAAGATGTTTCCGCGTTCTCTGATCTGCTCGAAGCAGGCAAGCGGCAAAGCACGGAAGCCGCGCTAGTCGGACCAAATTCTACAGCATTCCTGTGCTATTCCTCTGGCACAACTGGGCTCCCGAAAGGAGTGCAATTGACTCACAGGAACATTGTAGCCAATCTACTCCAATGGGATCAAGCAGAAACCCGGCTCAATCTTAGCTCTTCTCTGATATCGGTCTTACCATTCAGTCATATTTATGCTCTGAGTGTTCTCATAATGAACCCAATCCGTCGAGAGATGACAAGCTACGTTGTGGCCCGCTTTCAGTCGGCTAAATTCATGAAGCTGATAGAACACAAACGAATCACTGCGGCCTTTATAGTGCCGCCCATCGTGAAGGTCCTTCTTGACGAGGATGCACAGAACTACGATCTCTCATCACTTGACTTCTTGTGTTCTGGTGCAGCGCCACTGTCGGCGCGGATGGCCCAAGACTTGTGCTCACAATATAACCTTCCAATTGCACAAGGTTATGGCCTGACAGAGACTTCTCCGGTCCTCTGCTTCTCAAGCTTTCCTGGAGTAGGGTATGCGGGATCTGTGGGTCAGCTTCTACCGAATATAGAATTAAGGATTGTCGATGAAAACAATCAATCACAACTCGTTGGTGGTATAGGCGAACTGCAAGTCCGCGGACCCAATGTCATGAGTGGATATCTGAATAATCCCGAAGCGAATGCAGAAGCCTTCACCGTTGATGGGTATTTTCGCACTGGCGATATAGGGTACATGTCTTCCGAGGGCGAGGTGTTCATTGTAGACCGACTCAAGGAACTTATCAAGTATAAGGGCTTTCAAGTGCCCCCGGCTGAGCTCGAGAATCTCCTGCTAAGTCATCCAGCCATACAAGATTGTGCGGTGATAGGACGCAACTGTGATATCGAGATCACAGAGCTTCCAACAGCGTACTGTGTATTGCGACCTTCAGTGCTGCAAAGCAAGGCGGATTTACCGATAGGCTGGACTGAGGTGGATCAAGCGCCAGAAGACTTGTCGATCCAATTACTGGCCATTGCAAGAGATATCATTAGTTTCATCGGAAAGAATGTCTCCAATCACAAGAAGCTAAGAGGAGGGGTGGTGTTCACAGACTCCATTCCACGAGTTCCAGCGGGCAAAATTCTCCGGAGAGTCCTTCGTGACCGAACTGGAGTACAATTCCTTGTGTAGAGTACCGGCTATCTGACTGTGCCTGGGGAGTCATTAAGCAGATACATTGAATTCATGTCACAATGATTTTAGCGTATGCATGAGTAGCAAGATGAATAATTAATGAAAGCAATTTGTGCTTCGTCTACATGCATATGCGCCAGCAATAGCAGCTGCCGGGTCTACGACCTCCAGGGCTAAGATTGAGGGGCCGACGCGGTACCGTGAATGGATCGTAGAACTTCCAAGGCTTCAAGCTTGGTACCAGCAGGGAGCTTTGGCTTATCCATGTGAGCTCTAAGATGCCACCCCTGGATCCGTCCTGTAGCTCAAGTGCCCAGGTGATGGACATCACTCACTACGAATTCACGGCATTACCGATCGTGGTCTTGCACACTTGACCATGGAGCAGGACTTTGATCGGACGACACAGTCCCCAGGTCCTCTTCGCAAGTTCAACCACGAGAAACGTCCTTTGGACGCTGCTGGAGAATCTGATGATGCGAAAGCAAGAAAGGAGCGAAAGTTTCGTACTCCAGTAAGTGTAAGAGCCTGGCGAGGGCGCACAACTAACTTTTGACTTTAGCAAGCTTGTGATGTAAATTTTGTCTACAGGCTCTTGGGAGGCACTAACAGATCAAGCGATGTCATCGTCGCAAACAAAGATGCGATGGTAATGCACAATGCCAACCATGTCAGCAAGCTGGTGTCGAATGTACCACAAGTAAGTTCGGATTTTCCTGGATTCGTGGTGTCGACCTCCATCTCAAGACTCTTCACAATCTAGTCAATCGGCTTGTCAACTATACTGACGAACGCTAGCCGACAAAACTAGCCATCGAACGATCACTAGGTCGCATCTGCCCGAACTCGAAGAAGTGCGTTGGTCCTCGGAGAATAATACCATACTGATGATTCAAGCGTATCCGATGGTTGGAGAGTCTTATACAACAACAGGATCCAAGTTTAGGCATTCGATCAATTGCGACAAATACTAACGTCGTGATCAAAAAGCAAGGCACGAAGGAGGATGGGTACATCACTGATCCCCCTCCTGCTCCCAAGGCCGCTCCGAAGGAAAAGACACCTACAGTGACCGATATCAATCGCCTTACTTTCCCGGAAGAGCTCGAGCCAAAGGGCAACCTATTTCTTGATCCAAGTTTGGAATCTGGTGACGCTTATATTCCCCCGTCGGCTTCAAATACATACGGCGTGTATTCTCGCAATCATGCTTTTCCAGAGGAGCCGTGTGACCAGGTCAATCCAGCGACTTCGGTATTCGTGGCGACCATACAAGCAGGATCGCAAGTATCGACAGACCCAATGGTCAAAGCAAAGTATCCCCCTTTCGCTGTTGCGAAACAGTATGTTGACTGTTACTTCTTTCACAGTCATACTCAAGCACCTTTTCTTCATTATACCTCCTTCAAGCAGAGATTCTTCGCATTCTATTCCACTCAGTTCATCGATCAACAACCACATTGGCTCTTCATTCTCAATATGTGTGTTTTGACAAGGTTTCGAAATCATTGACTAATGTGTTTAGGGTGCTGGCTATTGGGCAGACAACACTCATTCGTCAAGAAGCCCTTCGAGGCGAAAGACATGTGAATGATCCTTCATACAGATTTTTCGAAACTGCTATGGCTCTACTCGAACGATCGATTGACCGCACTTCCATAACAACAATCCAGTGTCTGTTACTCTTATCAATATATGGATTACAACATCCACAAGCGGTTTCAATTTATCGTATAGTAGCTCAAGCGATGCGCGTATGCATTGAACTTTCTCTGCACCGGACACAAAATCGGAAACTCTCCTTAACACCATTAGATCGAGAAATGCGTAAGAGAATCTTTTGGAGTGCGTACTCACTCGACCGATTTGCCTCAATTTCACTAGGTAGACCGTGTTCCATCGCAGATGAGTGTATTTCGTGCGAATTACCCATGGATGTGGACGATAACGGTATCCAGCAGGATTCATTAATAGCTTCGACCCCTGGCACGACGAGTGAGATGACCTTTTCACTAAGCATATTCAAACTTCGACGTATTTCAGGTCGTATCATACAGATGCTCTATTGCTCTACACAATCTTCTGCTGATCAATCTGCTCTTGTGGATCGATTTGTCATGGAATTGGAGGCCTGGCGCCTTACAATTCCTGCATCAAATGGAATTGCTAGTGACGAGAGCATTGTTCCGTCGATTTTCAAGTCCACAGTGTGGTACAATCTCGGTTACTGGCATGCAAGATTACTACTCTATCGACTCTTAGCCCCGCGCGGACTCCCCCACGATCTACGGAATTGTGCCGAAGCTGCAATTCAGTCGGTACGGCTGTATGCCACCTTACTCGACGAAAAACGAATCAACATCAACTGGAGCACTTTGGCACTATGCTTTACGGCCGGTGTCACTCTGCTTTGGTGTGTCTACCTAGCGCCCAACTCGAGTCTCGAGCCGGCGATATCAATGCGTGATGTGCAAGATGCAATGCAATGTACTGAAAGAGTTCTGGCCGCGCTCAGCGACATCTGGCCTACTGCCTCACGGTGTGGTGAAATTTACCGTAACATTTGTGAAAATGTTGTGATTATTGAGCAAGACGGCGCAGTACAGGGTATCAGTGACAATGTCATGGATCACATCAACTTTTCAAACGAGATCTTTGATCATACCCCCTATGCTAATAATATCGATCAGTTTCTTCCCACTGCCACAAATGGAGATTCCATAGAGGCATTTGAACAACTAGGATGGACCCTGGGAGGCTTCACTGCCTAAGCGAAGACCCCACAAACTGTACTTCGAAATTGTTCATGCATGGCACAAATGACATTGTTATAGCGTTCTAAATCCTGTCACAAATATGGTGCGACTATCATTATACATATGCGTATGGTTGATCGCTCTCATGGCTAAATTTCTTGAGCTGCAATATGCACAATTCGCGTCTTCGATTGAACGCTCAGTTAATGTAGCAGAGCAGAGATCACATAGACCAGCCATGCCGCGCTGTGTCGTGCCATGAACGTAGAAAGCCTCTGCCGACGTGATTATACAATTAGTCCCTGTCAACAGACGTGGCATCAACAAGCTGTGGACAGTTCCGGTTGTTCTTGCTGGTCAACCATGACACAATATCCCATGTTCATCCTCAATCAGCCCGCAGTTATCATGTGGCTACCAACTTATTTTTGGCGGATTGTGCTTCTCCTATGGAGGTGTCAGTAGAACGGACTGCAAATATGTGTGTGGACTTACGCCTTGTAGCGTCCTCGAGCAATGCAGTGTCGACATTATTGGCACTAATGTGTACGTATCGCACTACGCTGCCACGGATAAACACGTTTTTGACGGCGCTCATATGCGGGTATCGAGCTTCTTCCAGAACGGTAATGTCGTGTAGTTTTATATTGAGGAATTGATCGACTGATTTGAGGACTCCTCTTATTGAAAGGTCGTTCTTGAGTTCGACCGTGACTTCAGTGTCAACGAGCGACTTGAAGAAGGAAAAGAACAACATGCTGCGAGTGTGATAAGACTTTCGTCTGGTTCGTCTTAGACCAGCTCCAGACCGCTATAGTGCTCAAAAAGTACTGGATCTGTGGGATTTTGGTAGTACTCGAGTAATCGGCCATGGCCACGGCAGCAGATGAGAGTTGGTGGTATGCAAATCTGACGGAATGTATTGCCCAAATCGGCAATATTAGAAGGTCAAGATTGAGGGACTCGGACCAAACTTCGAGAGCTTAACCCGTAGTTACCACCACTGGGACTACATGCACACGTACGCTGTACTTTATATGAAAGATTTGCGCCTGCAACTGGATGGGACTTTTGGAAAGCCAACACTTCAGAGCAATAACCTTTCAAGTTGACCTTGGCAAAATCTAGCTGTTACTCATGCACATGCCAAGTGATTCAGAATTGGCGTCGCTTGCTCTGACACACGTTTATTACAATCCCAACGACATTCTAGGACTACCATCAGCTCTATTGGCTTTACTACCGCAGGCTTTAGTAGTGGCCTACGTTGTAGCCATCTATGCACGTCGTGAAATCGAAGTCTGTTGGATGTTTGCGGGGCAATTGTCGTGCGAAGCATTGAATTGGATTCTGAAGCGCATCATAAAGCAAGACCGACCATTCTGTCTGTCCTGACATTGTTGTTTGGAAGAGTGATACTGACCGGTCTAGCTTTCGCTGGCGTGGGAAAAGGCTATGGCATGCCTTCCTCACATTCACAATTTATGGCGTTTTTTGGCACTTATACTGCCCTTTACCTGTGCTACAGATGTGTCAAGAGTCAAGTGTATTGGAGGGCATTGAGGTCTGCTGCTGTCATTGTGACTTCCACAGCAGTTTGTGTCAGTCGCATCTATCTGACGTATCACACCAAAAATCAAGTTGTGGTCGGTGCGGCTATTGGCATGGCTTACGGGATTTTATGGTACACTTCGTTCAACATTCTGAAACATCTGGGACTCGTTGACTGGGCCTTGGATCGATCATTATCACAGTACTTCTGGATCAAAGACACCGTTGTCGACGATGCGTTAGAAAGAGAGTGGCGTCTCTGGAATGACATTAGATTGACGCGCAACAAGAAGTCATCGTGATAAGGTTCGCCACTAATTACGCAGCGCGAACATCATTCAAATGTATACATCAGCAAGGTTGAGATCATTCCTGGCGGTGAAGCGGATGACATGCAACCTGCCACTGCGAAAGAGCATGAGAAGTTCTGCTTGGTCTGATGCCACAGCCAAGAAGTCCATGCCAAGAAGCTCGCCATCATCTAAAGTGGCATCTTTTGTGATCGGATGGATGGAATGACAGCGGAACGAATAGCTGGCGCAACACGTACTTCCATCTTCATGAATGTGTTTGACAAGTTCCAGAATGCACACTTGTCCTTTCTGTGTACCTATTGCGACGAGTCCCAGGTTGCCAAGGAATTTCACCATGTTGATTCTCTCAAAGTTGTCTCCAGTCGTCCACTTCGAACCAAATGGATAGTAGCAGACGGCGTGTATTTTCTTCATGTTCGAAGGATGTAGAAGGGCGACCATGTCGACAGTGGTAATGAGCAGGAGATCTCGATTGAGGGACGATCGATCGAAAGGCACATAGCTCATAAAGTCCTCTAACTTTTCTTTCTGCCAATGCGACTCAAATTCAGGCTCAGGCGAGAGGCCTTGTTGTGCAAAGCTGAGACACAACATAACTTCTCTCATCGAGAACCCAGGACTTCCCGGAGTGGGCTGTAGCTCTGGGTAGACATCAGCACCAACAGAATTCCACCAATCTAATTTTGGCAATAAACTCCTAATGGGATTGGACGCTCCAGACTTGTTGCTCGGATTCGCTCGAGGGCCGTTACGGATGGTCCGAAAGGAATCCTCGTGGATCCAGGTACAGCTCCAAGCTGAATCCCATTGGTAATAGGCGAGGCCCATGTTCGCAGCTCGTACTGTCCCAGTCTTCAGTTTCGAAACGTCGTTGTCAAGGTGCCAAATCGTCACTTGACAAGTGATATCTACACATGCGACAATGGCTTGGTTGCTGGAAATACTTACGTTTGGAATGTTTGAGCAAGCACCGCGTAGAATTGTACACTGATAGAGTTGTGCAGATGGTGTGTCATCCACAGAAGCCTGCTCGAGGTTGAAGAGATAGACGTCATGAGAGTTACAAGAGACGGCGAGAAGCCTGTCCCTGACATCCAGACCCCATACACTAGTACCGATATTAAAGCACAAAGGCACCTTCTCGATAGTGCGAACATCTCGTATAGTGACCCTGCCCAAACCGTCTCCAGAAACGAGTACTTCCTCTGTGCCAAGCTTGAATGTTTTCAATACATTTATGGACTTGTCATCAAATGGTCCAGGTTGCGCGCCGTATGGCCTGCGAATACCTTCGGTGATCAAAGGGTTCTGCAGTATGATGATACTTGTCAAGGGTGGCTGTATATAGACATCCGCTCTCGAATAGACTAAAATCGTGTCCTTGATCGCAAGATAGATATTTGGAACAGTGGTTGCAGCACATAGCAATGAGTTGCGCCAAGAGTCTACGGCGGTTGAGGCATCTTTTGTAATCGCTGTCCAGTGTCGACTATCCACCTTGACATTTATGACCATGACGTGTGCCAAAGTTCCATCGCGAGTTTGTCACTGGTCTGCACGAAAAGGGCCTGATAGCTGTCGTATAGCCCCTGAAGCCGTATAAATATCTACGAGGCTTAAGTCCACTAGCGGCAATATCTCGAGCACTGTGTGTCTGGTTGAGTAATCGAGTGATGAGCGTGGTGAGATTTGCAGGAGGATCGCAATCTCCCCTTCTCCACATGCCCAAACACATGCCAAGTGCACCAGCCTCTCGCGAACTCCCTTTCCTCCCTCAGTGCAAAAGCTAACTCTCCACAAGACAAGTACAAGTACGAGTACAAGTACATAGGGGCTGTAGTATACACTACCAGCCGCTTCGACTACTTGCTTGCAACCATTAAGTTTATCTGAGTTCAAAATACCACAAAACTTACCACAAGCATCACTTCAGTAATCCAAAGGTCCACTAAGTCGATGCAATAACTTAGTTTGGATACCGAACATGCCGACCCACGAAAAATCTTATCCGCCGATACGCTATCGAGCAAGAAAGGAATCAAGATCACGATGGCGCTGGAGGCCTTCTCGTGTGCTCTACTTGCGTTTTCTGTGGTGTTTCTTAATATTCTACCAGGAATCACACCTCTTTAAATCTGCTTTCAAGTCCTGCAACTACGATAATTGGACGTCTCCGGCCTTACCAACGAACGGTAAGATTGGTCTAGTTGGAGATCCTCAACTTGTGGATGAAAATACTTATGCACGTCGTGGCCTTGCGCTTGCAATCACAAAGGCCTACACCGATCTTTACATGAGGAAGAACTATAAACTCCTGAATCACTACTTCAAATTCAACACTACTATTTTCACAGGAGACCTCTTCGATGGTGGCCGCGAGTGGGACGATGTCACGTGGGGTAAAGAGTATCATCGCTTTCGGAAAGTCTTCCCAGAAAGACGTCCTGAAGATCGAGTCATAACTTCTATGCCTGGCAATCACGACATAGGCTTCTCTGACGGAGTGCAAACTTCTGTATACGATCGCTTTCGACAGGCCTTTGGTGAGACGAGTCAGTCTTTCGAAGTCGGTGCTTGGGAGGTAGTCATATTAGACACTGTGGCCTTGTCAAGTCCGAATGAAGAAGTCTCGAGGTATCCTCGTGACTGGTTGACAGCATGGGAGAAGACCAAGATTGATCGACCAAAGATACTCATTACGCATGTGCCTTTGTATCGAGAGCCAGATGCACCGTGCGGACCACTGCGTGAATCGAACAATTCGATCAAAATTCAAAGAGGCTATCAGTACCAAAATGTCCTCGACCCCGCCACTTCTGACCAGATCTGGAAAGTGGTCAAACCGTCCGTCATCTTTGCTGGCGATGACCACGATTATTGTGACTATCAGCACGAGAACGGGATTCACGAGTTCAATGTCAAGACGTTTTCATGGGCCATGGGTGTGAAGAGACCCGGCTTCCAGCTCGTGAGTCTATCTGGCACGAGATACGAGACCAAGCTGTGCCTGTTGCCCAGTCAATTGTCCATCTTTGGACGATATGCAATTTTCTTGGGTCTCTCCCTGTTGTTGCTTATAGTGCTCACCCTGAAGTCGACACACAACCGGACAGAAAATGGGTTGCCAAGGACGAATAAAGATGACGCAGACAAAAGAAGGACAAACACACGCCGGAAACTAGTTGAATTGCTTAAATCAACCACACGCGACATGGGATCGATCGCATGGCCGGTACTGATTTACTACATATATATGATTTGGTATTGAGCGACTGGCATTGTAGACAGATTGGGAATTACTGTACATTTATAAGGTTAACTTGCCGTCTGCAAGAATCGAAGAAGAAGCACTATAGCATAGAGAGTGGCATGTTCTTTTGTGCCTGCCGAACACCAAGATCAGCGAGAATCTCCTCGCTGCCTCCCAGAATAGAGTTCTATCGAGCGTTAGTAAGAACTTCGAGGATTGGAGAGGCTGCGGTACGAATTTATATGTCCTCATCTAGAAAAAGTCATTAGTTCAAAGTTCCGCGAGTGTCTTCCTGCATGACTTACGTGGTTCTCGATTCGATCTCCCATGCCACCTTTGGTCTACATACGATCAGCCCCGAAAACTAGCGACAGAAATGGAGGATCCCTTACCAATCCTCGACCGCCAAAGATTTGCACCGCGGCATCGGCAATTTCAGTCTCACATCCTAGTTCACCCGTCAGTATCGTGGTGAACAATGTTCGCAAGAATCGACTTACGCGTTCCAAACATCTTGAGCAGGGCAATACGACCGGCGAGATGTTTCGATTGTTTGGCATAGTCCATTTTGCACATTTGCTCAGTGACTTGTTCCAACCAAGCCTGCGCTGATTCACAGAGTGTAATCATGCGAGCGAGACGTTGTCGAATCACGGGCTGGTCCATCAAAGTTTTACCAAAGACTTTCCTCTGGCTTGCCCACTTGAAGCATTCTTCCGTGATTGCTCTAGCCATTCGGATACTGGTGCAGCACATCTGTCGTCGTCGTCAGCAAGAATTCTGACGACCGGGATCGCACACGTACCATCCATCGTTCGTGGTTGAAATTTGACATGATGACTGGGAAACCATTGCCTTCCTCGCCGAGCAAGTGATCTGCCTCGACTCGCACGTTGTCAAAGGTGACATATGCAGTTCCTGCGGACGAAGAGTAAGCAGTCTTGATAATCTTGGTCTCTACACCCTCGACTCTGGGAATCAACAAGGTTGAGATACTGTTGGGGCCGGTCTTGACCGCCGTGGTGAAGTAGTCTGAGAAGTGACCGTTCGTGCTATCGGCATCAGCGACCTAAGATCAGTCATGAACGCGATCTGCTTACATCCACTTCTTATGTCCATTGACAATGTAGTGCGACCCATCTTCGGACTTTACCGCAGTGGTCTTGATTCCTTTTACATCACTTCCGGCAAATGCCTGGGTCATCAACACTGAGCTACTTTGAGTACATGGGACTTACTTCTGTGATTGCGAGACTGATGAATTTCTCACCAGAGAAGCACTCATCAATGACACGGGCTCTCAATTTTGCATTGGGACAAAAGTTCATGACTGGCGGGAGCCCAATCGACATGCCAGAGTTCATGCCATCACCATAACCACGCGCTGGGCCGAAGCGAGCGAGTTCCTGGGACAGGATCATCTCGTGGAAATAATCAAACTTGTCTCCGGGCACATTGCCCAGCAATCTCTTGCCATGCAAATGCTTTCCCGGCCCGAGTCGCATGGCATTGATGTGCACACCATCGGATCCGAGCAATCGGATCAGTTCTCGAGTAGGACGTTCATCAGTCTTTTCGTGTTCTAAGGCCTCGGGTTTGATGTGCTTCTCGACAAACACTCGACATGCTTTTTGGAACTCTCGATGGGAGTCATTGAAGTATGGCGAACTGAATCCTTCGACTAGCCATGTCGGTTCAGCATACGGCACAGTGCTTATATCACCGATTTGCTGATCTGTCAGTATCAGGACTACCGAACTCCGCAGCAATCTTACAGGGTCCACAATTTTAGACTTTTCTCCCTTGATTGTGCCGATCTGTAGGTCTGAATACTTCTGGAGGACGGCGTGTCTGTGCAGGTTGTAGAACTGCTCGGTTGCATCTTGTCCAGCAATGTCCTCGGACAGGAGGGCTGCTACACCACCGGGATGTGCATCGATGAAATCGGTCAAATCGTACACTTTCGCATCCACAATCAGGTAGAGGGACTCTTCGGTATTGTGGGACCTGATGGCTTCACGCGTGAACTCTGTCATTTCACCGTTCTCGCCACTGACTTGGTCCATGATGGATACTGACTAGTCTGAGTGTGGTACAGAGTGCTGAAGCAGGTATGCTGAAAATGTGTAGAGCAAGTGTTTTGTTGCAGATGGGTAGGAGAAACAGGAGCCTGACCGGAAGCCGAGAGAGGGGCAGCGCATGCAGTGAATCTGGGGAAGGAGCGAGCGGAAATGCCGAAGAAGCGAGCACAAACTCCAATCCCAGGCCTCAGCAGATGAATCGACCAACCAACCAACCAACCAACCAATAACGGCGGCTGATGCTGATGGAGGCACAAGAATTCCAGACAATGGTCAGCTGCAGTGGGAGCTCCGATCTGATCGATTCCCAGTCATTGCCGCACAACCGGTGAACGGCCTCATCCCAACGTCAATTGCAACGGCCGGACGTCCTTCACCTCCATGCACATTCCTCATGCAAGTGCTCGCATGCAAACTGCCAAGATCTTGGTCTCTACCGTCCACGAGGCAGATCCAGACCATCATGCTACAGATGCAGCTGATCGGGCGCTGCTGCCATGCTGTGCACAGGTCACATTGTATTCCTGTGCACTGCCTGCGCGATCAGTGCTGCAATCTGGCTCATGTGAAACTACACGAAAGCGGCTCGAGACGTGACCCGAAGCTACGGTACAGCTCCAGTCCTTGGCCTATTCTAAAGTCGGATTCAGGACAAAACGGCCGTTGATTCCTGTTGCGGGACTCGGTGGCTGCAACGAATCTTGTGTGTGTCGATCCATCTCATGTACGCAGCACAAAGATTCCCGTCAACCTGCACAGCGCCCCGGTCTCATTGCACTCGGTATGTGGCCAGAGAAAGGGGATCAAGGTTCTTCTGTGGGCGGCCGCAATGAGAATTCCTTTGTGGCTCCAGAACTGCAACGAAGGATCTGACATGTTCCCTCTGGCTTCACCGGATTCTTTGTGGCTGACGACATACCGGATTCGACCAAATCTTGGGTTTCAGATGGTAGCATGCGGTTTATGGAAGTTCTTATGGAAAAGTTCATATAAAGGCATCTTCAGCTGTCGAGAAAGGACTTCCTCAAGCTTCAGTATCGTCGACTGCCTTCAGTTCTCCTTGTACATTTTCAAGTCAACACAATGCATCCAGTTTCCATTCTGGCAATGGCTCTGCTCGGTGGAGCAGAAGCAGCAGCTCTTCGCCCTGCCTTCGTCGTCGCCGCCGCTGCCGTGACTCCTTCGAGTACCTCGACTGTCGCTGCTGCGACAACCTCGAGCAGTACTAGGGCGGTTCGCCCAGGCTTCCAGGTCGTGGGCAAGGCGACACCGACATCGACCACCTCCACATCTGTCCGTCCTACGACTACAACATCAACCACCACGACCACCACCTCCGTCAAGTCGAGCACAACGAGCACTTCGTCCACCGCCAGCTCTAGCACAGTCAAGTCATCAACTACAACTACTTCAACCAGACCAACTACCACGAGCACGACTTCTACCACCACCTCTACCACGGCCAAGCCAACCACCACAAGCACCACTACCACTACCACCTCTACTACTATCAAGCCAACCACTACGAGTACGACCTCTACCACGGCCAAACCAACCACGACAAGCACCACCACCACCACCTCTACCACCACCACCTCTACCACCACCACCTCTACCCCCACCTCTACCACCACCTCTACCATCAAGCCAACCACTACAAGTACAACCTCTACCACGGCCAAACCAACCTCGACGACACTGTCGACTACAACCTCGACAACGAGTTCGGCAGCCCCAGCTTGTACTTCAAACTACTTCCAATACGGATGTTTGCCATTGACGAACGACGCAGTCTTTGTAAAGACCATGCTTGCTCAACACAACACTTACCGAGCACGACACAATGCACCAGCAATGACGTGGTCTGCCGACCTGGCAGCCGCGGCACTTGTCAATGCGCAAAACAACGCCGACAAAAACGTCTTTGTACACACAAGCAACAACCCATACGGTGAAAACATTGCGTATCAGTACGGCTGGGACAATCCGGAATACCTCGCCTTCCTCTGGTACGACGAAGAGCGACAATTCGACTTTACCAACGGCGGATTCGCGGACGCCACGGGACACTTTACACAGCTGGTCTGGTTGTCGTCGACTCAACTCGGGTGCGCATATGTTCAGGCCAAGAATAGTCTTCCCAACAATGGGTATTATTACCTGAGTTGCGAGTACAGGACTCCTGGCAACTATGATGGCGAGTACCGATCTCAAGTCCTCTCTCCAAATTCCCAACCTTACCCCACGGCTCCACCGCAGTGGCTGTAATCGTACATCATTGAATATTCATAGTCTATATTTCGCATTAGCGTCCATGGTACATCAGTCATTGTAGAGCAGCATTCACTGTAGAAAGAATCTTTGCATCATACGATGACTCTCCCGCTGTGACTGTATAAAGGTGTAAATGCTCATGTATTCACTATGAATGATTGGATGCCACAGATTAATGTTATGCTACGCTAGGACTTTTGCAGATGAACTAAAACGCCAAACGATGAGTTGTGAAGTGGAATGGCATAATCACCCAATGTTCTTGACCAAGTCGTCCGGCAGGAACGCCCAGATTGTGCCGAGCAGTCCGAGGACGCAAGAGATGGCATAGAGCGCGTACAAGCCGACTCGCTCGCGGGACGAAATGTCCTTGCCGCAGATTCGCAAGTAGAAGGAAATTGGGAGGAGGATGCAAATGGTGTAGCACAAGCCGCTGCCCAGTAACGCCATGACGCGGTCAAATGAAGGGACGTAGATGCCCAATACCACCGGGATGAGATTGACAATAACGCGGATCAGAATGCGAATCAAGCTTCGAGTGAGAGCCGAAGCACCGACTGAGCCTTCGATCGTGATGGCACGATTGTCCACGCCTACCAGAACATCCAGAGTCGTTGCTATCGGCCGGGTGTTGAGTGGCATCTTGGTCAGCGGCACAATCGAAATCATGACGACGATGAAGTAGCTGATGAACTGTGGATACCCGCTAGTGTCGAGAATGCTTTGTGTAATCTCGTCCCTGACCAAGTTGCCAAACATAAGATAGCCGCAGATACCCATTGTGATGTCGAGCACATATGTTATGGAGTAGGAAGTGGACATAGCAGACTTGAACCTGTAAGGATGTCGCATGTCCCGGTAGACATTACAAAAGACGCTGTGTGCGCTCCAGGGCGACATCATGAGACCGATTGCGAGTGGGACCTGACCCCAATGTCGAGGCCATATATTGGTCATCGACGGGTGCAGTAGACTGCCTGGTGCGGTCTGCTTGATGAAACCGTCCACAATGACAACGACCACAACAGCAGTGGTCGCAAGAATACCTACTATTGAGGAAATGCTGAGAATGCTTAGTGGAATGAAGGACGTGATGAAGAAGATGAAGAAACCAAGTATCTTGAATTGTGTTGCCGTGATCGATGGCATCAAGGAATGCAGCGAGTCGCCGAACAAGACTACCAACGCTGTGGAGGCCGCCATGAGCTCCATACTGAAAACGATAGTGGTATAGTAACGCGCCCTGTTGCCAAAGGCATAGTAGGCGACATCGGCATATGTAAAGAGCTGTGGTGATGCGTCCATACACTTTGCTAGGAGCAGTGCAGTGTAAAGTGTCACAGCACCACTAGCCGTGAGGAGGAAAATTCCAAGTACCCAACCAGCATAGGCGATACCGAGAGGCAGGGACAGTATGCCAATGCCCATAAGGATATTAACAGAGTTGAAGATGGTCTGGTAAATGGTGGACCCTGACAGGGCATCCAACTTGCCTGCCTCAAGCAAACTCTGTCGACTGACGTGATGGTTCAGTGTGCTATGTGGCACAAGCGGCTTGTGTTCTGATAGAACAGAATAGCCCCGTTGTCTAGCGTTGTGCTCGACAAAGGCGCGTGCCGCCATGTCTGCATCATGGTTGGAGGATCCTTGTGTAGCGCCGTAGTCCTGGTAGATGAACGACTCATCGTCGCCTCGAACAGCACTCGTGTCGGCATCCAATTCGTCTTGTTCCTCTGCCTCTTGCTCGCCTGCCCATTCGCTGTCTATGCGACCAAGTCTCGGTCGGTCAAAGAAAGTTGAACCTGGCGAATGGGGTTCAAGTGCATCTGCGATGAAGTAGTTGGACCGCTGAAACGAAGCGGTCCATCGAGATACTGAGTTGGGATTTTCCAAAGCAGAAGAGTCGCCTATGAGAGGTCTCGAAGCACTGCTAGGTCGACGGTTGTAACTGCCATTGCGCTGATCGTACGGTGAGCGAGGACTATTGCCAGAAGGAATGTTCATTGGCAAGAATCACGTCACAAGAGCTTCGCGTAAGGCGATTCTGCGCAGTGCCGCTTGTTCTGACCTCCAGTGACAACCTCTGATGAATCCACCTAGGTCGTATGACCTGGTGAGCAGCCTGGAGGAGTGGCAGAGAGTTGTTTGGCAATGTCTGTGCTCCTGTGATGTGCGATAGTCCTTTCCGAGGGTTCTCTCTGTTTTGCTTATCTACGGAACCACACGCACGAGAACAATTACCGGGGGCGCGCCTGTGTTCCTGAGCTCCGTGGATTGGCTTGGGGCTGCCGATGAGGCGGATTCCCGTCTTCAGTCAGACAATCGATCAAATCTTCCAGCGTAGGAAATTCAAGTCCAGAACTCGCTTCACACAGCCAGCAAAGCAGCCCCACTCCCAGACCACACTCTCACCATCGAATCTCCCGCTTCAATTGATCTGATCAGTCCCGCCGTGTGCCCACCAACTGATCAAGTCCATCAGACTGATCACTGCAGCTCATCTGCTGAGACCCTCCAAAGTCCATTGTCTGTGCTGCAGCTCTTCTGTAGTCCTTACCCATCAGTCAGTGCTGTATGACATTCAAGATGGCATCGTATCAGGATCCGGTTCCGTTTCAATCTCTAACATCCAGCTCCATCAGTTGATGTGCAACACAATCGGGGTGTGCTCTGTCTGGAACGAGCATGTGATCGGGCAATCAATGTCAAGCTCGGATGCGCGCTCAAGCAACTCGATCACCTGAAAATAGTCCGAGCAGTAGCCTTGGGGGTCAGGTGTCTCTCCGGTGCTCATAGTCGAGCTGTTCTCAAGAACATCTCCATTTCTCTGAAGACCTAGGTACTTAAGTATACTTCTGTACTTTCTTGAAAGAACCTAGGTCCACTTGACGCGCTATCGTCATGGCATCTCACCAGTATCTTGAGCACTCATCGCCAGACTATACAGAACATTCTACGCAGGTTTATGCAGAGCATAATCAGGCAGAACTTCAACAATTCAGAACTCTAGCGAGTAGACCTTCTCTCCACCTCGATATCAATGGTGGAAAATCGGACCGTATCAGTAGCAAGATCGACAGTGCAAGTCTCGTGCGGTCTCATTCAAGCGATGACTCTGTCACGTCTTCAGATAATCCTCACGACACAAGAGATCCTTCGCCACGAGCCAAGGAAATGTCAAAGGAAGATCGTGACTCTGAGCTGGACTCAGTGTTGATCAGTCCCATTCTACAGCTTGCCTTGGTCGAGACTCCAAAAGAGAGAGTTCTTGTCCGCTCTAGATCGAGCTCAGTTCGAAAGAACTCCCTTGGTGTTCTTGAATCACTTCCTTACGTGGAGAAATCTTTGGTCGACGTGGAGCATGAACAACTGCCAAGCAATATCTGCTTCACTCCTGGTGGTACAAAGAAGAGTGTCAAGTTTGGTACTGCCAGTCTCTTCGACAATCAGGATTGTCAAGGAAGTTACTTTCCAATGCGCGTCTGAGCCTACCAGTTCAATTTCTTTCGCACCAATCACATTATATGAAAGGATCATAGTTCCCTTCTAGGGCTTACATGTCGTTCTGTCTGCTCACGCTTCGCGAGCTCGGCAAGTAAAACGCTCACTACTAGACCTGATGAATGTTCGATATTATTCGATATGCTGTCAGTCGCATTATCCACGCTCGTTATTCAAGTAAGGGATGTCAACAATCATGGAGGGCTCCCTTAGAAACGCACTTATGGAATATCCTTAGTTGCTGTGCTACAAGTGCTCCTTTTGTCCCAGCTGCTCATGAACAGTGTCATATTTACAATTATCTCGTGCCCTCCTCGAATCAGCTGACTTGACAAAGCAGTCATTCCAGCTTCTATCCTTTACGCTATGCTCTTTCGCCGCTCCAAAATGCCTTTGTGCAGTGACCTCGGCTGACAATCATAAGAAGGAATCTGATCTCGATCAGACCGGATGTCGCCAGTACGCGGCCTTGTCCTCTTTGGAAAGATCCAAGGACTGGTAAGTTCATGAAGCAGAAGCACTCTCAACGGCTACTGCGTTGCCCTTGGCTCCTTTCGCAAGAACCTTGTTCATCGCACGAGTTTCCTTCCCAATCAAAATCTCCAACTGATTCTCCCCGTCCTTCCTGTACTTGGTCACCTTGGCGAGGTTGCGCAACGTCAGATCCGTCATGGGTGAATCAAGTACCCTGTTACGAGCAATCGTCTTGGCAGTCAACGCGAACCGGACGTCTTTCGGACCATCAAGGAGTTCCAGCACAGCGGATTCGGCTTTATCTCCCTTACGATCGGGTATCCTCAGCACTCTGGTGTAGCCTCCCGGGCGTTCCCTGTACCGTGTGGCTAGTTCGGTGAAGACCTTGTTCACGGTGAGTGTGGGTTCGAAGAGAATCTTCCTGACTGCCACCATACTGGTAGTCGTCCCCCTCTTGCCATGACTGATGATTTTTTCGGCGATAGACTGTGCTTCTTTCGCCTTATGCCATGTCGTTGTGATTGATTCGTGCTGGATCAGGGAAGTGACTAGATTGCGCAACATTGCTTGTCGATGGGCAGAGGACCGACCGAGGCCTCTGTAATTCCTCTTTGTTGGCATTCCGACCTATAATGTGTTGATCTGTCAGGACGTATACCTATGAATGTAGTCTATCTAGACCGATGAGTCTCATAATTGTAGGCTCAGTGAGCAGCGACTTCATTTCCACATTCAACAGTGTTGCTCGTTTCGCTCGTCTTTGTGCCTGAAGAAATGTGTGGACCTGGGCAACTAATGCAGCGCTTCAACACACAAAATGGTGGTTCGTCTTTCACAACTGATACATCTTAGGATAAGTTGCCATCTGTAGAGAAGGATGTCGGGATCAGACGAGATCATTTGGCAATGCATCAACCAACAGTTCTGCTCTTACAAAGTCAAAGCACCATCTCTCAACTTTTGCCGTAACGAATACAATGTCTCTGGTCTGTGCAATCGACAGTCTTGTCCGCTGGCAAACTCTCGATACGCTACAGTGCGCGAGAGAGATGGCAGACTGTACCTCTACATGAAGACTGTGGAGCGTGCTCATATGCCCTCGAAATTATGGGAACGCATCAAGCTCTCGAAGAACTATGCCGAAGCACTGAAACAAATCGACGCACGTCTCGCGTACTGGCCAAACTTCAATACCCACAAATGCAAGCAAAGATTGACCAAGTTGACGCAATACCTCATCAAGTCTCGAAAATTGGCTCTCGCTCCACAAGTCAAGTTGATTCCGATCAAGCCGAAACAGACTAAGCGAGAAGCAGCAAGAGAGCGCAAAGCACTCATTGCGGCCAAATTGGAAAAGAGTATAGAGAAGGAACTGATCGAGCGATTAAAGTCTGGAGTCTATGGAGAACAGCCGTTGAACGTCAATGAAGATGTCTGGAAACGGTTCCTCGATGCGAAAGCAGGTGATGGACTTGTCGATGAGGCAGAAGAGCTCGAGGACGAGGAAGAACTGGAGAATGAGGCCGAGTTTGTGGAAGAGTCAGATATGGAGGAGGAGGAATCCGACATTGAGGACTGGTGGGGAGACGAGGGCAATGCCGTTGATGGCAGCAATGACAGTGCTGATGACAGCGAGGACGATAGTGAGGAAGATTCAGATGAGGACGAGACGAGGACAAGAAAGAGGAAGGCTGATCAAGACCGTTCCTCGAAGAAGAAGCCTGCGAAGAAACCGAGACATATCGAAATTGAGTACGAGACTGAGCCAGCACAAGCTCAGGCACAGCTCGCATTCTAAACAATCATTATCTGTTCTGTTTCTGCTATTTTCCTCCCTTAGCGTCAGCCTATCAGCATCATCTAGTCCCAAAGAATCACAATCGTTCGACAATAGTGTCCTACCGTGCTTCGTAGACATCGAGCGATGTAAGACTATGCACGAAACGTCGTTAATGGTCATTAAAAGATTGTAACTTGATCCGAGTCTGCAAATCCCAGTGTTGGACGTTTTACCCTCTACCAGACTTGAAACTGGAACGACCTCGGGAGTAGATATATTCGAGCTATACAATCGAAAAGTGATTGCATCATGAGCTGACTAGACGAGTTGTAGACCTAGATCTACTCGCTCTGCGGTAGCACTGGCAGAACTCGATGGAGAAGGCATGTGGCAGATATTTAATGCTGCACATGGTCATTCGCTTCTAAGTTGCACCACTCATTTGTCTTCCTCCTCGACTGTGTTGGAAGTCTCTTGCGCTTCCAGAGTTCGATACTTTCGATTCCGCTTCTTTTGAGCCGACATTGCCTTCTTCTTCGAAATGTCCTTCTTTATGGATGATCGAGAGTCACTTCCGAGGTACAAGTCATCAAGCTTCTGTCTTAGTTGTTTCCTGGCGATGATCCGATTCTGTGCCTGGGAACGGGTCGCTTGACACTTTATAGTCAAACCGGTAGGTATATGTTTGAGTTGAGCTACTACAGAGGTTTTGTTGACTAAATGAAATCAGCGTTTTCGTCTGTCTTGGTGCTCGCAGAGCTACTCTTTTGTCCTCCAGGTCCTTCGAGCATGTCAGTCAAGTTTCGCATATTCCGTGTTTTGCAAGAACGAACCCGTGCCACGTATGAAGGTCTGAAAGTGTTAGTCATATGATGAATTTAGAATATTTCACTGGCACACTTCTTCAATATCAGACTCGTTCAGTTCTGGCCATGGTTGAAATTGTGGGCCAGGTTTGAGTAGTGCACGACTTTGTACAATTGTCCGTACACATAAGAGATTTGTTGCAAGTCGAGAGAGCATTGAAACTTCAGTCGAGACGTCCTACTCCATTCACAGGTGATTGTCGCGTACGATGTGGTCGCTCAGCAATCGAGTATGAGCACAGCTGATGGTTGCAGATATGCAATGGCACCTAGCAGTGGTATAATCGTATGCTTGCTCTTGAGCTTCGCTCGAGGTCATGCTGCCCAAGTGCTTCAATCACTGTTCGGCTCCACACATACTACTTTCCAATCTTTGAAGCCCTGGAGGCAGCCAGTAAGTAGGTACATGGTAGATCTGGAATATCCAATGGCAGCTGTGTAGCCGAATCGGCAATTTGTCGGAATCTGACTCAAGCTCAGAGAGTGCGGACTGCTGGAGAAGATGATCTCAAGAAAGTAGATACTTGATAGTAGCAGTAGCTACGAGGTAAGTGAAAGTTATGATGAATAGTGTTCGGCACTTAAGAAAGTGCAAGAAGATCTGCAGAGTGAAGAATTATTTGCCTGATGTACTAAATATACTGTATCCCCAGCTGAGCTGTACCAATGTCTAGTAAAATTGATTCTTTTGAGCAGATGCATGTACATACGGACCCGAATAGTCTAAAGGTATAATTAGAGAACCTGCCTGACTGGCCAGTTGACTTGCAGATGAGGGATCATGTTACTGGCCATGAGAGAAGACTGCTCAGCCTTCACTAGCTTGTCTGTCTCCTGCTGCAGCGACTGGATGATCTCTGCCCATTCGAGAGAGGGATCGTAAACTGATCCATGGGATGGATCTTCAAGCCCCTGAAGTTAGCACTCTGAATCCGATTTTCCTGATCAGCTCGTCTGGCGCCAACAAACTGGTCATTCTGGATCCTGTGGCTGTGACTGATGGTGGCTGATGCCACCCCGATCTGACCATCTCTCGAGGGACCTTCCAAGGTTCTGCCCCGAGGCTTCCCTCCCTGTGCAGCTCATCAGCCCGGACCTCGAATTTGTCTGCATACAGCCTGACGGTACCTGATGGACGGGCGGAAAGTGACGGCGAGTTTAATGATCCAAGGTTTGGTGCTGTCAAAACAGAAGCGCACCCTCCCCATCGCCACACCGGAGCCACGGGATAGCGAAGGTGCCTTCGTCTTGTGGATCCACGCCCGCCCAGAGTCTGTCCTGTCACCCGCACTCCTCTCACTCACTCACTCACTCGCTCACTCACTCACACTCACAGTCTGTCTGTCTGTCCGTCTGGCTGGTGCTTGTTTCGTCTCGTCTGTCTCTGCCCTCTGATGCGGCTCGCTGCTCTGCTCAATTGCCCGCGCGGTAAGATGTTCCTCCCCGTCCACCCACCCACCCACCGAATCCACCAATTCCACCCTCTCCCTCCTCTCCCTTCCTCTCTCTCTCTCTCTCTCCCTCTCTTCTCTCTTTCCCTCCGCCCCGTACCCTTCCATACACACTCTCTCCCCTTGTCCTCGTCTGCCTAGTCATCGCTGCATCGTTACCTACCACTTGTCCCTGCCCATCAGGACACGTCAAATCGTCTAAACTGCGAGCGAATCTGCTGCAGACGACCGTCTCTTGGCCTCCGCATTCTTGGCCGATCCGTCTCCTGAGTGGTCATTCCTATTTTCAGATCGCGCCTGTTTATTCTCGCAAGACTGGCTCAAACGTGATTCAGTAACCCTCAAAACATAGTCTCTTCGGAAAGCTTGACAATCAATAATGAATTCCTATCATTCTGCCGCACGACATCCGTCGTCGAGCAGGCTCGCTGAGATGCTCGATGCCATTAAGGGCGAATTCGACAACGTGTCGCAGGAGGTCAGCGCATACAAAAACTACAAGGACGACTACGAGCACAAGAGTACGTGGCATGATGGTTTCGCGTGCTGTTGGAGACGAATTGCTGACTTGTCTTAGTTACATCACAAATTCAAGAGATGCAGTCTGTGCGACAAAACGTGTACGAATTGCAGATGGCTCACGAGAAGATGAAGCAAATGTATGTACTTATCATGTGTCCTTTCAAGGCGATCGTTGATGTATTCAGGTATGAGGAGGAAATTGCCAGACTTAGACGACAACTGGAAAACTCCGGTGGTCCATCGGGAGGTCAATCACAGAACTTTGGCGGAATGAATACCCTCAACGACAACCCGCCTCGACCAAACATTGGAGCCGGTGGCAGCAACATCTTTGGCGGGCTCATTGCTGGCAAGGGTGGTCAAAGTCAAGGTCTCGCTCCTCCTCCAGTGCAGTCTGAGTATCAACAGCAGCAACAGCAACAGCAGCAGCAAGGTTATGGCAATGGTATCCAGAATGGACTCGACAAGAAGCCTGCCTCGAACCGTGCGACACCTACACCAGGTCACAATAGCACCTTTCCACCGAATCCAAACAATATGCCAGGACCCAACCATAATCAGATTCCTCCACCAAATTCGGGACCGAGTGCTCCATCAGCTCCCTCGGCGAGTCTTACGCGTCCTGCATCGAGTGCGCCAAACGATGTGCCACGACAAAACTTTAATGATCTCGACATACACTCCGTGCCGCGCGAGATGAAGAAGGAAGGCTCAGACTGGTTTGCGATCTTCAACCCGAATGTACCACGAACACTCGACGTCAACCTCGTACATACCCTGGAGCATGACTCTGTCGTATGTTGTGCGAAATTCAGTGCTGATGGCAAATATCTTGCGACCGGTTGCAATCGTGCGGCCATCATCTTCGATGTCAAGACGGGTCAGAAAGTAAGCGTGCTTCAGGACGACACTGCCAATTCCGAGGGCGACTTGTACATCAGAAGTGTCGTCTTTAGTCCTGATGGAACGAAACTTGCCACTGGTGCGGAGGATAAACAGATCAGGATTTGGGATATTGCTTCAAAGTCCATTAGGCACGTCTTTACCGGTCACGAACAAGACATTTACTCGCTAGACTTCAGTCGTAATGGCCGATTCGTGGCATCAGGCAGTGGAGATCGTACAGCGCGTGTTTGGGATCTCGAGACCAGCCAACAGGTCCTCACACTCTCGATCGAGGATGGAGTCACCACGGTTGCCATCTCGCCTGATGGAGACTATGTGGCTGCAGGTTCGCTCGATAAAGTAGTCCGATTGTGGGATGCCAAGACTGGCTACCTTGTGGAGCGTCTTGAAGGTCACAAGGATTCTGTCTATTCGGTTGCATTTTCACCTAATGGTAAGGACCTTTACAGTGGAAGTCTGGACAACACCATCAAAATGTGGGAACTTTCATCGCCTCGGGGAGTGCCGATGGGCAATGCACCAAAAGGAGGATACAACAAGACGACCTTTGTCGGCCACAAGGATTTTGTACTCTCCGTTGCGCCTTCACCAGACGGACAGTGGCTCGTGTCCGGGTCGAAAGACAGATGCGTTCATTTCTGGGACCCACGTACGGCTCAGATGCAACTCTCCCTCCAAGGCCACAAGAATTCCGTCATTTCGGTCTCGGTCTCACCAAGCGGCAATCTCTTTGCCACGGGTTCTGGCGATTGTAGAGCAAGAATCTGGAGTTATGAGACGATTCAGTAAAATACATTTGTGTAGGCGTGTTTGTTCCCGCCGACTCGCCCCTTTTTTTGTAATGTAGGTAGGGAAAAACAGACAAGATTGGTAAAGACATTAACAGTGGTTAACATATGCGTGCATGCTACAAAGACACTTGCTTACATATCGTTCTTGATGAAAGCTTCAATATTCGTCAGCACTGCAAAACATGCCAAGGTGTAGTCAAGATTCCTTGGAATTCGCCATTGTCATTACCAACACTACAGCAATACTCTTGTTGACGGGAAACCACATTTCCACAAATCTGATCATTCATCATTCGCCACTAGCCATTCATTCATCATGTATAAACATCATCCAATCATTAATTGATGCCAATTAATTGTTGCAGATTGGCAGACAACACTGTTCCTTCTGCAGCCTCTCCTGTCTTGTCCCTTTGACGTCGGGCGTCCTCTCGTCTATTCAATTCTCTCACGCGAGCCTGGAATCCAAGGTACAGTTCTACATTGTCAGGACCATCCATTACAGCGTTGTGGGACGCATACTTTCCGCTCGTTGAAGGACTTCTTCGACCTTCATTCTTCCACTCAATTCATTGACGTACTTGAGTACTTCGTCAAATGCCTTCAAGTGTGTCATCATGATGTCGGCATGTAGATCCAGAATAGCCAACGCGATGAAGATTTGAAAGTCGGGAGAATAGTAGTTCGTGAACAAAACCGTCCAGAGATTGAGAATCTTGGGAAACGAGAATTCGCGCTTGTAGATGATGAGCAACATACGGAAGAAGAAGAAGAAATTTAGACTTTCGCACTTTTCGAGGTGCGCGTAGAGTTTTGGCAACATGAAGTGGGTCAATTCAGTCAGTTGCGTCAATTGTAGTCGCATGCCCGTCTGATCGCGCAGAAAGTTGCGTTCCATTCGTGCCATGAGGCCGACGAAGCACCAGAATGCGATGGCATCGTCGGCTGAGACGACGTAAACTGGTGCCAGGAGGTCCGACATGCCTTGTACGTATCCGAGGCTCTTGTTGTACTCGTTGTATGTCAATAAGATGTCTTTCAATTGTTCCATGCTGTTGCGATTAGTGGAGATCACGCACGAGTTGTAGTAGGCTTACTGTGCATTGGTGCCCCACTCTGCAGTAGGATCAGAGGATGGCATATCTTCATGCTCAAAGAAAGGATGTTGACGATCCGTGCGATGGATGTCCTTTTCGATTCGGTGTCTCTCTTCCTCAAATTCTGGGCCTGGATTGTCAAGTTCATCAAACCACTTTCTTTTAAGCAAGTAGTATTCATCACGCTTGCTCGCGGAGATGGCTTTCCGCATTGCTGCGTCAGAGTCCCATGGATACACGCCCAGCAAGAAGCACCAGACCTCACCCATGATTGATTCCTCGCAACCTCCATGGAACAGCGCACTTCGCACCTCATGATCAGACTTGATCATCTGTCCCGCGCTGTTGAAGAAGCTTTGCCATTCTTTCTCGGTGACAGGTTCGCGACGTTGGACTTCGCTCAAGCTCAGAACTTCAAACATGCCTAATGATGTTTCTTCCTCAAATATCTCATCCGCGGATGATGGTGGGGTGAAATTGCTGGCGTCACTGATCGAGGCAGCCCACCTGGCGAGATACAGCCTAGCTGAATCATATTCCCGTGCTATATTTTGCGCTTGGGGACTAGCGACCATCTGTCTAAATTGCGGTGGTAACTTTGCCAGTATTTCCTTTCCAGCTTCAGACTCAAGTAGATGGTCAGCTGTAGATCTGCCTAGTCTTGTGATTCGACTGAATCTTTCAAGTATCTTCCATTGCAAGCTAGGGCCTCCGTTCTTTGCGGCTGGTCGAGCAGGTGGAAGTGATGGGTTGAGAATATATGTTCCAGGCGCTGTCTCGCTCTTTTTGATATTCGTGATTGCGCGTAGCACAGTTAGCAGCGAGTCCCAACCCCAGAAGGCATGTCCGCTTTCGCCGAAAGGATCGAAGGTGCCAGCACGACGCTTTTGCTCATCGATTGTGGACGCGCATTCGTCATCATGAAAGAAAAGAGCAGGATATGAAACACCAGATGTAGTGATGACCACCATGCTGCCCCACGACCAACCAGTCCGGGGCGGCTTCACCAGCAGGTTGGCCACTTCGCTAAGAGGGATCGAGAAGGCATAGTTGCTGCTAGAGGATGTAGGCGTCTTCACCTTGACATTGGCGCCGTTGTCCTTCTCGATCATAGTGTATTGGTCCAACTCATCTCCGAGAAATGTATTCGGTATCCAAGACAGAAGCAATTGTGAGGCTGCGGCATCGCGAGAAGTCGGAGACGGTCGCCTAGAGATACTATGAGTCTGTCAGTACACTGAGAATTCATGTCAAGCGAAGTTAGCACCTCAAGAAGCCCGGTATGTTATCTCTCGATCTCGGTGTGGGGTGAACGTATACGGCAGATTTCGAGAAGACCAGCGTAACAAGGTTGCGCGAGTAGCTCAGCACACTCAAATCCGCGCCGACATGCTCCTCATCTAGCTCTTCGAAAGTCATCATGACGAGCTGACGGGGAGCGCGAGCAATTGGGGTTGTGTCGACCTTGTCAAGAGCGATGCTACTGTTGCTGCTTGAGCAATGATTCACAGGATGATGCACTGCGCGTGTCACATGTTTATTGAGCGGCCTGTATCTCCTGATCGGGCGACGAACGATCGATTCGTAGGGGAAGCCTTCAAACGCGAGCAGCGCAACCAATCAATCCCCAATTAGCGGCTTTGTGGTGCTCATTGCTTGTGTGGATCAAGAGTAAACACACTCCATGGCCAGCCCAAGCTCTTCTCATTACTTGTCTATAACGAGTGCGGCAATCTGAGAGCAGTCAAATTGAGATAGTCGCAGGCTGTAGGCTCCAGACGCGATCTCTAGCCGGTGTGAGTGAAAGCCGACACGGCGTCGATTCCATTGCAAGTCACCCAAGTACTGGTGTTGCAGCTGCTGGACCTGTTTGAAAGATCGTCTCTGTTGACGACTTGTTCCGGCAAACTTCCACAGGTCAGATATCGACTTTGCGAGGTTCTTAGGCTGTACACTGAATGTCGTCCAACATCAAAGTCGTATGTCGATTTCGTCCCGTCAACAAAATAGAGCTCGCGAATGGACAAAGCGAGCCTATCGTAGACTTTGAGGATGTCGACACGGTCAAAATTGAGGTACAATTCGTCCTGGATCATGCTGTGAGTGGCAATTGACCCTTGTGTAGTCGGGCGATGTCAAAGACTCTTTCACATTTGATCGTGTGTTTGACATGCAATCTCGCCAACAGGATGTGTTTGACTATTCCATCAAATCAACTGTGGACGACATTCTGAACGGTTATAACGGCACTGTCTTCGCATATGGACAGGTAATCATTCCCAAAGTTGAGCAAGAGGAACAATATTTGACCTTTTGTAGACTGGAGCTGGAAAGTCCTTTACAATGATGGGTGTTGAGGGAGATCGGACATTGAGGGGAGTCATACCACGAATCATTGAGCAGGTCTTCGACAGTATTGCTGCTGCACCCGGTAACATGGAATACACAGTCAAGGTCTCATACATGGAGATATACATGGAGAAGATCAGAGATCTATTGGCACCTATGCATGACAATCTTCCTATACATGAAGACAAAGCTAGAGGTGTATATGTGAAAGGCCTGTTGGAAGTATATGTGGGAAGCTTGGAAGAAGTATCGCAGGTTCTGGTTCAAGGTGGTCAGTCTCGAGCGACTTCTTCTACAAGTAAGTCCTTATGTCTTGCTAGTCATGTCTAGCAATGTTACCGGGCGAATGCTAAAGTGCGCAGATATGAACGCTGAAAGTTCTCGTTCGCATTCGATCTTCGTGGTCACCGTTACTCAAAAGAACATAGAGACAGGCAGCGCCAAATCTGGCCAATTGTTCCTCGTTGATTTGGCTGGATCCGAGAAAGTTGGGAAAACAGGAGCAAGTGGGCAAACTTTAGAGGAAGCAAAGAAAATCAACAAATCTCTCTCCGCATTGGGTATGGTCATCAACTCCCTAACCGATGGAAAGTCCACTCACGTTCCATATCGTGATTCCAAATTGACGAGAATTCTACAGGAATCTTTAGGTGGCAATTCTCGAACAACTCTGATAATCAATTGTTCACCATCTGCCTACAACGACCTTGAGACTTTATCTACCTTGCGTTTTGGTATGCGCGCTAAGTCAATCAAGAACAAAGCAAAGGTGAATGCAGAACTTTCGCCAGCAGAGTTGAAAGTACACCTTCGCAAGGCTCGTGCGGATATTCTTACTTTCCAAGAATATGCTAGTGCATTGGAGGGCGAAATCTCAGTTTGGCGATCTGGAAGTCACGTTAGCTCTGATAATTGGGCTAAGATAAGACCGGAACTCTCTGCTACGCATGGTTCAGGAGCTACAAACGCAAGTCGTGTGGACTCTGTGCGCGACATGACTGCGAGTCCTACTATGGAAGGCCGGGCGGCTACACCCTTGCCAGGTAGCGCAGTACTGGACAAGGATGAAAAGGATGAATTTTTACGTCGCGAGAATGAGTTGCAAGACCAGATTGCCGAACGGGAGTCTAGTCTTTCACGGAACGAAGAATTGCTGGCGAAGACGAAACTCGAGCTAGAGACCATCAGGAAGCAATTTAGTGAGACCACCTCATCTCACGAGCAAATTTCTTCGAAATATAATGAAATCAAATTGATCATGGAAAAAACCGCCTTTGAACAGAAAGAAGCATACATCACAATGGACAGCCTCAAAGATGCGAATAGCGAGCTCACTGAGGAATTGGAAGAAGTGAAGAAAGCATTACTCTCAGCAAGACTAGCCAGTCATCCAAGTAATGGTAATCTATCGGTGGAGGAAAAGGAGCGCAAGAAGGTTGAGAAGATGCGATCTATGATGGCAGGATTTGAAATCTCGTCCTCTTCTGGTGTCGAAACATTAAGCACTCTCATCAAAGATCTGGACGCGGTACAGGAGCTCAGTGGAGAATCACTGCAGTCTTTCAAACGGAAAGTAGCTGATTCGCAAGCTGCTTTACTTCAGACGCAGCGAACTCTGGACGATCGCACTGCCACCGTAGATTCTCTAGCTCAAAGAAAGCAGGAACTCGAATCCCGTTTGCTCAAGATCGAATCAGAATATCATTTGCTGTTGGAGAAGACTTTAGCAGGAGCTGGCGTGCAAGATATTGAGAAGCTCAAACTGGACTTCGAAACTTCGTACGCTGACAAGCTGCAGGCCGATCAAGCAGAAATTCGACAACTGAAGGCAGCCGCTTCAACAAGTACAGAAGAAATTGCGAAACTGAAAGCTCAAATTGATTCCTTCCAACGCGAAGACTCGAATCATGTGGGAAGCTCGATGTCTGGCGTCCCAGGAGTCAGCACGAAGACGGTTGCTCAGCAACTTGCCGAGTTTGATACCATGAAGAAATCGCTCATGCGAGATCTTCAGACTCGTTGCGAGCGTGTGGTTGAGCTCGAAATTGCGTTGGACGAGACACGGGAGCAGTACAACAATGTACTTCGAAATACCAACAACAGAGCTCAACAGAAGAAAATGGCCTTCCTTGAGCGTAACTTAGAGCAATTGACCAATGTTCAGCGTCAACTGGTAGAGCAAAACTCGACACTGAAGAAAGAGGTCGCAATTGCGGAACGAAAACTTCTCGCTCGCAACGAACGCATAGCTTCTCTCGAAGTCTTACTTGGTGATGCACAGGAAAAATTGGGCTTACAGAATCAAAAGTTTGAGAATCAATTGCAGGCGGTACGGGATCGATTGGAAAGTGCACGTAAGAGTCCGAGTGCAGTATCGATCTTTGGCTCAGGCAAAATTGCAAAGCCTCTTCGTGGGGGAGCGAGTCAAGTATTTGACGGACCGACCAGTCCTTCCATACAAGCCATCAAGACAGAGTCAGTTGGCAGACGAAGCAGCTGGTTCAATCGATCGGGATAGCATCGCGGCGTCAGTTTCATGTTATTAGCGACAAGGCGGGATACCATTAGCAACAAGAGTAGACATCGTGGTTGGGCAGGGCAACTGAAATCATTCTTATCTACCATAGCATTAGGCAACATAGAGTGCAGCCATTCTTTAAATCATTGATTTATTCACTATATTGCACTGATGAACTATAACAGAGCTAGTACGGTAATTGCTATGTTTTATGCTTAGTCTACCTTGACACTGCCGTAGATCTTACGAACAAAGAGATAACTCGAAAAGAACCCGATTGTGCCCGCCAAGATGAAGACCAAGAATGAGAGGAGCAGACTGTAGCCAAAGTACAGAACGACAGCACTGAAGCCCGCTACATTCAATTTTGTGATGTAGTACACGGTAGCATTCAGGAAGATGTAAATCGAGATTGCTCCACCTGTGAAGAACGATCGCCACCACCAGTGATAGGACTCTGAGCAGAGTTGGAAGTATGTCATGAGAACCGTAACAGCAGCACAAGTAACTATGAGGATGCCGTACGATAGGAACAAGAATCCAAACATGTAGTAGATCCGTGAAAACCACAGCGAGGACATGATGAAGTAGAGTTCGACGAAAATGGCGCCACTAGAGGAGTTAGTCTGGCCACAGGGGAATAAGGGTGTGCTCACAAAGGTAAAGTGCCGGACAGTAGTATCGATGGCACAGACTGCTTGTAAAATGCCTGAGGCGGGATTTGACGAGGAATTTGATTCGTCTTGACTGGATCTGCTGGGATATCGTACTTGAAACCAAGATAACCGCCGGCAATACTCAATGGGAATGTGATGGCGAACCAGATAGCGACCAGTGCCAGCAACGTACCAAACGGTACCGCTCCGGATGCACCTTTGTGTATGAGGAAGAAGTTGAGCAGCACCAGAGTACCAAAGACGATGCCAGGTACGAAAGTGGGTGTCAACGCGAGCAGAGTCTTGTATCGTTCACTCTTTCCAAAGGACTTGTACAGTATAGCACTGGCAAACCCTCCCACGAACCCAAACAAGGAGTACAAGAGTAGAACAGCCGTCGCGAGACTGCCTCGATTGGATGGACTCAAGAATCCCAACATTGCGAATAAGATCGTGGTGCCGACCATCATGAAGAGTTGTACACCATTCCCAAGCATTACAGATAGCAGCATTGGCTTGCTTGGAGGCCTGAACACATCACCGTGCAAGAGCTTCCAGCCTGAGTCTTCCTGAATGTCCTCGCTATCGAGATCTATGGAGTTGTAGTGCTGGATATCCTTCTTCAGCGTGCGGATGAGAACAGCTGCAACCATCCCAGTGAGGAAGAGCACAATCAGGAAAGACTCGACGAGACTGAACCAGTGGACTCGCGGATCGAAGACGTGCAGGTACTTGTCCCACCTGGTCGCCCAGATCATGTCAGACTCTCTCCATTCGACCGAATACCTGAAATCGATCTTGTTCTTCGCCTTAGGGTCATCATTCAGGATAAGGGGTTCGGTGGTATCGCACTCTCGAGAGGCAGACTGGGGATCGACCTCGACACCCACAATTCGATAATCCTCATCGTCCAATTTGTGGTAGTCAATTATGATTCGGTAGACATTGTTGTAGTAATTGATGGGCTCATAGTGACCGCTAGCACTTTCGCGCAGTGACTTTCCGAGCGCGAAACCAGGGGTGTCGAATGCAGAATTGGTAGACATGTCAAACATAGCACTTGCCGCCGGTAATCCATCGATGAGCCATTCTACAGCGTAATTCTCCCTGATGCGTGCATTGATGAAGCTAGCATGCTCTCCAGGAACCTCAGACACACACAATTGCTTGCATGTTTCAGTCTTCAAGAACTCTAATGTTAAAGGAGATGAATAAATTCTGTCTCCCAATAGTATCGAGCCCAAGGACTCTGACTGGCTAACAGGTCCTCCCGGAGGTTGACAGAAGTGGAATGTTGGTAGATAGTAATCATACGAGATTACATTGTGCAGCGACTGATCCGCTGGTGACGCCGCGGGATTCAATGCGTTAACAAAGACTGATACATTCTGTCCAATTTCGTACTCTGTGGGCGCGATACCAGGAATATACAAGGCTCTGACGCTCGCCGCCAAGCAAGCGATGACCGCTGAAGACCGTTGAATCATGACAATTGTCTGTCACCTTACGTCACCCGGATATGAGGCAGTGGACGCGTCACTCACTTCAGGAGAGCGTGAAAGCTTGTCGTGATTGGGGCATAGATCTAGAGTCAGCTTGCAGGTGGAGGGTCTTCCACTGAAGGTGCAGCGACCGCTCGTCCACTGAATCGATCCGGTCCATTGCTTGAATGAATGAATGAGTGAATGAATGAATGATTGTGGCTCAGGATCCATCCCGTCCCGCGTTTTACAGGCATCTGGGCGAGCAGCGCCACAGTTCTGATCAGTCCATCATCAGCTTCTCTGGTCACGTTCACAGACAAAACTTCTTCCGAGGTACTTCGTATCATGCTCAGCACTACTACTACTACTACCACTATCGTGCTAGAACGATGCAAATAACTGTATCGTGTGCTTTGTCATGTTGGCACAACCAACGGATAGCTAGCACTGACTTTTACGAGGCGATATTGGAAATTGGATATCGGTGATCGCAAGTAGACCGGAAATGATCATGTCAACGAGGTCATCCGATATGCCCGTGTCTTCAAACCAGATGGTTGCGCATAGCCGTAAGGATGAATACAAGTCCTCTTCGCGTTGAATGGCTCTCGTCAGCCATGCTAGAGTCACACCTTTGGTGTTCAAACACCGTAGACTACCGCCGTCTGAAGCTGTAGAGTTTGGCGCTTGTCTTGTGTTCTCGAAATAGAACAGAGTGTCCTGCCATTTTATGTTATATCTACTCGAGCCATAACCAGCAGATAAGAATTCCAGGCCTGTCTTGATCGTTTGAGAGCCCTTTTTTATCGACATTCCAACACTCGAATCAGGTGCATTGTGCCGTCTGAATTCTGTTACCAAGTCCCTTTTAGAATCAAGCAAAAAGGATCGCCAGAAGGTTCTGTTGTCTGTGTACAGTGGATCCGACTCAGGAAGAAATCTCGCATCTCTGGTTGTGTACAGTAGAAGATCATCTGCACTCTCTACTTGGTAGGTACCATCAGCTCGCGAGAAGACGTGGAGACGAGGAGAGTCTGTCAAAGCATTGACAACCCACCGTAAGTTGTCAGTACTGGACATCAGAGGTCTAGGTTATCCTTTTCTGACACAACACTTACTGATTGAGATCTACTACCGCTCGTATAAATGCTCTCGTGATTCCGAACCGCGTGGGAATGTTCAGTACTGATGTAAGAAGCCAGATTCAGCCAGATGAGCGCAAAACAACTAATATGAATGACATCTAGCCATGTGTGTCACTCTCTTGTCCTCAGAGCCGATGCTGCTACCCCTCGAAGAATGACTAGGTAGTCGGCCTCTTAGAAGCAATGATGATGTGGGCAATTAAAGTCGGGGCAAGCAGATGGAAGTCTGTGCCCAATCGCATTCGCCGGCTGCCTCACAACGAAGATCTCGAGACAGGGAGCAGTATCGCAACGACGACTGCTAGGTATTTACTGTCCCGTTGGCATTAATGCGATGCGAAATGCATATGGAGATTCGTAAATCCTTGTCGCACCGCAGAAACGGTGTCTCCGTGTTTGAGGCTTGACTCTTGATCTGGGCAGAACGGGATTCTTGAGGACCGCAGTGGAGTTGGAAGCGGTCGATCGTCCACCAGATCTCCGTGCCCAGGTGCTCAGGTGGCCAGCTCACCAAACTCGACACCTCTCTGCCCACAGACAAGAGGAAGACCACGTCATCAGGAGCGCTAGGCAATCGACCTAAACACAAGTCGGGTCCTGCCTGCATAAGGGAGTGGACAAAAGTCACATCACCTATTCGTGCGACACCCCTCCAAGCTGTCGTTCACAACGAGACACTTATGATCGCTGATATGCTATGGTTGTGTTGAACATTGCCCATCGGATTCAATCAATCAAGAGACACTGACTCAGATCGGTGCGGCGGCAACAGGCAGCTCGTTCAAGTTGACGAAGCGTGTCCATGGTGACTACGAGGTCTCGAAGTGCTGCAAATGCAGAACAAGACTCTCCGACAGCAAAGAGACGTCGTCTTCAACGAGGTAGTCAATCGTTCGGTGGACATCACATTCCAAATGAGATCTTCATGCTCATCTTGGACATACTGCCATTCGAAGACAGAGCGAGTATGGCTGCAGTCTGTTCTCAAGTACGGCCTCTCGCGCTACGAACAATTGATAAGCTCAAGGTCATGAGAGACTTACCATGTAAGTGCCTGGTGATGCCAATAAAGAACGGAAGAGGGCATGCTAAGTCCTTACAGATTGCTCACCTGCACCGGCAAGCTTTCTATCTCCTGGTTGGGTCAAGCACCGTGTCGGATCTCCTGCACAAAACTTACAACGATTCCAAGCAGTCATCGTGAGGTGTAGTTCAGTCCTGACATATCTTAATCTACTGGGATCGAACATTCTAAGTCAAGACTTGTTGTCGTGGATTTATAGCTTGCACCTCCCTCGGCTCGAGAATATCAAGTTTCCGTAAGTTCTTGTTAACGCAAAAGCACGAGTAAGCTCGCTAATCTGCTAGTAATGGCACTGATTTGTACTTGTGCTTACTACGAGATCTAGCCTCGAGACCTGCTAAATGGAGTCGTCTAAACCAGATCTCAATCGGGTTCGGCTCCAAGCTCGAAGTACCAGAAGAGTGCTTGGAGCTCGTCCGCATTATGCGTCAGCATAGACCAACTCTTAAATCCAACATTGCGCGTTGTCCGCAATGGTGAGTCGCAATGAAACTTGTAGCGCTCACACATATTGACATTGCTAGTCAAAGGCTGTACTTCACAGACTCGAGGGTAAGATGCCTCCTTTGCGGCAATTCGATATGTTCGCAACACTTCACACGAGCTGCCGGCAACCACTGTACCTTGTCCCTTCGAATCAAGTGCCGTATGTGTCTAGTCTTTCCAAAGGACGTATGTTGACAAGATAGCATATTCAGGACTCAAACACCACTCGATGTGTGCTTTCGATCATGAGAGGCGAGGTTGTAGTACCTTGACTCCTGATGGACGCCGATGGCCGTGCTTCAAGAATGTGATTCAAGAGGACGCTGCATCCTCTCTGGCAGAGGACAGCTTGCAGGTTGCCAGCGACATCATCGACTAGTGTGAAGCCTCTCTTCAGAATCCTTCCCCATATTGATGCCTACCATATCTTTAGCCATAGCGAATGCCTTATTGATCCCGAATATTAGATATACTCAAACGTTTCCGAAACTGCCATTGCACCATGCACACGAACACTATGAACCTGGATGAATCATTCCTGAAACGTCGCAATGTAATACGTGATGACTGAACTGTGCACATCTTCTTCCTCGGACAGGTAGACGTACAGTACAAGGGCATGACCTTCGCAGAAACAAGCTACTGCACGCTTAGCCACCGACCCAATGCGCAGGAGATTGCACCAGTCTTTGGCATCCACTTTCAATGTGCAAAAGTGAGCCTTGTCACTTCCTTGCTCAGGACTCCCTCCATCCACCTGCACCTGTTGCCCATCATCGGTCGTGATGAGGGGATTCAAGAGGCCCTGAAACACGGTGGAGGTACTGACTGCCGGCGTCCTAATGCCGAGCGAAAACTCACCACTCATGTTGCCTCTGATGACGAGTTTATCGGACAACGAACGCAGACTCGTCGAAATCTGGAGGAGATGCGACAGGGCGGGCAGAAACACCGTCACGTCGGGTTCCGGCATGATGGGCTCGGATACCTGTGCGATAAAGGCGCTACTGAGGACGCGGACGTGGAGATCGTGCGTCACGGTGTTACTGCCCCCTTGTTTGCCGAAATACTGCGTGCTAAAGGACAACATTGGGTACTTGTCCCGTTTCGTCAATTTCATCGAGACTTGGCCCGTGTCTGACAAGTTGCGCAACAGACGACCCAGGTTGTCGACGTTGAGTTCGAGGTTGATGATGTTGTCTGCGTTTGACTCGATCAGGTACGCCGTAAACATGGATTCCTTTTCAATTTCGGCATAGACTTGCGTGCGTGATGGCTGGATGATGAATTGCACCTTTTCCGGCGTGAGTCGGAGCCATGCCTGCTTGGACAGTAGTGCCAGAGACTGTGCAATCTTGGTGAAGGTTGGAATGTCCACTATCGTAGACTTGAACTTCATCCTGACCTCAGATTTTGTTGCTTCCGATGGACCATCTACTAAGTCGCCTCACGTAGCATTGTTCTAGCTTACTTTTTGACCTTGACCTTGCAGAGTACTGATGTACGTACTTTATCCATGCAAGCAGATGAGCAACTGATCTCGATCAGTACTACTGATTACCATCTCGCAGTGATCACGATTACCACTGTACCGTACTGCACAGCCCTAACTCGCAACCCTCTCCCTACTCTACTGCCTGGAAGGATGAAAACGCTTTTCAGGCAACACCTTCTGGGGCGCGAAACAGACTTGCTCAACGGTAGCGTATTGCTCATCAAGTACATACACTTATGCCACCGTAACTAATCTCTTCTGTCCTCGAGACGATTTTGGTACTCGAAGCGGGTCGAGAAGAATTATTCACAGGCACTTATTTAAGCCGGAGTGAGTCCCCCATCCGTGGGATTTACTTGACTACTGCTGCCATACATACGTACGTACGTACATGACTCGCCTCAGTCCCGCCTTTCTGAGACGGTTCCCGAGAAACATGCAACTGCTGTTGCCCGCCAGTCATGGCATCGTGCAAGACGCTCACGCAGAGTTGCGGTGGATCGTGGCGCGATTCCCTCGCAGTTCGGCGGACGTCAGGAAGAGTTGTCTTGCGAGGAGTAGATTTGTACCGTTACAGTATATACTAAGTAATCTATACGCTCCTCTACATCTATCAAGGTCAAGTGACTGATGCTCGGTAGAGTCTCAACCATTTGGCGGGTTGGATCTGAAGTGTGCACCAGGCGTGCTGATTCCCCGCTGGGAAACCGAAGAGTGGAGTACTTTATTTGCTCACATGATTGATGCATTCCATGGCCATGGCAAGAGTCGAGAAGCGTGTCATGAAGAGACCATACGCATACTTGATCTCTGCTGCGGATCAGGTTGTGTGGCCCTGAACATAGCTAATCAAGTGAAATTGGAGCATGCTGACGTCCTTGGCATTGACTTTGCTCCAAAAGCGATTGCCCTGTCCAAGAGGAACTTGAGACGAAATCATGACTGTATACCTGCACAAACCCGAGTCCACTTTCGCAGGCTGGATCTGTGGTCAGAAGATGCGGCATCGCTCATTGCTGACGCTCATGTCATCGCAATGAATCCACCGTATATTCTCATAGAAGAAGAACAAGAGATATCGCTCTCGACACGGAGATACGAGCCCCGGTCAGCCTTGGTCCCTCGAGAGAGACTTGACTCTGGAGAAATCTTCTACGAGCGAGTGATTGACGTGCTCTCAAAGTCGTATAAACAAAGAAGACAGCTAATTGCATTTGAATGTGGTAACGTAGAGCAAGCAGCACGGATCGTGAGCTCGATCAAGAACAAGCTTGAGTGGTCCACCCGGATATGGCGAGACGCAGCAGGTAAGTCTCGTTGTGTCTTGGCGAGCACCGATTCTACGTTTCTGTACGGAGAGGGATTCCTGAAACTGGCACCGATACACCACGAAGACGCTGCAAATGTCGCATGATGATGACTAGAGCGGTGGGATCGACTCCTTGTATTCTGCCAGCTTTTCCCAGAGTCTCTGGTCGAGCCAGCTTCAGAGCGCTTCGTGCTTCAGTACTGAGTGATGGAATGTCATCGTACGAAATTCCCCGAGGCAGCGATAGAGCCTCATCAGCTAGGAGCATGGCACGATTGTCTGCTTCCTGACGAAGGATGAAGTGTGCATAACTCCCTTCAATGTCAATTCTTGCCAACAGGCGTGGATCGGCGGATTTGAGGATCGGTATCGAGGACAAGAACGATGAGGTGTTGATGTCACTGTGTGCCAGGAGAGAAAACGCCGTTCGTCGAAGACCATCGTTATTGACAGCAATGCCGCGATTAGCCCATTCGTTCGGGCTCAGATTCATGTCCTGCATGACTCGCCGTATGTCCGCCAACTCCTTCGAGTCTGACAAGAATTTTGCGTATCGCTCATCGCCCACCAGACCATGGATGCGACCCAGTTCAGTGAGTCTCAAGTCTGCGTTGTCGGACCTGACGGACAGGCGATACTCACTTCTCGAGGTAAACATGCGATAAGGCTCATTCACGCCTTTAGTCGTCAAGTCATCTACAAGCACACCAATGAAAGCATCGGCTCTAGATATGACCATCTGTGGGCGACCTTGTGCTGACAAACCTGCATTGGCACCGGCCAATATGCCCTGTGCAGCAGCCTCTTCATAGCCTGTCGTACCATTGATTTGGCCTGCTAGATAGAGGCCTGGAATCAGCCTCGTCTCTAGTGTGGAGTAGAGCCCCCGAGGATCAAGATAGTCATACTCGACTCCATAGCCTGGAGAAGTCATTGTTGCATTCTCTAATCCTGGAATAGTTTTAAGCATCTGTTCTTGAATATCGGCCGGTAGAGTCATTGATATACCGTTTGGGTATACAAGGTCAGAGTCAAGACCCTCAGGTTCAAGCCAAATTGTATGATTGTTCTTTTGTTGAAATTTTACAATCTTTGACTCGATTGACGGACAGTAGCGCGGACCAGACACAGTCTCCCTGATGTGTATTGACTTGTCCAGATTTTGCCTGACTATATCGTGTGTTTGAGCCGTAGTCATTGTTTGGTGGCATGGTACTTGACTTCCGATGGCCACAGTATTGTTCAGGAAGGAGAATGGAGCGGCAGGATCGTCGCCCCGTTGTATTTCCAGTCCATCGTAATTTATCGTCTGCTTCAACAGCCTCGGCGGCGTGCCAGTCTTCAAACGGCCAGTCTCGAAGCCTGCTCGACGTAGTGACGCCGAAAGTCCAGTCGAAGCTGCCTCACCCATACGACCTGATGGATAAGCTTCCAGTCCAAGATGGATTTCACCGCCGAGAAAGGTACCAGTCGTGATGACTACATTCTTTGCCGTAATGCACTCGCCCGATTCGAGCCTGACCCCACTGAGTTGTTGGGAAGATTGATCTTCCCCAGTGGCAAAAGTCAAGTCAGAAATCGCTCCTCCGATGACCGACAAGTTTGTGTAATTGTGAATGATGTCCTGCATGTGCTTCTTGTAAATCTTCCTGTCAATTTGAGCCCTCGGTCCCCAGACCGCTGGTCCTTTGCTCCGATTGAGGATCCTGAACTGGATGCCCGCCAAATCACAAATCTTGGCGCATAGACCATCAAGAGCATCGATTTCCCTCAGCAATGTCCCTTTCCCTATACCGCCGAACGATGGATTACAAGACATTTCTCCGATAGATTCGAGTTTCTGGGTGATGAGTGCTGTTTGTGCACCGGTTCGTGCAGCTGCTGCCGCAGCTTCGCAACCTGCATGACCTCCTCCGATGCAGATGACGTCAAAGTGCCGGAGACTGTCCTCCTGTGCAAGACTGGCTAGATGTCTGTAGGGATTAATTGTCGGGTGCCTATAGCGTGGCACATTTCGAGCTCGTCCGAGCATAAAAGTAAAGGCGCTCGCACGCAGATATTGCCCGTTGAGCTGACCAAGATTCGCACAAAGAGTGACTGATAGCAAGGTTTATTCGCTCGTAAGGAATGACGCTACTCAAGATGCGCTATATATGCAAATGGAACCTGGTAACTTTACCAAAATTGTTACCATACCGTGCAACATTTCTGAGATGTGGAGTCAGCCACGATACTCACTACTGTGGCGAATGCTATCAAGGATTATATATGCACATCTTCGTAGACAACTTTAGTCTTTAGTGCTTTGAAGAACGGGGCACAATGATTGACAGCGTGTGTGAATATTGATAGGTACAATGTATATCTCTAGGAAGTAGTCTCGAGTACTTCAGCTACAGCACGAGCACTTTGCTCTTCCGGCTTAACAAAGCCAGTGACCGGTTTCTTGTTTGCTTTTCGAGCAGCTTCTGCTTGCTTTGCAGCAGCGGTAGGGTCGTTAACACTGCTGAATCCGATTCTGCGACCATTGAGACTCTCAAGCAATTCTTTGTGTTTCAAATCAGCTTTTTGTTCCGTTGCACTCAAAAGTTGCTGGTAACGATCCTCGGCCTGAATCCAGGCTTCGCTAGCTTTCATCTGAGCCGCTAGCAAAGAATCCTCGACTTTCCTATCGATCTGCGCACCCGCCTGCTTTGCTCCTTCTTTTATGTCGTGACCTAGGGCTTTCGAGTCTTGAGTCAATTTCCTTGCTTTGGCCGATACCGAGTCCTCAGCTTCGGACAGGATTGTACGAGCTTCCTGAGCTTGGCGCATAGTCTCGTCCTTCAGTTGCTGACTCTTCTCGGATGTCTTGGAGGAGATGGCAGATCCAAGACGTTGCAGGAATGTGCTTGCCTCTTCAGCCTGCCTGGCTGTCTCCTGCTTGATGTCCTCTTTCTTCTCGGCAGCTTCCGAGGATAGCTTTGACCCTGCTTCTTTGAAGGCCACATTAGCCTCGTGTGCCTGTCTAGATGTCTCATCTTTGATTTCTTGCGACTTTCGAGATGCCTCGGAAGACACTGATGAGTACATTTTTGATAGGAATGATTCGGCTTCATGGGCTTGTCGTACAGTTTCTTCCTTGATCTCATGGCCCTTCTCATTCGCCTGAGCCACAAGTTTTTCCCGGGCGTCCTCCAGAATGGTTCCGGCCTCGTGTGCTTGTCGTGCCGTCTCTTCCTTGATCTCCTGTGATTTGCGGGCTGCATCTGACGAGACTGAAGAATACAATTTAGACAAAAAGGACTCGGCTTCGTGAGCTTGTCTGACTGTTTCCTCCTTGAACTCTTGGCCTTTGCGTGCAGATTGTGCTTTCAGGATTTCATACTCTCGTTCAGCCTTATGCTCGGCAACCTTAAGATACTCTTTCGCCTCGGCGGCTTCCGTCTTTGTCAATTTAGCCAGTCGGTGTGCCTCTGCTTCGATCGCATGTGCCGCTTCGTGAGCCTTGACATTGGCATCATGTATGGCGCTGCCGACCTTTTCGCCAGCATGCAAAGAAGCATCTCTCGTGGCTTCTGATGCCCTGTGAGCTTGTTCTTTTCCTTCCTCAATCGTGGGCTGCAGTTTTTCCCAACCTGCTTTAGACAGATTCGCGATGGCTGTTCCACTCTGTTGAGCTGCTTCTTTCCAATCAGTCTCTTGGAAGAACCTGACACCATTCTCAATGCCATCGTTCCAGCCTTGTCGGACGCGAGCCATCAAGTTATCATGCTTTCGTGGTTCGAAGACGACGGGCTGTAGTTTTGTGGGATTATCGAGTTTTACTGCTTGCTCATGCAGCGATTCAGACAAATGGGCAGCAGTACCTTGCATATGCAGCACAGAAACATAGTATATTCCAGCAGGGACTGTCAGGCCAGCGATAAAACCAAGTGTGCGAGACATGGTTCAATCGATGCCGGCGCTTCGTGGGAAACTTTGAATTTGTATGGATCTATGGCAGAATATTCTGCATACTACGCTTCCCCAATAGAAACGGCACCTTCGATCAGGGGTGCTACGTCTCTACAAAAACGTATCCGTGATGATACTGGATGTCAGATAGCATGGAGTCCAATGTCGTACTTTGGTCACAAGCCGCAGTGGTTACAGGAGTATACCCGACAATAAGCCGAATTAACCTTGAGATTGTCTCGCGATCTCTTTTTAATCAAGGCATATATGCATGGGAAGATCCAAAATCACATATATCATTGAGCATCGTGTAATCATTTTCTATCTACAAGGCTATCGGAAATAAACAAGAAGTATGGTTAAACATCACATACCACTCTATCCAATCATGTTCTTCTCATCATATGCACTAAAGTTCTTCTTCTTGGCCTCAAGCTTGGCACGCTCACCGTAAGCCTTCGAGACGTAGTCACCGTTCTCGCACATGACATCGCTTGGAGTCTGTGGCTTCTTGTCGAAGAAGTTCTCGAGAATCTTCTTGGTTCCGGCAGCGTATCTGGCTTGTGCATCGAGAGATGTTCCACTCATGTGTGGGGTCATGGCGTTTCCACCACGCTCCTGAGCACCCTTGTAGAACATGCTTCTCCATGGAGCATCCTTTGGAGCTGGCTGGTATGGCCATACATCTCCTCCGTATCCCGATAGCTTTCCAGAGTTGACGGCGTCAGCTACGTCCTGGGCCACACAGATGGCACCTCGGGCAGTATTGACCAACCAAGCGCCATCCTTCATCTTGGAGATGAGATCCTTGTTGAAGAGGCCCTTGGTTCCCTCGTGAAGTGGGCAGTTGATGGTCACCACGTCAGCATTGGCGACAATCTCCTCAATGGACTTGACTCGTCGACATCCAATCTCCTTCTCGACCTCAGCTGGAAGAGGAGCGTAATCAAAGTAGAGCAGCTCCTTGCAATCGAATGGCTTCAATCGTCGCAGGACTCGCTCTCCAATTCGGCCGACTCCGATGGTGGCCACAACCTTACCCTCCAGATCGTAAGAGTGCTTGGCAACGGCGGCGACGTTCCAGTCGCCATTGACAATCATTTCATGTGCTGGAACAAAGTTGCGGACCAATGCGAGGATGGTCATGACAACGTGCTCTGCGACGGAGACGACGTTTGATCCAGTGACTTCGTATACTCCGATGCTCTTCTCGTTTGCGGCATTCAAATCGACGTGGTCAGATCCAATACCTGCAGTGATACAGGCCTTGAGGTTCTTGGCCTTGGCGATTCGCTCTCGGGTGATGTAACCTGGGTGGAATGGTGTGGTGATGATCACATCTATCCTTTTTGTCAGAACACTTGACTTTAGGCTTCAAGTACGAACTCACCTGCATCGACAAGTTCCTTATCAAAAGTGGAGTTTGATCCGTCCTTGTCATCGGTGACGACATAGGTGTGGCCCCTGTCTTCGAGCCATTTTCGGATTCCTGCAACACCGTTAGTGGTTTGCATGGTCCAGTCAGTCGAGCAACCTACCGAGCTGGTTCTCAATCGTTCCGAGCAGTTTTGGCTGTTCCTTTGCGTGTTCACCTCCTCTGTAGAAGACACCGACGACCTTCATGTTGTTTTTCGATGATGCCGAGAAGTTTCGAGCACCATTCTTGGCTACGGGTAGGACTGACTTGAACATGCCTGGCAAAGATGAAGAGATTCGATCGATGGATGGATGAAAAGGGATGTGTTTTGAACAGGACCAGAGGGCGGGATCGGTGACTTATATATCCGCAGGCAGGCCAAGAGTTGAGCAGTTGGGGGAACTTGTGTGTGTGTGTGTGTGTGTGTGTGTGTGTGTGTGTGTGTGTGTGTGTGAGGCTACCCCGATCTCCACCTTGACGATCGTCATGGCCCACGGCTCTGGCGGAGTCACTCTCCCACACAAAAGTCGCACGCAGGTGGGAGCTCGAGCCCATTCACTCGTTCAGTGCGGCAAGGACTCGTACCGACCAACTCCAAGTGACGTGCAAGTGCAGTCTCTCGCGATGAACAGATTCTCCACGTGTGCTTATTTGTACTTACTCTTGTACACTATGGATAGATTCATCACAGCTCGGAGGTATCCTATCCGCTCGTTGCAGCTGCTGCACTGACCAGCTGCGGCAGTTGGGGTCAGCTGCTCAGATGCCTGCCGCAGTAGGAAGGGGAGGAGGAGGAGGAGGAGGAGGATGAGATCAAGGAGATTGATGCACGGGCGGTCAAAGGGAAATCCATGGATGGCATTCACGCATCCGATCTTGTCCCCTTCCCCCACACAAAAACCCATCCACGCAATCCTTCCCACTAAAAGTCACTGATTCTTCGGCACTAAATCCATCCTGTCACCGGCTGCCACGGCCTCCCCCAGTTGCCGTCTCCACCTCCACCACCACAGGACGGAATATGAATTCTCGAAAGCTCAAGTTGATTCGTTTCATCCGCCAGATCCTGTAGCTAGACCCTCATGGGCTCGACTCTCTGACGACAGGTTGAACAATGTCAATAACGGACGGGAAATTGCATTTGGATTCTTGTATAGATAGGTACCTGGCCGGTGGACGACGAATATACAATCAATGGCTCAGGGATGTCTTCAAGAGAATATTGCTGGTCGTGCTCGTGCTACCAATAGATCGTACCTACTTACCTACCTACCGATGCATATGCCATCATTACCCTTTTCCTCATCCTTCTACAAGATAAATACCCCCAGAAGTTTGCCAATCGCTGTAAAAGAAAATCGTGTATGATCAGGACTCCTCGGTCTGTCCCGTTGTCTTCGCGGACGTCTCCCCCATCGGTCCCATCACTTCCGCGGATGCTTCACTTTCGGCCTCATTCTCACCTCTGAATTCATCATTGTTGTTCAGATTGTCAACCTCCGAAAGTCTACTCTCGCGTGCCAGAGAACTTCCACTTGGTGATGAAAGTTCCAGCCTCCGTTGCGACTGCTTGCTCACCTTTGGCGGAGATCGAGGCTCAGACGAGTTCCGCTGGATCACCTTGCCACTACGTAGGCCAGCTAGCATAGATTGGGCACGAGCCGCCAGGACAGCATTGTGACCTGCGCCTCCAACAGAGCTTGATGTTGGAGTTGTCGGACTGGCCAATGGCGCCGTCGTTGCTTGGTCGGATGACTCCTCGATACCCTGTAGTGAAGGTGGCGACGTGATGATCGCACCAGGATCCCCATCACCCCGGTCTTCGGAAACTTTCCGAGCAACAATAGCAGCTGGCGCACGTCGCATTGGTAGATTCTTCTTTCTAGTCCGACGTGCTTCGGGATCTGGCCCCACCCGGAGCTTCTCCAGTAAGTTGTCCATGACAGCATGGTTGGGTGCCTGGTTCATTGCTTGGTCGAGTATGTTCTTTTGACCCGCCTTGAGTAGAGCCTTTCGTCTTATATCTGCTCGGTGTGCCTCTTCCTCAACATCAAAGTTTTCTTTCTTGACTCGCTTGTACTCCTTTAGGAAAGCGTCAAATTTCTGAAAGAATTGACTGCGCGACGTGTTGTCTTTCGGTTCCTCGCAGTAATAGACCATGCAATTTGTGAAGGAGGTTTCCATGTCGTCCAGGAGAGTACTCAAGAAATTGGTCTTCTTCACTGCTGTTGGTAGATAAACCTCAAGAACAGATCGGATCCGGTCTTTTGGATGCAACAATTTCTTGTCTGCCATGTCACCCGTGTCTAGTGCTCTCTGAGTAGCTTTTTGTTGTAGAATCAGCTGCCTTATTTCGGCTGAGAGAGATGCGATGTCAACTGTTCTCGTTAGCTTTCGATCAAGCAAGAATATTGTGATACCTACTCTTGGAGGCCATACTGACCTCGTTCAGATCATCGAGGAATTCTTCGAGCTGGGGGTATACTGTACGTATGACTCTCTCGAGAGTGTGCATGAAAGTCTGTTTATTGTTCTTATCATTCTTTGTTAGTGGCAAACGGGCTAAAGTACCCAATTTGAAACCCTCAGCTTGTTTGCCGACATCGTTCATGTAGTTTCCCAAGTGAAGCACGACATTCAAAACTTCGCGGAAAGCCTGAGAATTGCGCAAAGCCAGCGAGGTATTTGTAATCGTGGTGAGTTGATTTTGCAGATCTTTGTAGTTGCGATCAAGAGTATCTCTAAGCTTCAGACCCCCGATCCTGCGGTGCCAGTAATGACCGAGTTCCACAAAAGTTGCCAGGAATATCTGGTCCTCGCGCATTAGCTCATCAGGATCCTTGTCCGCGTCCACACGATTGCCATTCTCCAGCCAATTAGCAGAATAAGGTCTCAATAGCTTTTTAGCTTGGTCTTGAGCTTGTAACTTCTCGTCGGCCAGGAAATCGATCATTTCCGGGGTGTACAGATCGTCCTCGCAGCGAAGAATCTTAGCCACCAGGTCAGCAATACTCATGTGATTAAAACGATGAAAAGATACACCAATTCTCTGTTGCACATCGTTCGTCAAGAAAGTCTTCTTATCTTTTCTTTTTCCTCTCTTTCCGAGATTGAGTTTGATATCCCGCATAGCGTAAGAAGTCTCAAGTTCTTCAAGTAGTCCTCGTTCTGATAGGGTGACATATAAAGCGTTAGCGTCTAGTTTGCTTTCTGCCCATAAAGTGTCTTGTGCGCCGGTATCGAGTTTGTCAAAGTGCATCTGCTTCATCTTCATTTGCGGTCGGACTTTTGCCATCTGCTTTTGTCCAGCAGTGACAAAAGGCAATCCAGTCTTGCCTAACGATCCTGTATGGGTTGTCGTCAACGGTGCAGCTGATTCCACGTCCACGTGAGGATGGTTAGCTTTGGTTCTTGTGATGCCAGGTAGTCCAGAAGGCGGTGGAGGCGGCGGTGGAGGAGGTGGGAGACCTGCAATGTTCTGACTAGCAGAAGACCCAGGCAAAGGTGGAGGCGGAGGTGGAGGTGGCCCATTTAGTGAGGGTGGTAGTCCTGGAGGAGGAGGAGGAGGAGGAGGAGGAGGTGGTGGTGGTGGTGGTAGAGGTGCTGATGCTGGTTGCAGGGGAATGGACGTCGTTGTGGTTTGAACTGATGAATTGATGCTGGATCCAAGGAATGACAAAGAAGGAAGCGGTGGTGGAGGTGGTGGGGGTGGTGATAGAGACTCTGTTGGTATGGCGGCTTCTTTGCTCTCATCCTGGAAGAGACTTTGGGAGGACTGGCCTTCGTGTTTGTGTAAGGAGATGTCGTGAGCTAGATCCACAGATAACTGTAAAGAATTGCTGTCTTTGTCCGCCTGCAAAGTGTCACTTGTGTTAAGGAAAGCCGATATCTTGGCCGTTGACTGATCCTCGAATCGGCTGTGGGATACTTCACCAGGTCGTATTGGAAGAGGCTTTTTGAATTGAATAATTCTTGGTTTCTCCCGAACTATTTCAGCCTCCTGACCATCGTAGTTGTCAGAATCGTCTTCAGCCTCAGATTTGGCGGTTTGAGCAAGGCTATTAGACCTCCCCGGATCAGTGTGGGAAGGCACTTGCTTCGAACCGTGAGCAGATTTCGTCCTCGAGGATCCGAATTGTAGATGCTGATGATTGAGAAGGATTGGTCTTTCAGTTGCCTCATCCTCAGAAGACTCCGCATTCGCCAATTGTAGGTGGCGTGCATCAAGCTCCAGATCCTCCATCTGAGCACGGAGTTGCCTCAGCTTCGAATCCGGCCTGTTCGTCAAGTCTCCCCAAATGCGACCCTCGAGCTTGAACTCGGTTTTCTTCCTTTCCAACTGGCGCTCAAGCCGGTCCATAAGAACCTTTCGATCCAAGATACCTTGGCTATCCTCCCACTCTTTATTTCCACCTTCACGCAACATCATGTATAACTCCCGCATTTCAATCTCGGTTCTTTGCATTATGGTTTGATGTTCTTTTTGAAGTGCAGCTATTTGTTGTCGAAGCTCGCCGGTTTGCCTTTGACTAGCATCTAACACGAGCTGCTGCTCTGCCAATTCCTCCTTGAGCTGCCGAACAAGTCCTTCGGCCCCGAGGGAGATTTCTTTCAGCATCATATCACGCTCAGAAGCCAATGCCTCCGCTCTACCGTATGCTTCACGAGCATCTTCAATCGCAGAGCGAGCTTCTTCGTCAGTGGCAAGTCTGACCATAACTTCGCGCAGAGATGATCCGAACGCGCTCTTCGTGTCCCTCTTGCTTGAATTGCTGTCCATAACGATATGTGTCATGACAGCGTCGACGAGTTGAAAAAGCCTGGTTCGCTCGTCATCTTGTTGTTGTACCAGAAGCAGATGCTGCAAAGTCGATAGGAAGTAATCTCTTGCTCTGGAAGAATCTAAACGATTCCATATTCCTTGTACCAATTCAATCGGATTGTCAATGTCTTGTATATCCGAATTGTTGTCATAGTCCGCGAGATCACCAAGATCCTGTTCCTCCTGCTCGGCGTAGCGAACAAGTTGACGATGAATGAGGTCATAACCCATGGCGGCCAATTTGGTAGCGATGCGCGGCCAACCGCAGAGTTTCAATTGAGTCCTTATATGGATACGAGTCTGTAAGTTTTCAGAATTCAGGGCGATTTGATTAACCAACATCGCAGAAGACAATGCATATTCCATTAAAGTAGCGTCCCTTCCTGAGCCTGCAGCTTTTAACTCGTCCGATGCACCAACACGAGATCCTGCAATTCCTCTTCCGTCCAGCGTTGCCTCTACTATGTGCATCCAAGATTCAAAACGCGTCGAAGTATTCGTTATGTCTTTGAGACGCTCGAACGCTTGCAGAACTTTCTCGTGCCCTATATTGAAGTTTGTTGCCGGATCCTTCCATGCACAGAAGAATGATAATATATCGACCACCAACTTTCTTGATGCAATGTTCGGTGAGATGAGGGAAAACGTGATAGCATCGATACAGCGCTGATGCGTCATTGTCTCTTCCGCGCCATACTATTCTAGTCAGTCTTTGGACACTTCATGTATGGACTGAGTCTACCTGATTGTTCAAGACAACTTTTAGACATTTCAAGATTTCCTGCTCTTTGATAATGTCGTCTTCTCTTCTCGAAGATCTTTGATTGATTTGCCCTAGTGCGGTGGCAAGTGCTATATGACCTTGGTTTTGAATGAATTCGCGAACCCAACTGACTTGTAGTGTGCGCAGACAAACGTTCAGGGCGGTGTATTGAGATGGTTTGAGTGTCTGGTCCACGATTCTCTTGACGTACCAGTCAGGTGAACCTTTTCCGGCATTTCCATGTGACTCTGACGCTTTGCGAGTTACCTGATCTCTCCACACAGTCATGGCATCGGCGTGAATCATTTGCCATTTGACAGCTAGCGGCTTCATGAGCAATTGTCGCCTGGCTTCGTCTGGCATTTGCCGAAAGAGATCTCTAGCTGACATCATCTCTGTGAACAGTAGCTCGATCTCGGCAGTACTCTTTGGCTGAGGAAACTCTCCATTTGGTCCGAACTTGTACAGATTTTGGTTAGTGAAGGGTGCTTTCGAGTCGTTGGATAGATAGGACATGCGCAGATCACGGTCGCTTGCATACGAGAACGTACTTTGAGCGTCGCTTTGTCGTGGACGATGACCGGTCGTGCGACGTCCTTGTTGAGCTGCAGGTTCGTTCACTGATGAAGCTCTCGAGACTGCATCGTTATACGAGGTGGTAGGGTCAGCGACAGCTGTGCTTTGTAGCGTCGGAAGAGGTCGTGGCCCTTGCAAGCTGTTTGCGCGCAATTGAGAGGCATGCGATTCCGGGGGAAAGCTCGCGTGGGAGACATGCTGCTGCGAAGCGCTAGTGCGTCCTTCATGCATTGATATCGTCGTGCCATTTCGTTGACTAGAGATACTGCTCGTCCTGCTAGACACGCTCGCAAACTCCCTTTCACGATGCGTTCGGATCGCGACCACGGGAGAATGGTCAGCTCGTGGAAGATCGTCATATGCCCTGGAGACTAGATCCTCAGATGGATTTGTGTCAGCGGTCGAAGCTCGCACGCGCTTCAACCAGCCAGACTTCTTCGAGACCGAGCCTGTAGGAGTCTTAAGACTGTCCTTTTCAGACATCAAGACGAGTTATTCTTTTTCGCATGACGCAGACATAGAATCGTCGAACGGCTTCAATTTGGTGCTCTCAGAGTCGAACAAAAAGCTTGTCTGATCTCAATAATACACCTGGAGCTTGTTCGAGGTTGTCTAGTCTGTTTGAATGGCAGCACTGAGTCAGAGTTTGGTATGTGCTGAGGATGAACACAGAATTAATGTTGTCAGCGTTCGCCAGTGGCTGGTTCCAGTGTTCAGGCGCCATTTTCCCGCGCGTACGTACCGCTCCCACTTCCCAAAGTTCCAGGTTGTGCAGCGATCTCAAGCTTCTTCACGCTGCACAACCACTATAGCTACAGTTGCAACGATGCTACTATAGCAGCTGTCGACAAGCACATGTTCGCTTGAACAGCTTGTTCACAGCATGCAGGCTGAGACTTTTATGAATCCAATGTTGGAATGACATCGAAGCTGTGGTACTCCAGCTTCGCCTGGATCACTACCCCGTGCAGCTGCAGCAGAGATATCGGTCTTCTTCGCGCTGAGCCTGACATGTACTTTCCACCTTGAGCTGCACAGTATCCTTCCAAGGATGAGTTTACATCTACCATGCAAGTTCTTTTGTACATGAGGTTCTCATTTCTCTCTATCGAGCCAGCATACATGTAAATCGTCATCCCTGAAGGTTTGCTAATTTCCATCACAATTGTGCAGTTACATATGTGGTCAATGTCGCTAGTACAACGGAAGGCGATATTCTAGCCAAAACATCGCGATACTACAGCCCTTTCTGACAGACACGCTACACAATTGTAAACATAACACTTGTTTCCAAGCTTCTGTATCTCATCATGTTGTAGGTAGCAGGAGTGTAGACAGAGACATTGGAAGGACTCTAGCTTGAGTGCACAACTCTGACCAATCAAAATCCAGCATCGTCAAACAAGGTTCAGCCAAGCATCTGCCATCCTGCCACAATTGCAAGAGCCATCTACCTTTCTCACACAATCTGCACGAAATAGATAATGCATGGCTTGTCGAAGTTCAGTCAAGATCAAGCCATGGTTACAAGCTTAAGATGACCTGCTCGCTTCGTGGTGCTTGGCTTCGTCTTATTTGAATCTAGCGATCATGACTCATGCATCTGGTGTGATGTCCTGAAATATCAGTGTCTTGTCAAAACGTACGCCAGAACTGATCGGGCATAGCCTGGCGAATAGGATGTTCCGGTATTGAGAATCACCCGGCAGTATCTGTCATCCTCACATAAAGCGGTCCTAGGCGAGTACCCAGTTCAGGACAAGAGCCTGCGGTAGAGATTGGGTGCAGCAGGCTTCGAGAGGCAAGAATCAGGGAGATTCCGAGATTTATGCAAGCCACCAACTTCCCAACAAGATGTGCACTCCCGCCAAACATCTCACTTGCAATTGACTTGTCAGGATTTGGATGTTGTCCATCCTTGTCGCACAGCAGTGAGATCTGTGCGATAGGTCGCAGAAAGCTTCGTTCCTGCACAACACATATGCAAATTCACTCGCTTGTTTAAAGTCCACTACTCCGTCACCGAAGCAAACCACATCATGCGCAAACCATCTCCTCTTCACGAATCCATGCGACAACAACTACAAGCAAGGAAGGAAAGGGGCTTGCTTCGAGCATTGAAACAGACATCAATCAATCACGAGCTGCACGACTTCAGCTCCAATGATTACCTGGATTTATCGACATCGCCCGTTCTGCGTAAGCTGTACGAAGACTACATGCGACAAGAACAATCACTGGCATCGACAGGCTCTAGATTACTATCGGGCAATAGTACTCTGGTAGAACAAATCGAAATAGAGGCAAAATGTTACTGGCAGAGCGAAGATGCTCTCATGTGTGCCTCGGGCTACGAAGCGAATGTATCAATCTTCAATTGTCTGCCACAAGTGGGAGACACTATCATTTACGACGAATTGATTCATGCTTCAGTACATGTAGGCATGAAAACTTCTCGGGCCACACGAAAAATCATGTTTAGCCACAACGACTTGAGTCATCTTACCCAGATACTGAAACTTGAGGCCACTAAAGGTTCTTCGCGGAGTGTGTTTGTCGCCATTGAAACAGTCTACAGCATGGATGGCGATCTTGCGCCACTTGTCGAGATCCTAGACCTGGTCCGGAGGCACTGTCCGTGGGCACGTCTGATACTGGACGAAGCACACGCAACAGGAGTCTTTGGTTCTCTGGGACGAGGTCTAGCTTTCGACGTTGGTGTGCAAAATGCGCCGGAAATCCTGCTAAGACTTCACACCTTTGGGAAAGGAGCGGCCGGGACTGGAGCAGTCATCGTTTGTGATGCACTGATCAAGCAGTATCTTCTGAATTATGCTAAAGGGCTCATCTATTCGACGTTCATGTCTAAACCGGCCTTGTGTCTTGCCAGAGCTTCACTGAGAATGCTCTCGTCCGGTCAAGCCAGAGTTGCTCAGGAGTCGTTGTGGCAGAAAATACGGTATACACAAAAAGCCTTGGAAAGTCTCTCACACTCGCCATTGCTAACACTGCCACACCATGTATACAGCCCAGTCATTCCAGTCTTGACGACTCGAGCAATTGACCTCTCCCTATACTTGCAGCAGCAAGGTTTCAGAGTTCTGCCAGTACGGCATCCGACTGTTGCAAAGGGAAGAGAACGACTGAGGATCTGTCTCCGGTCTGATATTGCGCATGAAATCATCGACAAGGTGATCGCCGCTATTGATCTCTGGGTCACTTGCGAAGTGCTCGATAACCCACAAGTCACAGAACCCTCCTTCAACGATGTTGCTCCAAGTGTCAAGATCTAACAGGGCATTAACAAAGCGATTCAGGTCGTCATGAACAGTCGAAGAAGGAGATCTAAGACAGTCTCGCAACCTCTGTGCCAAAAAAGTCATCATCGCTGTCATCATCGTCTTCCGATCTGAACCCGAGATCACCCATCTGTTCCGGATAACGACGAGAGTTGAAGAACAGAATGAGGGCTCGTATCGCAGCTTCTTGCTGCTTAGCTTCTTCAAGATCAGTATCTTGATCTGTTCCAGCAATCCAATCCTCTCTCAATTCTGGACGGCATGACATGTAAATTTGCGTAATGACCTTCATATTGCTCATCCGCCATTTGCGCGAGCATAGGGGTACCTGCCCCTTGTACAATTTCAGGCAGTACAGTTGTGCCAAGTCATGTGCAATGCGCAAGGGACGACGAAGGTGTAGCCACGTCTTTGCCTGCACTAGCTGATAGTTGCGATGAACCTTCTTCTTCACCAACTTTTGTGTGATAGAGAGAAGGTTAATTAGATTATAGAAAACATTCCAATTATACATCTTCGTAGGCGAGGTCTTGTCGTCGGCAGATTGAGCCGCACTTTGAAACCCGTTTCCTGAGGTCTTTTTCACATTGTTGGACGTGCTTGCATCATTTCCCTTATCTTCGTCATCGTCGCCATCTGACAGGTCAAGTGGCTGAGCCTCCGATAGAGAATTACAGACAGTAAAGTAAGATCTTCTTCGGTCATCGTGCTGGACATGTATATTGACTACTGGATTCAGTGACATCAATGCCTGGTGGAAAGTGTGGATCCAGTCAGCATCGATCAATACTTGCGAGAGATACTCAAACTGTAGAATGTGAGAGGTTCGGAACCACTTGAGCAGTAGAAGTATAGATCCCGTGATGCCCTTCAGCAAAATTTCCATGTCTCTACAATCTTCATTCTCACGAGTTGACTTCACCTTTTGCTCGACTGGGTCTGCGCTGCTGGGTTTGTCATTGAATAGCCAGCCTCTTGTGTTGGCTACACTTTCCTCTATTTTAGAGTCTAGGTCTTTGTCCGCTTGCAGGCCGGCGGCTGATAGATTATGACTGCTCGAGTTCCATATCTGAGAGATCATACCCGCAGCACAACTTTGCAAATGGGCAAGACATTCCTTGTATATCCTCTCCACTTCTCGAAGTCGTGCTTCGGAATGGTGATCATCCTCGGTACTTTCGAACTCTACAGACTTGTGATCGCCTGGTTGCCAACCTCTTTCCGAGCGTACAAAGTGCTCCTGCTCCTGCCAAAGCTCGACCAATGAGACACTGGTCCTTTGTCTGCTTTTGAATAGAGCCGCGGCTTCCTCAATGCTGGACGGAATAGTGGACTGCTTGGAATCCTGCAAGGGCAGTAAGAAAGGTAACGTTTGGTCGGTTGTGTACATTGATTTCTTTCCTTTCGGACTAGGCGGTGGACTTGGTGCAGGTGTTGCTGTCCACTGACCGTCTGAGAATATTGGTAAGTCGAGGTGCTTTTCCTTTTGAGGGACGGCGGGACAAGAAGGCTCTGATGGGGAATCGATCTTCAATGGTGGAGGTATGTAGGAGGGATACTTAGCTATTAATTCCATGCGAAAATTCGAGTAATCCATGGGTGTTGTAGTGATGCCGACCTTGTCCACTTGTAGGGGCATCCGTGCTTTGCATCGGCGATATTCCTTGCATCGCCTTAATTCTTCCTTGCCACCGAGGGAGCACAAGATACTCTGCCTCAGTAGCAGAGAAACTTGGCGAACTGACAATCCTGGCAGGCGATTGTCTTGTCCGTCGCATAACTGCGATAGTATCTCCAAGAAGAATGCAACAACCGATGTTTTCAAGCACCGCAGATTTGTTCCAAAGTCTGGAAATCTATGCGACGCTTCGAGAACAAAGAAGAAAACCGTACATAGATTTTGAGTTATGTCTTCCACGTAGTCAGCACCAGTGATGTGCGGCGTTGTGTTCATCATTGTGATAGAGCTTTGGAGGCCTGTAAGCAATTCTTGCAGCACATCAGCGCTGGACATTAATTCAGTGTTAGCGAGTATAGCTTGTATGTGGTGAGCTTTATCGCGAGTCTCGACATAGCAGCCTATAATCTTGAGAGATTGTCTGCTGAGAGCAGGGGTGTCTTACCTTGAGCGATGTATGAAAGCACAGCAGAGCCTCGAGATCGGAACGACAGATCTGCACTCTTCAGATTGCCAAGTGCTTCCCGAATACAATCTTTCTTCTGCACTTCGGTCATTGCTAACCAATCTGATCTGTGAGTCTTTGAGTGTTCTGAACCTCGAGACTCACTTTGGACATGCTCATCACGGTAGATCTCACTGATAGTTATAAGATGCGGCTCATTACTGTAAATGTGCCAGTCCTCGATCTCTTGCACGAAACTTCCTCTTTCAGCATACACGAAGTCCAATTTCGGCTCTTGTGGCCGCGATCTTTTTTGGGCAACAATCTTTTTCAACTGACCAAAGGTCAGCGAATCAGTGGCCATGCTAGAATCTGCGTTATTTGCTTTCGTAAGAAGCTCCATGACCCGTGATCAATAGCGATGCTGGTATGTGGCTAAACAATACAAAGTGAACTTTGAGAGATTGGACATGATGAGGCCGGTCAGGTTTGCCTGCTGGATCAGCGTAACAACCGATCCATCAACTAGACAAGCACGCTCTTCCTGCTGATTGTACAGTCTACAAGTGCTAAGGTCAACCTGAATTCACACCTTCGAGTATTCGCCGAACTGATAGCCAGTCCAGGATATGACAAGGACGTAGACAACGAACGAACGCTGCTCAATCATCATACGTATGTCAATTGTACACGTTTAAGAGATGCTTGCCAATGCTACTTGCTTCGTGGGAGAGCCCTGGAGTACAAGACTCCACAATGGCAGGCAGCTTTGGAATCTTGGAGCGGGCACTCTGAAAAGGCGCTCCTGCTGATCACAGATCAGTCTCAGACCAGATCACAAAAGACTGCCAGAAGACACGGATAATGGTGATCAGCCAACAGGTATCTATCTATACCTTTTCATTCAAAGCAAGCGTGCGACCTGCCATATAGCAAGCGCCTTATACCGTATCAGGTCATCCAAATGAGCCGCAGGATCCTTTTGGACTCTCTGGTCTAGCTATTTTCAGAGTATGTGCTTCATCTCACAATAACATACTGCCATTGAGTCGGGACTGCAAGAGCGTCCTTGACTGAGCATGCTCTCGTGCGAAGTCTAAGACAATGTCTACAATTTATGCCTTGTCAACTGCTGCCGTGAAAAGTGCGGTTGCTGTGGTCAGGATCACTGGTCCTCGCTCTAGATCTGTTCTTCAGAAGCTTTCGGGGACAAGAATCCCTGTGGTTGATCATCAAGCACAACTACGATCATTAAGACATCCGAAGACGAATACACTTCTGGATCGTGCCCTTTGTCTATTTTCGGCTGCTCCACGAACTTTTACTGGTGAGGACACCTGCGAACTACATCTTCACGGCAGCAAGGCCGTGATCAATGCCGTTCTTGAAGCAATATCAGAATGTGGTGACAAACTTCGGCATGCTTTGCCTGGAGAATTCAGCAAGCGAGCATTTCTGAATGGCAAGATGGACTTGACACAAGCTGAAGGTCTAGCAGATCTCATCAATGCCGAGACTGATGAACAACGTAAAAGTGCTTTCAGACAAGCAGATGGTTCTTTGACCAGGCTATACAGTGCCTGGAGGACGGACTTGCTGAAGCTGAGGACTGCTTTGGAAGCTGTCATCGATTTTGGAGAGGATAACGAGGACGTGGAAGACACAATAGCGCTGAAAGTCATTGCTCAAGTCAAGGAGCTCAAGCTGGACATACAGAGACATCTAGAGTCTTCCTTAAAAGGTGAATTGATACGAAATGGTATTCGTGTGGCTATATTTGGACCACCAAATGCTGGGAAGTCCTCAGTTTTGAATATTCTGGCTCAAAGAGACGCAAGCATTGTATCGTCAGAAGCGGGCACAACACGAGATATCGTGGAAAGCATACTCGACGTTGGAGGGTTTCCTGTCGTCATAAGTGATACTGCGGGCTTGCGTTCTGGCTCGGCGGTCGGATTTGTCGAGCAAGAAGGTATCAGAAGAGCTAGAGTGCGCGTGCAAGATGCTGATCTACGGCTTTGTGTCTTGTCAAGGCACGACATCATATCGTCTGCTATTGAAGGAGAACTGAGACCTTTCTTACAGAAGCGGAGCGACCACGAGAAAACTCTCATATACCTGAACAAGTCAGATCTAGCCAAAGAGGCACAAATGACCCCAACGAGCGTCTCTCAATTGCTTGGGGTACCTCTCAGCTGCATACATGAAATTTCTTGTATTGAGTCTGTCGGAATGTCCCGTCTAAAGTCTTCCTTGGTAGGAAAATTGAAAATGTTGACGACAAATTATGATGGTGGGAGTGAACAGATTGTCATTGGAACAAATCCGCGACATCGTGCACAACTTCGCGAGTGCCTGTCACATCTCGACATGTTCTTGAGTGAATGTGAGTCACCTAGAAGCAGAGAATAAGTCTGATTATCATAGTCTCGCAGCACAGACCAGACTCGATAGTCTTCGCAGCCGAAGGATTGCGCTACGCTTCGGACTCTTTAGGACGCGTGACAGGGAAGATCGACGTCGAAGAAATTCTCGGTCAAATTTTTGCAAACTTCTGTATCGGGAAATAAGGACATAATGTAGACCCTCTGCATAACTGCTGGTGGTACGCCTGGCCTGAGTCATGCTAACATGCGCCGAGATTGAGATCCAGGTCATCCCTGCACGATACCTCGAACCTCACTTTCCATCCTTCGAATTGCCAGCGCTCGATGAAAGGATACTGGACTCGAGTAGTTCTTCAAACTCTCTCTCCCTCTTGACGTAGTAGTAGAGCATGACACTTGGAGGCATTGTGGCTAGAAAGATCTCTGACACAAGAAGTCGGCGTATGTAGTCCATGCCTCTACTCGTGTAGAATCTGGCCACACACGAATTTAGTTGATATGCGAGCTTCAAGAGAACAACTCAGATCTCATAGAGGTGTTTCTGCATAGATCTGAATGGATTCAAGCTTATGTGATGCCTAATAATATGTAGGGACTCTTGGCAACGATCTCGAAGCTACCATAAGTTGATGGAGCCGGTCAGTTCTTTAGGAAGAGCTCCCTTGTCCACCAAGTCGTCCATCGGTGGCTGCTTCGTAACGTCTGGAAGTCGACACGCGCGTACGTCTACGTATATATGCATATCAATCATACGCAACCATCATTGGAGTCCATAGCAAGCTAGATTTTGTCCGTCCCTTTGCAATCAAGGTCAACTATTGCCACATTGAGATCGCAGTACTCCATTTCCTGTCATGGTATATCCTGCAATCAATGGCAATTGAACACAGCTAAACAGCACAGTTTAGGAATCAATATGACAATGATGCAACTACTTTCTCCCCACAAGGTATGTTGGTCGAATTTGGAAGCACGGCAGCTCATAAGTAGGTCGCTTGCATCAAGTCGAATATGCCCTAGAAGCTATCAAGCAAGGATCATGTGCCGTCGGTTTGGTATCTAAAACTCATGCCGTGGTTGTTGCGCTGAAGGTATTCTGCTACACTATAATTCTATTATCACAAGACTCTAACAAGTTATCAGAGGAATGCCGAGGACCTTGGATCATATCAAAAGAAAGTCATTCGAATTGACGATCACATGGGCATTGCCTTAGCAGGACTAGCTCCTGATGCTCGTGTCCTCAGTAATTTTATGCGTCAACAAGCGATGTCGTCGAAGATGATATACAATCGTCCAGTACCCGTGGCTCGTGTGGTCAGCGCCATTGCGGACAAGGCACAAAAAAACACCCAGCAATATGGACGCCGTCCTTATGGCGTGGGTCTCCTCATCATAGGCTATGATGAAGCAGGACCTCATCTTTTCGAGTTTGTCAGTTCTGGTCAAGTACTGGAGTATCGAGGCACAGCCATTGGAGCTCGTTCACAATCTTCCCGTACATACCTTGAACGAACATTCGAGACGTTTCCCGAAGCTACAAGTGAGGAGCTGATCTTACATGGACTTCGAGCTTTGCGCGATTCATTGGCGCAAGATAAAGAACTGACATCTTTGAACACGAGTATCGGAATCGTAGGGGCTGACACAAAATTCAAGTTGATCGAAGGAGAACCTCTGACAGAGTGGCTTGAGTAAGACTTATACGTCTCTTGGACGGTAGTTGCTGATTCATGTAGGAAACTTGGAGAGACCAGTATGACAGCTGTCCGTGCTAGAGAATCTGCTGCCAGGAACGCAGACAGACCGTCAGAAGATCAAGCTGCAGCGGAGACGGTCGGAGGAGATGCCATGGAGGAGTAGCATGTATATAAAGGCAGGAACAAAACAATAATGACTTCATAAACATGAGCGTTTGGCCTCGCTCAGATCGAGAGCTTCTGAACAATGCTCGCTTCATCGTGAGGTCGACAAGGAAGAGCAGTCTGCAAGAGTCTCTGTCACTTCCGACAGGGCGCATTCGTGGTTCTGTCAAGCAGCATATACACAAAGACAAATTATTCCCCTGTGTGTGTCTACTGAGCAGGTGTAAGTTCCATTTAACGTGCTCATAAGAATGTGCCTTTTCTCGTCAAGATCGCTCCCCCACATCATTTTGGCGAAATTGAGCCACAATTTGACCAACCTTGGAGACTCCAAGATCTCGAATGCATATGGCTCATTACCATTTCAGACACAAACTCAAATAATCAACTTTCTGCACGAATTGTCTGATACGTGTTGCGCCATGTCTGAAGGTCCAACTCGATTGACTGTTCGTGGAGGCAGAGATCAATTTGATTGGAATAATGTCAAGGACGATAAGCACTATCAAAACTACTTGGGTCATTCTTTGAAAGCACCGGTGGGCAGATGGCAACACAACAAAGATTTAGAATGGTTCAACAAGGCTGGAGAGTCGGAAGAGAGCAAGAGGATAGCGCGAAATGAAGAAATGCGGGTGCTGAAGGAGGCGGAAGAAGAAGCAATCGCTGCTGCGATGGGTATTACTCTACCGCCACGGGAGCAGCGTGCGGGTATACAAGACCAGGTCAAGGACCATGAACCGTCAGAAGATAGTCGTGACCATGGAACAAGGCGGACCCATCCAAGGCGAAGTGAAAGTCCACAAGCGACTTCAAAACACCTCCCTCCGTCTGGCACTCACCGTCGTGAGCACCGTCATCCGATGCGTAGCGGGAGAGATCGTCGGGAAAGGCATCGACACAGATCGCGTAGTCGAGAACGTCACCCGAGGCGACGTCGTTCGCGTAGCAGAGATGCAAGGGATCACGACACGTATCACAGAAGTCATCACAGGCGAAGAAGTCACAGCCGTGAACGGGATACACAAGGGAGACGGGACAAACAGAGTGACAGATGAGCTTTATGTGACATACCACAGTATATGAGACACGATGATGGCAGATTGCAACAGCAGGACTCTACAAAAACTTGTCGAACCATGCTACGGTGGCAGAGAACGCTGCCTCCTTTGCCTTCTTTGCAGGCGCCTTTGACAAATCTGCTCGGACACCGAAACCGTGTGAGACTCCCTCGCCGTCATAGATGCGGTTTTCATATGGAACCTTGTTCTGCTCAAAGATCTCAGCTGCTTGCTTGGACTTTGCAGCATCGTAAATCTCATCAGACGCTGCTACATGGATACCGATGGGCTTCTTGACCTTTTGTGCGTCTGCAGGAATATTGATGAGTGATGGATGCATTGCGCAGACGACATCGACCTTGTCAGTAGCAGCATAGTGGAATGCCTCCCTGCCACCGAAGCAGTAGCCAACAATACCGATCTTTTGTTTCTGGCTTCGAAGCTCGTCGAAGATGGGGTCCATCACTGATGTAACTGTCTCTGGACCATGATTCTGTAGCCAAGGTCCGACAATCTCAAACATCTCCGTCAGATTCTTGACATTTTGGAGAGCATCGAAAGCCAGACCATCATCGTGTAGAATATCTGGAACAATGACATTGTAACCTGCTCGAGAATATTCGTCTGCAACGAGTCGTACGTTTGGTAGCTTGTAGCCGAACAAATCAGTCAAGATCACAATGGTCTTATCTGTAGATGTAGACGGCTGAGGAGCAACGTATGTTGCTGTTCCGGCCACGTCCCGCACTGTGCCAGCCGGTGTGCCCTCATGGAGATATCCCGAGATACATTTGATACACAATCCAGATTCCGTCATGTCTACTTTAGCTGTCGATAACTTTTGTCGCAAGTCTAGAAGAAGTATGCTTCGCTTGCTGTTAGAGAATGGAAGGCCTAGGACGCACGTCATCCAGCTCCATCTGCTACATTAGCCTCAAAGTAGCGGAACTCACGGCACAGCATCTGTGGATCAGGGATGAGCTCCCATAAGATCTGCCCCGAGCACACGAGGAAAACGAAACATGACCGTTTTTCATCCAAACGCCCGTCCTTCGTGTTGCTCGCACCCACTCCCGCTCCCAGACTCAGGAATTCTCAGAGACCCACGACACTTCCAATATGTATCGAGACAAAAAAAGTTGGCCATACAATACTTTAATACCGATAGCATACACTCAGCAAACATGGGCAAAGAAACAGCTCCATCGGCCAAGCCAAAGAACAACCAGACCACTCAGGCCAAAGAGGCAGCCAAGAAGGCATTGAAGGGCAACCACTCATCGGTGACCAAGAAGGTCCGAACCAGCACCACTTTCCGACGACCAAAGACCCTTGCCCTTGCACGAAAGCCAAGCTACCCACGAAAGTCTGTCCCTCACTTGCCACGACTGGATGCATACAAAATCATCGTCTCACCACTCAACACCGAGTCAGCCATGAAGAAGATTGAGGAAAACAACACACTCGTCTTCATCGTGGACATCAAGGCCAACAAGCGAACCATCAAGGAAGCAGTCAAGAAGCTGTACAACGTCGACGCCCTCAACGTCAACACTCTCATCCGACCGGACGGAACGAAGAAGGCATATATTCGACTGAGTCCGGACGTCGACGCTCTCGACATTGCCAACACCATTGGATACGTCTAAATCATCACCTTGCAGTGCAGCGCATCGACAGGCAGTTTTCCACAGACTTGCGACATTGGGAATCGAAAGGGTACTACGGATGGATGATGGCGGCATTCTAATGACTAGAGGTTCTGCCTTTTTTCTTCTTTTTCTCCTTAGGAAAAATGACATTTCATTGCTCAAGGTTATCGTAAAGAGTGCCGCAAACGAGTATCGTCCTTTCCGTGCATCATCTCTCTTCCTTGTACGATTTGTGTGGGTTGATTGTATCTTCAATGTGCATTGTGCGTTATCTGCTTGTGTCGAGTTATTCCTCAAATAAATAGTCAATGCAAACCATTCTCAAACATTCACATGTCCCGTCTCAGGTGCATCGTGAGGATAACTTTCATACCGAGATTCTATGCTTCTGAAAGAGTGCAGTCGACACGATGGAAACTTACACTGCACGCAAAAGCACATCCCAGTCATTGCACACTTCAACAATTGCAACGGTACTTGAGTTCATTATGATCAATTAGGGTCCTATGACTGATCCAACATTAATTTAATGCTATAAGAGATGCTCAACAGGTCATAAGCAGAGCGAGTCCTCCCACAATGACAGCGAAGAACGAGGCCGTGGTCGTGCTGCTGCCCGAAGTACTGATGGGCGCAGTGGTCGCGGCAGAAGTCGTTGCTGTGGTGGCTCGAGTCGATGTAGTGACAGCTGTAGTGGCACGAGTGCCGGTTGCAGATGTCGTGCGAGCGGTAGAAGTAGTACGTGCGGCAGACGTGGCCCCGGTTGTAGCTGCCCTGGAGGCCGATGCACCGGAAGCTATGACGAACCCTGGTCGGACTGCAGCAGTTCCTGTCCCAGCTGGCGTTGCAGCGACAGCTGAGGAAGGCGAGACACTGGCGGGTGAAGAGGTAGCTGCGGCCGATGATCGCGCGGCTGATGCAGCAGCAGTTGACGATGAACCAGCAGCAGGACAAGTAAGGTTGAAGAGAGGAGCCTGTGTGACTGAACCTGCTCCAACAAGACCGAAACTCGGAGATGGCAATGTTGGCAAAGCATCTTGCAAAATGTACCAGAAGGTGTTCACCTTACCAAACAGAGTGTTACAGCCGACTTGGTCCCAGTAAGTCTTTGCATTGGCAACAGAAGCTACAGCAGCACCTTGGTTGGGTCCAGAAACCGGCCAGCCGGTCTCAGTAACCCAGACATCCTTACCTGCAGCAACAGCTACAGTTTCGTCGTAAGCAGTGTTGAAGAGACTCGATCCTTGTTCGATCGAGTTTGCCATCTCGCTCTGGAAGTATGGGTAGACATCCATTGAGAGAAAGTCGACTGCCGAGATGACTGCCGAGTTCGAACCGTTTGTCCAGGCATTGTATGTATCAACATGAGTAATTTTGGCAGAACTCAGACTTGTGCTGGCAAGTGCCGTCTTGAGCTGGTTGATGTATTGAACAATGACACTAGGACCGACCCCAACCCCAGCCATAGCTGCGATACCAGTTGTAGAGGTCCGGTATAGATCCTCACTGCCGACTGAAATTCCAATGACTCGGCTCGTGAAGGCTGTTCCGTATTGAGAGATTGCACTAGTGACGGCCGCGACCTCGTTCGTGAAGTCTGTCTGACCTCCAGAGGCCCACAGACCCAGCAAGAGACTGGTATCTTGTGCAATGGCTGCTGGAATGGCGAGGATGGGTGTGTTGTCAGTACCAGCCTGGATTGTGGTATACAATCTGGCACTTGTGAAGCCAGTCGTGCCCGCTAGAGTCTTGGCAGCAGCAAATTCTGCCTCAAATTCTGCCTGTGTCTTTGCTGACCCGTCTGTGTGGGTAGAACCGTAGTTGAATCCTTTGTACTGAGCAGCAACAGAAGAAATTGTTGCTGCCAGAGAGAGAACGTTCGAGATGTGCATTGTGCAGGGCTATTCCAAAAAAAAAAAGAATGTGGTCGTTTCTTTCAAGAAAACGAAAGTGTAAGTGGACGAGTAGAGCGAGTGGGTAAGTGTGACCTGTCTGTCTTTTTGCCTGCTAGAAGGACAGTGGCAGTCAGTTATAGGGTCGATTGAGAGAGGAGATGGTGGGTGCGAGACTAGGGAGGGAGGGGGAGAGAGAGGAAGAGAGAGAGAGGGAGAGGGAGGGTGAGGTCTGGGGAGAGGGCCTGTGTGTGTGGGAAGGTGTTACAAAGAATGAGATGGATGATCTGCCCAACTGATCAAGGTAGGATGTGCAGGCGCAGTTCTACTCTCAACCTTGGAAGCTCGTGCGTTCTGCCGCCTTCAGAACAGAATTGCACTCCCAAGGTTGCATTCCAACTCTTGCTTGGGCAATCATCAGCCGAGTCCTGAGCGGTATGTTCTTGTTGCTGTTGGCGTGTGGAGGGAGACGAGCGAGGCGAAATTCTTTAAATCTATTCTTGGCTCAACTGCCCAATTCAGTTGCGAGCCCAGACGCAGGACAACTATAATCACCAACTTACACGCGTTGGAGCCCAATCACCGTCCAAGGTCACCTCCACAAGGACTCCCCCTGTCTTCCCAGCCAGCCCTCACAGCCTCCTCACCCGCTAAATATCTGGGCAGCCTGCCTGCGAGTGGTACTGGTGATGGCACTGGAGGTGCCAAACCCTTGGAATCTGCCCCTCCTGCTCATATGGATAGGATCCTCACTGGTCCCCTCCTCCCCTCCCCTCCCCCCCCCCTTCCATAAGTCCTGCCACACGTCAGCCGTTGTTTATTCGTCAAAACACACCAACCGTCCTGGTAGGCCTCAAGCCTTTCAGCAGACTTGCAACTGTATTTGGCTCAAGTGTCCACATCAGCCCTTGAAACTTCATACAAATTCAACCTACTTGATGGACTGCACTGTACATCACAAGTATTCATAGACTCATGTTATTGTTTGTATCGCTGTACATGCATGTAGTGCATCTGGTATGCATCGGCACATAGGCGACCACTTAATCTCCCACATTCACATGCACGCGTCTCGCCTCAGGTCCAGCACACGGCTCATTTCCCCGGCTGCCAGCTTGAGCCGTGATCGAGTCCATTAGCATGTACTCCAAAATTTGCAAATCGTAAGATCGGGCCGGAGCTCAGGATCATATCAATTTCTTTGCCGAACTGCTGCAGCACATACCAGCTGTAGACCACAAGCTTGAGCTGCAGGTTCATACCATGCAGGATAGGCATCAGCAGTTACTGGCTCATTCTGACTACGCTCACATTTCGTCATTCATTTCACCACTCAATCGCAGTGCTTCGTCCGTCCACAAGCAGCATCATTCCCATTCTCTCATTGTTTTGACTACAGCCTACTTTGCAAGGACGAGTCTGTTGACCTGCTCATATACCACCATAGTAATGCAGGTCGCCGGAACGACCCGCAGTAAATTGGGCGTCAGTCCTCGATAGAACCCCTTCAACCCTTGATTAGACCATACATCCCGTGCGGTGGACATCACCGAGACCGAAGGATCCACATTGTGGACTTGTAGTCTTGACCTGAGGACTTGGTAGGGATACGTCATTACGGTAGCTAGAATTTTCGAAACAGCCGACATTTGTAGGAAGTCCGCCGTTGTCTACTCATGTCAGCTTTTTCTTTTTTTGGCTTGGCTAGTCAGGACGTACTGCCGTCGTGGTGGGTGCTCGATTAGCTCGACGATTTTTGAGCATTTCGTAAAGAGTAAATTGCAACGCTCCATGGGTAACTCCAAAGAGGCTAGGAATCAGGCCTCGATACAGTCCCTTCACACCCTCTTGTCGGGCAATCTTTTGTATACCATCTGTCTCATTAGATCTCCCATATATGTACGTGCATGACTGAATAGACGTACCGAGAAAGTTGTCATAGGCCAATTGCTCTCCGCGATTAGTGGTCAACATCCTTGTCTTGACAACCCATATTGGATTCGTGCAAATGCTGGTCAATAGTCCGGCGAGCGCACTGGAAATGAGATACTCCGTCCCACTCAATTGTGTCCTGCCACGACTCATCCATGCTTTGATCTGACCATACCATGCAAAGTAGAAGCCCCAACCTAGCATACCCCCAACAAGATTCGTTCCCAGCCCACGATAGAGTCCTCTCAAGCCGTACTCTTTCCGCAAATCAGACAGTATCTTGACTGTACTTCCTCCTGAAATCTGCATTCTTGTCTTGGTCAGATCAAGTGGATGCATGGCTATGGTTGACAGAGCCCCAGCAGCTAGTCCACCAAGTGAATTGGCTAACAAGTTGTTTGGCATATCTGTGGAATGTGATTTTGTGCTTCGGATGGCAGCTCAGATATGGTGCTATCGGCTTCTAGAAGAATGGAGATCCACTAGCTTCGACGAAATGCTGCAAACCGTGTGAATGGCAAAGATGTGTGCAGCGCCGCAAGGACCTGAAGAGACTGCTACGCGGATATCATGAATGTTTGCCTATATCGAGAGATCATACAAGTATCCCCGTAGGCCTCCTACGCATATTGTCAGGACGTAGATTGCTGATATGGTATACGCGTACGGCAAACCGGCGTCGAAGGTTGTCGTGCTGATCAAAAACAAAGGCTGATCGGCTCCACGAACATATTCAGCTAGATGTTCAGAAGAACTGGCCAGCTCTCGACACGCAGCTCGAGCCTTGTAAACTACCAAGCTACTTCTTTCAAGTCTATGACAGCAAAGCAACTGTCTCTAGCGATGACTTGAGCTTGCTACTGGCACTGTCATATCTATAAGCTTGTCCTTGTATGGAGGAATCAGAATTGGGTACAATAGTCTGGCGGGCTCCCGAATGGATAACTGTATGCACCACAAAACTTCTCGTCGTAGTCCTCTACTGACAGTGCTACAGGCTTTGAACGGTCTACGGCCGGACAATGGTAGCATTGAATACACGAGGAGCGAACCAGACTGATCAAGGAAGTTTTGGAGTATTTTGCACAGTCACCATTCTTCGACAAGCGCAGCAATAATGCTGTTCTTAAGATGCAGTCGCAATTTCAGAATTTCGGAGACGTCAATGAAGCACTTAAGAAGATGACTGGCATCGAATTTGTAGTCTCTAGTTACAGCGTTCCTGATCTCTTCACTATCAACAAGCAAGAACGAGAAAGCGCCGAGGATGGTAGAGCATAGTCCGGCCGTGCTTGAAAGCCTTGCTCATCAACGTAGTCAGGATCCTGAACGTTTTCTTGATTGCAAACGGGAACATCTACCTAGCTCCAGATGCCCACCGCATTGTCTCTTCGAGAATGGTATGAACAAGCTTGAGCTTGCGAGTCTACATCTGATTCGCCTTAGTTGAATGTGGTCCACTCATTGAAAGCTGCTGTCGATCAGATTCAGACATCTGTAACATTCGATCCAGCGTCTGGCCATCAATTCAGGACTGCTGCAACCTCTACAAATACTCAAGAATCACAGAAAACGCAGGACTCAGTCAATGTTGTTGGCACAGCCCTCACGCAAGCTGAAATCCAGTCCATGCATAAAGTACTATTTAACACTGTCAACAGATTGACATGATCTACAAGAAGAGAAGTCCGTCACGCTAAAAGAAGAGACACTAATGCTGTATGCGATAAAAGATGGAATGACAAGATCATGCCCACATGGCTTCACGCAACCATTCGAATCGATCTCCGATAAGAATGGAGACATCGTCGGAGAAGCCGTGCCAATGTGTACGATCTCCTAAGGCTGCATGCCTTAAAACCACAATATTACCAGAGAAGCTAGAACTATCGACGCCAACGAAACTGGTGGCTTTGCTCAGGATGAGATAGTCGATGAGAGCCTGTTGATCAAAGGTCCTCTCCATGATGGCCAGTGACAGCTGAGCATCAGCCGTCATCAGACTGTACTTTGTATGTACGGTAATGCCGTGCTCGAGACCTTTAATGGACGCTTTTGCAGCCTCACTCACATCACCGGATGCAATGTAGAGCTCAGAAATTGCTTTCTCCTTGCAAACAGCAATGGCAGCATCCATCTGTGCATCGAAGCCATATGCCTTCATCTCTGGCGAAACATCACCCTCCGTCCTGAGATGTTGTCCGACAAAAGTGAAATTGCTTTGCAGCATCGTCTCCTGCGATAGTTGTCGGGCATCGAGCTTCGACATGATTGACAGAATGCGCGCTGCGAGGGAATACGTTTCGGGCTGGAACGGAAGGATTCTTGACCATTCGTGCCATATTTCATAATTATCCTGTGTATTTGCCCAACCGAAGAAGGATCGAGCAAAGTCGAGTAGGACTGGAGTTCTCTCTGATGCATGCACATGCAATTGATTCCAAATCCATCCTCGCAGTTCTGCTCTGTGATCAAGTATGTGGGTATTGATGAGTCCACCGTGCTCGTGAAAATCGAGTGGGTTGAGTTTGTCCTTTGTGATGAGCAGAGGTACAGGGGTGCGAACGTCCTCAACACTGTCGTAGAGCTTGAAACCCGGACAGGCGCTTTCCATCCGTTCTTTGTAGACGTCGTAGTCGAAGAGGTAGGTCATGTTGACACGATCGCCGCTCAAGTCTGCCAAGTCTTGGGTCGAGCGAAGGTGGATGCGGGGCGCGATCAAGTGTGCACCAGACTCGACGGCATACCTCGTACAGAGCAGAATTGAATTGCGCACATTGCCGACCCCTCCATCGTTTTCGTTGCACTGAACATACAGGCCTGGCTGAAAACGCTTATGGTTGCATAGATCCTGTATGGGCGAGGGATCAAAGTCCACCTCACCCAGAAGATTAAACACTTTCTGGTCGAGTGACTGGCTGCCGGCTGACAAGGTGTTGGTCAAATTGATATTTGCGGAAGACGTGCTGATGCCGTCTGTGCCAGAAAGTAGGAGAAAGCCCAGTCCTAGCGTAGATCCGAGAATGAGTCCACATACGGTCCTCTTGTTTGCTTGAAATTTAGAGACGAGAGACGACTTTGCCCTACTGATTTCATCCTGAGGCAGACCTTCGTAAGCAGGAGCGAATCTGCTGAACCCTTCGACCAGGTGCTGCACTTTATCGAGCACTATAGCGGGACGAAACATGTGATTTTCCTTGGCGCGTCGCAACAAGAGTTTCCTCTGTCGCCGTGACTAAAGCATGCCGACCATGGCGACGACGTATACTGAATCAGAGACGAGGAGGGGAAATCAGGTATATGCACAAGCTACCTAGAGCGAGCTATAGAGAGGGTATGGAAGGAAGGGCGGATTACGCGAGAACGCGAAAGGTACAGAGCAGCAGCGGCAGCAGCAGCAGCGGCATCAATTGACTGGTACCACGGTAGGGCACACATGTGACATTTGACGTGCGCATTCATCTGCAGCTGCTTCCAACCTTGCAACTGAGAGAAGTTGTGCGTTGGTGGGAGGCCCGGGAGGGACAACGAATCAGCTGCAGGCGAGGACTTCATCTCCTGACTGTGGTGCGCCTGCTGCAGTAAGCGTACCCTGCAGACTCCCGCGCCCGAGCTCGAATGGAAAGATGGAGTTTGGGCCTGAAGTTGCAAGGAGAGAAGAAATGGAAGGCAGGAGTACTCGGTTGAGAGAGACAGATTGTCAATAAGCGAGCATGACATGAACAACAACTACAAGTGGTGCTTCAAGTATTCTGTCAATGCAAGGAAACAGAGTGCTGTTCTCTAACCATTAGGCGACTCGCTCGAAATTTATAGTTGCACTCGATTGCCTGAAACTTGTATGTCTGGTTGTCAGACTGGAATCTCATAGGAGAGCCTCCTTTCGCCGCCACGGGATGCAACCCTCTGAACCCTGAAGTGAGGATCATGTCAGCGCGGGCGGCTGCTGACGATATACAACGTCAATCATTTCTACATGCAATCACCCATGTCCTGTTTCCGTACAAATAGACGTATGCGGATCTATAGACGTAGAAGTAGAGGCCGGACCGGCTGAGTAGATGGAATGAAAGGATTGGTTGTGTGAGGGTGACACGAGGGATCGATGACTGTAGAGGAAATGAAACGAGGGCGAGTGTCAACAGTATTCATTGCCGTGACCACCAATGTATTCCAACATAATAACAGAAAGCTGGAATTCAAAGAGAAATGGCCGGACGCGAAAAAACGTGATGGAATGTAATGGAATGGAATGGATGGAACAAGTGAAAGCGAGATAAAGGTGATGAAATGGCAGAGGATTTGTTTATTCCCTTGATTCATGCTGGAGTCTTGGCGATTCTGCTGGGCAATCCTTGGCAATCGTACTTTCTTACCTACTGCTAGGCCTATTGTCGTCATTGGCTGACCATAGCGGTAGACTTTTGCAATTGGTGAGTATCAATAGTATTTGATACATAGCTTTCAAAGACAAAACCAATACTTTACTGATACATGTCTATAATCATTTATATGTATACTTTCATAGTGGATGGCCCACTCTTGGCCATTTGCATAACGCATCAGCCACGTTTCATCCATCGAATGAGTTTCGCTTCAGAAATCCACTCACGACTCAAATCCCGAGAAAAGTGTCATTCTTCCATAATCCCACTCCTTGGCCCTTTGTGTCACACCAACTCTTCTATTTACCCTCCTTCGCTCACCCGTATCTTATTCTCTCTCTCTCTCTCTCTCCCTCCCTCCCTCATCATTTATTCTATCCCTCCCTTCTCTTCTACTTTTACATCTACCTGATCCGACAGTCTATCTTCAGCACATCTACAGTCGTCGGTCTACGCTTCATGGCCTTGTTTGCACAATAAGCCGCTCTTTCTCAACACTATTCGCGTCCGTCACTGTACTGACAAGTGGTCATTGTCACCCTCTTGGAGGCTATTCATCTCGTCGTAACAAGGACTAAGCTAGCGACATGGCCGCGTCCTCGTCCACGTTTCTCGCTAGCACGACGCGCTCGCGTCCGATACTGGCCGCCATAGCCATCATTGTGCTCGTCGCACTGTTCATCGCCGGACCCTCTCCCGCCGTGGCAAAGGACAACGTCTCGAATTTCCTGAAGTCGGCTCCGGCGTCGACGGAGAAATCGAGTAATAACACGTTACAAGCCCTGAATGGCTTGATGACGGAAGCGACACCTGAGCCGCCGAGGACGAAGGACGTCTTGTTATATGCCTACTACGAGACGGAGGACGCGAAACGCAACCTGCAGTTCTTCCTCAACCACGGACTACATCACAAGATTGATTTCATCTTCATCGTCAACGGCGAGCACTTGACCGTCAATATCCCGGAGGCCGACAACGTCCGAGTGATTCGTCGTGACAACACTTGTTATGATCTCGGTACTTTCGGCGAAATCATCAAGTCCGAAGGCGGTGCCTTGCGAAAAAAGTATGAGCGATTCATCTTGATGAACTCCAGTATTCGGGGACCATTCTTGCCCGGCTGGGCTCGAAACTTGAGGACTTGCTGGAGTGACATCTTCTACTCGGCGCTGTCGGAGACGACGAAACTAGCTGGCATCACTGCGAATTGCGATGCAGATTACCGCCAGCACCTGCAGAGCATGATTCTGGCACTGGATCGCACCGGCCTGGACTTGATCATGCCCTCGCTCCAATGCGCTGGCTCGATGGGTCAGGCAGTCATGGAGGGTGAGACGACCCTCACGATGAACGTCCGAGAGGCTGGATTCGATGCCGAGCCGCTGTATAGTCTGCGACATAACCGCGATTACGCCAACACTGAGGAGTTTTGGGAGCATTGCGACAACTACGACATTTTTTTCCCTTACAGGAATGGTGGTATGGATGCGCACCCATTCGACACCATCTTTGTCAAGACTCTGCGGAAAAACAGCGATGGTATCATGCCTGGATACTCTGAGTCTGGTCAATTCGTCGTCGACAGGTTGACTGAATGGGCAGACGACAGCAAATACTCGAGTTATGACTTTTGCTAGTCTCTTTTACTATCGTCGAGTCGCGGTTGAGGGGGTCGGTCGGGGTTTTCGGTTGTGCCATTCCTGTCGGATGTCCTGAGGACAATTACATTCTTTTGTCATAATATATAGATCATGTGTAGCAGTGGCAGGCTTGTATTTACATACATTACAATAATAGAGCATAGAAAAGTGGGGAAAAGTACATAAACAAGCATATGCATATCGATCTTTCGCCATCGCTTCAAATACAAGTTCGACCATACTCAGATGGCTGGCGGTCCTTTTCGAGGATACCCACCACTTTTTATCTTACCTGCCGTTGCAGGACCCTGGGATCTCTCTCCTCCCCTCGCTACTCCCCCTCCTCTGGTAGTGGTAGTAGCAGTACTACCTCCTCGTCCTCGCCCTCTTCCGCCTCGAGCCCTGACACTCGCGCGTAACTCTTGCTTCCTGCATTCTTCCTCACGTATGAGCTTGAACCGCACTCTTCGCGCCTTACTCGGTCTCCACCTCTTTCCCTTCTGCGACGCCTCACTGCTGATGTACGACACGCGCAAGACTCGAGCATCATTACTGTGCCACCGCTCCGTCTGTCCCTGGAGACGTACTTGCTCACCAGTAATGGCCGACTGTGCGACTTGATGGGCGTGAGTCGGCAAAGGAGTGTGAAAGTAGTGACTTTTCGGACGGACGGGACACTCGTACTCGACTTCCTTTGGTTCTTGGATGGATATGCGTTGTTGTGGTGCGTTGAATAGTTTATACTCAAATTCTTCTTCCGGATCGACGACGACTTGTTCTTCGGCGCTCGCCGACACCGCATTGTGGTCTTCTTCTGGTTCGGCGAACGTGAAGGATGGCATATATGTTGCCAGGGCAGCCAACTCATCCTCGGTCGGTTCATTATACTTGTCTGCCATCGGATCCTGCATACTCTCTACCGTCCTCTTTGTGTCATGTGTCTAGACGTAACTGCTCAAGTAGAAATCTACTCTCAGATGATGAGTTGCGTAAATGATGGACGACTACTTTTTAGTGGTGCCGAAAATGAGCCGCGACGCGCCCATCTCCACGTCAAAACAAGTCTTCCTCACGCACCACCACCACCACCACTACTACTACTACTGATCGTGCAACAAAACCATCGTCAACTCTACAAGTACAGAAGACGCCTACAATCGCAAAACAGCATAGCAAGTGTGTAGCGAAATGAGGCTAGAATCACATCTGGAATCACTACATTCGTCCGCAGAAACATTAAAAGCACTTTCCTTCTCCCACCCAAAATCATTCCAAAACACACTGCTGCGTCAAGTACCCATCACACAAGTCATCAGGGACGCCGAACCGCACGAAGGTTCCCTGTTCACCGCCACGGCGACGAAAAAATCGGGAAAGATTGAGAGTGGCGCGACAGAAGTGTTGCGCGACAGGGAAGCACCCCTCTCGGTCCTCTTGAGCGCGGTGGAGACGGTGGTGGGTCATTACCCGGTCGACAAGGACGCCGTCCTCCGTCGTGTGGAAGTCATGCGGGTCAAAGGGGACACCATCACGCGCTCCATTGCGAGTCTGGAGCGTCAAGTCGACGAGCAGAGGCGCAAGTTGGATGATTTGAGCGTCGGCCGTTCGTTCCTCGACCACACCACCACCACCACGTCTTCCTCTACTGTAGGAGTCCCGGATCACGGAGAGGGAGAAGTTACGGAGGACATGATACGTGCCGAAGAAGAGGAAATAGCACGACTCGAACAAGTCATTGAACAAAAGAGTCGTCGGTAATTACGACGACGACGACGACGACGACGACGCTGTATATTTATTTTTGAGAGAGGTTCTACTATACTTGATACGTCACCTTGACATCTCCGTGCCAGTAATTCGGCGTGTCGGCCTTGACTGTGCGCCAGGCATCATCTAGTGCCGCGACCACGTCCTCCGGCAACGGTCCCTCCTCAAAGTCCTTCAAATTGGATTCGAGGTGGGCGACGCTCGACGCACCGATAATGATGCCGTCGTTCCCGCCCTTGCCCCGTGAGGCCAAGTTGAGGTCGGAGTGGTGGACGAGCCAGCGGAGTGCCATTTGTAGGAGCGAGATGCCGCTCTTTTCAGAGACCGGCCTGAGTTGTTGCAGCGCATCAAAGTACGAGTCTCGAAAGTACCGTTTTCTGTAATTCTCGCCCTGTTTGCCGTGACTGAACCGACCTTCCGCCGGCGTCTCGTCCTTTTTATATGTGCCCGCGAAAAAGCCGCCCGCCAGTGGATTGTACACCACAATGTCGAGGCCGTACTTGCGACACGCGGGGATGACTTCGGCCTCGATCGAGCGCGTGATGGCATTGTACATGTACTGCGCCAGTGTCGGACGTACCCACCCCCTTTCTCGACAAAGAATCGAGATTTCGGCAATTTGCCAGGCGCAGTAATTGGAAATGGCAAACGTCTTGAATTTGCCCGCCTGATGGAGCTCGTTGACGGCCTTTAGTGTTGGCTCGAGCGGTGTTTCCCAAGCTGGTGCGTGCAAGTAGAAAATGTCGGTACTGCTCTGTCCCAATGCCTCCAGAGATTCCTCCAACTTTGCCTTGAGCACGTCCGGCTCGTGTTCGTTGGAGACGGGGTACACTTTCGTGGCCAACTTGAATCCGTTATCCTTGTACCCTACCTGGGCGAGGTATTTCTCCGTGTTTCCCTCGCAGTACATTCGTGCCGTGTCCAGTTCATCGTACCCGAACGACTTGAACGTGTTGAGGATTTCCTTGGTACCCTCGATCGAGGTGATTCGAGCGCCGGAAGTCCCTGCCGGACCGCACGTCATTGTTCCAAATACGATCCTATTTTGTGGTGCCATTTTTGGGGTGATTTGTATGAGCAAAGATTCTCAATGTAGATGATGGAGGTATGAATATATATATGTCTGTGGGTTACTTTACATGTATGGCCAGCAGGCGAAAGGATTCGAGGGGAATTCACGGATTCCACGATTCTCATTCGTCATTGTCGATCAACTTGCGGCCCCCGCACTGGCAACATCAGCCGATCGGACCGATCGTGGATGAGACTAAGAACCAATTGAAAGGTGTCGTTTATAGCTATTGAAATAACGATTTGAAATAATTTGGTTACTATACAAGTTGCGTCAAATTTTCGATGAATCACCAGGTGCTCCTAAGGATAGTCTACTGAGAGACCACCATCCATGCTGAAGCTCTTGTGTCGTGTCGATGACATTGCATGACCTTGCACAACCGTCCCTTGCGCTCGAATTGTCCGCAGACTACTGCCGACATGTGTACAGGTAGTATGTCCGGTTTCGACGTGGTGAAGCGTGACATGTCGAGGAGGGTAGCCCTTGTATAGCCATTTCTCAATAGCTTGACAAATTCATGAACTGTACATAGCAGAGTTTGCCTGATGTGATAGACTATGACACCTGATCGTCATCACACACGCCAGACAAACACATTCTCATCCCATCCAACAGTACCCACGAAGCCAGGAGCGACTCCAAAGACACTCCAGTCTACGCCAGAGACAAACTCCGTGTGGGCATCGAAAACCTTGACACACGTTTCTCCTTTCCACACGCGCGTGCACATGTCGTAGCTACTACTGGCGACCATCTCGCCATCGAAAGGACTCGTGCTCAGCTTTTTCACGGCGTACCTGTGGCCCCTCATTGTCCTCAACGGGCGAGCGAGCATGCGATAATCCCATTTATTGATCAGGAGGTCGATGCCACCGGTATATATCTCAAACGGCACGTACTTGTTCCACGCACACGTCAAGACCTCCTGGTTGCTCACGGCACCACCGAGTACGGGAGTCTGTCCCTGCGTGGCATCCCATATCTTCAGATGCGTGTCTGCCGACACCGACGCAATGACGTTCGGATGATGGGGCGAATGGACCGCTTGATAGACGCATCCCTTGTGGCCTATCAACGTACTGATGCTCTGAGGCTGCGCCGGGTGCCAAATCTTGATACTCCCGTCCCACGAAGAGGAACAAAAGGTTTCCTTTTGAACGAGGTTCCAACTCACGCTAAACACCTCCTTCGTATGTTCTTTCCACTTTCTGACTGGGAACTGGTCCAGCGTGGTATCAAACAGCTGCACCGTTCCATCGCCCGATGCAACCACCAACTGATTCTCGTGATTCTCTGACCAAGCCACGTCAAACAAGCCGTCCTGTGTGTCGTAACTCTTGACCTGTCGCAACTCGCCCGGCGCCAGTCCCAGGATATGTAGTCGGCCGTTTCCCACCAGTCCAAAGTTGGCGCTTGATGAGACTGCGAGGGCAGAGTCGTAGAATGGCGAGAAGGCTAGTGCCGTGCCATTGAAGCCCTGTGTTCGGTACCGGAACATGCGCAGCGCGGGCGGAATGACACCGGCTTCTGCACCTCTCGCGGTGTTTTCGCGCTAAAGAATGTGCGACCCGATGGTCAGAGGAATCCAAGACGTCAAGTGTCAATCGTGTCGATACTCCTTGATGGAGATGGAGAGCGATGGTGCCTTCTTGTACATGTACGACGACGACCTCGGTGATGGTGAATGACAATTTTGTGGAGACGAATGCCACCCAAAAAAAAAGGCAGGCGGGTTCTTGCCGAAAATGACCCTGGATCTTGGTTACATGAACTTTCCAGCCTGAGCGGACCTTGGCACACGAACTGTCTTCCTTGAAATCCTATCAGGATTGATAGCAATGCTCGCGTGACTTATACTCCCAAGGACAAGAATTCGCTCACATGTGATGTGGCTACAATCACATCACAAACATAGCCCAAATTGGCCAGACGAGCGCAGAATCTGCGATGATCTGCAGTTGCATGAGTTTGTACGGTGGAATTATGCTTGGATCTAGTGTATAATTCGATGCTATTGTTATGAACGACAGGTGCTGCGTCCCTGACATGTACAGTCTACAGCGTGTGTATGCGATGATCTTCCTACCAAACTCCGGTGCCTCCCTTGTCTTCTTTTGAAATGCTAGCGAAAATCTTGGTTCCGCAACTGATGTAATTTATGGTCTCATCAATACAATGTGCTCTGAGCGTGCGAAGCATGTTACTCTTCCGTACACAATAAAATAGGCCTGAAGAATTGAAAAATAATTTACTGGGATTCGGCAGCTTGCTGTTCGAGCAATCGTTCGATCGATGCAAGATGTTTGCCATAACTGAACTTCTTAAGGGTGTCCAGAAGTGGCTTGATTTTCTGTGCCAACTCATTCTTCTGATTGTCGTCACCTACCTCGAGCATCTTCTGCAAGACATAGTTACCGTACTGATCCTTCATCAGAGAGGCAATTCCTGACTGCCCATCCGTGCCAGGAATCAAGGCTTCCTCAATCAACTCGTGTCGTTCTTCGACACTACCGAATGCGATACACTTCTCTACCACGTTACTAGCAAACTTGTGCTTCGAGAGAGCCAGAACTTGTCCTTTGACGACATCAATGACTCGGCTCCGATCTGCAGCTGCTCCTCGCTCAATGATGTGCTGCGAAACATAGTTTCCATATTGATCGACAACGAGGTTTTGTGTGTACCTGTGAAGTTCTTCGAGCAATGCTGCTTGTGCATCCGGACAGTATTCTAGCATTCTTTGGATGACTCTGCAACCATATGGATGAGTTGCAAGAGTGTAGGCTTGGCCTTGGAAGGCTGCAAGGATGAACTGGATGTGCTCAGCCGGAACGCGCTCTAGGGCTTTTTGAATGACATGGTTTCCGTTCTGGTCCTTGACACACTTAAGAACAGAGCCATCAAGCTCACGTACCATGGTGATCTGTTGTTCTGCAAGAATATGTTCTAGTGCTTTTTGTACAACTCTACACCCATACATCTGTAAGGACAAGGACAGAACGTGACCTTCCATTTGCTTGGCAAGCACAGTCTTCTGTACTTGGTTTCCATGCTCGAAGAACTTCTGAATGACGTAGTTGCCAAAGACGTCAGTCATAAGCTGTCGACAATTTGGCAAAAATTCTTGGAAGACTGCCTCCTTGTCGTCAGAGATGGCATTTTCGAGCTTCTGCTGAATGAATCTCGAACCATGCTGGTCACCACTGAACTCGACAATGTGACCAAAGATGTCCCTCAACTCGTACTTCTTCGACTTGTTGTTTCTGAACTCCTCGAGGATTGGACTGCGAATGCCAGCACCTGGATCTTCTCGACGTGGCATTGCTGCATATGGGCTCATGCCAGATCGACCGTCAAAGTACTGCGAAGGTTGACCATAACCACCAGAAGGTCCACGGTAATACGACTCCTGTGGATAGCCCGCGGGGGCTCTTCTGTCAGCAGGGAAACGTGCTCGCTGTCCGTAGGGACCACGAGAAAAGTCATCTGCTCCTCGGAATCCACCCCTCGGCATGCTTCGATAGTCGTAAGGTCCATAAGTGTCCTGGTACATGCTTTCTGCAGATGCGTGTCCATGTGTACCTCGGTTGTACTCGTCCTCGAACGCACGGCCGTTGCCATATCCGTAGTCGGAGTAGGTCTGCTGAGGATGATACTCCTGCTGGGCATGCATATATGGGCTTTGATGAGTACCTGTGGCTGAGTGGGCATAAGGTGAAGCACCCCTGACAGGCATAGACTCAAATCGAGAATTGTTGGCACCTTCGGCAATGCCCAGATTTCTCATTGCAGCAGACATATCATTGTCCCTAGCAGACTCAAAGTAGCCTCTCTGGGCCACTTGTGGAGTGAAGAACTGAGCATTCGAGTTCGGAGTGAAGGTCTGTCCAAGTTGAATGTTTTGGTTTGCAAAAGGAGGAGTGGAGGTAGATCGAGCAGGACCTCCAGAGCTGCTGCTATACTGATCTTCATCCATGGCAGACTGCATGACTGACTTCAAACGTGCTCCATTGTTTCGACCTTGCACATCATCGGGAAAGGGAAATTGCTGTTGCACAGTTCGAGGATCCAGAAATGCATCCTTAGGAGAATGGTTCAGGGCTGCTGCCTGAGCTGCAGTTGCCTGTCTTTGACGGTAGAGAAAAGGACTGTTGGTTCTAGTTATGTCCGGAGAGTTTCCTCTTCGTCCATTCTGAGGACTACGACTCAAGAATTCATCTTGGGTATCTAAGACTCCTGTACCTGAATTTGTGACATCTGCACCGACAGTTGAGTTAGATATCGAAGGATTCCATGTCTCGTTGTGAGAAAGAGAAGAGTTCGTGGCAGCATTGGGTTTAGACCATATGCCCCATGAAGTCTTTGCTTGGGCACCGTTCGACATGTTGGTGGAGATTTTCGAAGCCCCTAGTGACAACCGTACAGTGATCGATCTGCCTTATTTACAAGGGTGACAGAGCTCACCTCTACAGAGGATTGACAGTCGAACTTGATCCCTTCAGGGGACTGAAGACAGCGGATGGAGGGAGAAGAGAGAGTGAGGGTGTGTGTGTGTGTATGTGCAGCAAGTGGTGTGGACGGTTGGTGAGCGTGAGTGACAGGTTCTCAAGGTTTGTTTGCAAGGGTGAGAATAATTACAAGAGGAGCCACCATTTCCACCCTGAATCGTCCTCCCCTTAGGCCTGCGTCCTGCTGCTGCTGCATGCGGTTTAAGGACACTATTGCTAACCCCAACTGGACTACATCCACCATGTACAGTACACTGCAGGATCCATACAGCCTTTACTCGTTTACGATCTGGCATTGTCATGGCATGAATATCATATTGCGAGCACGGTTGTGGTGCTGTACCGTCTGGGTGTCTGTCTATGCAATGCTTGAATTTATAGATGATTCTATAAGACTACACAAGACTACATGACAGGCCAAAGCCTCTAATGTATGCAAGAATGAATGATCAAGGCCTTGGGAGAGTTCAGGCCCGAAAGGAAGCTCTAGGTCGATTGAGCCTGATTGAGTTCTCTGCAGCTGCCCAAGTGCAAGAACAAGCTCAAGGGCATCTCGCACTAAAGAGCGTCAATGCCCATGGCCACGGACGAATCTCGAGACGCGAGCGGTGATCAATCGCCATGCAGTGGGCGCACGCCAACCGTCGGGCTCATCTGACAGGAGCGAGCGGCGGCCTCAGTAAAGTCCTCCCGACAAGTCCCCGAAGCTCGGCCGAGCTCTTATCTCTAGATCATTTCGTATATATGCACATACACATGTACAACTGCATCGGACTTTGGTTCGCACTAGACAGCACTTCATAAGTTGGCTCTGCATAATCATTGAAGCAGAAAGCCACCGGGTTTGGCAATGTAGTTCACGTTTAGATGTGTAGTCAAAAAGACGTTGGATTGTGATCGTCTGTAAACTGCTTGAATGTGCATGTTCTACATGATTCTATGTACAGGTCTAGCGCACCAATTCGATGATAAGGTCATGCAAAAGATCTACGACAAGTTGCGACATAATCCACGCTCAAATGCTGGTTGTACCGTCATATGCATGCCCTGGAACTTTTTCCGAACCCACTCGTATCCTCCTAGCCTCTTCCGTCACTTTTTCCCCAGGGCTTCTATATCTCTCTTTAGACAATTACTCGTCGTCGCTGTCATCGTAGAACTCATCGTCATCATCAGCCAGCAACGCCATGTCCAACTTGTATCTCAGTACTCCACCGATTCCTCCAAATCCTTTGCAGAACTGGGCTCCTTCCTGGGACTTATCTGTCACAAATTCGAGCGTGGCACCAAAATCAGTGTATTTGGCAGCCAACCATTCCAACAATTGCTGACGGTCAACGACCTCCAGATCAGCACCCGTATCGGGGTCTTTGAGCAGATCCTTGTTGGTCTCCTCTTCGCGACGTGTAGCGTGTACGACACGCTCCGAACCATCATCTGCCTTGAGAACAAATCTAGTGACCTCCAAGTTCTCGAAGACAATCAGTGTTTCCACAGCTCCTGCGTCTAGTGCCTTCAGAGTGTCCTCCACTCCGAAACAATACTTGCCAGTATCCTTGGCAATTTCGTCAAAGTATTTCTGAATGAGCTTTTTCTCTTGAACGAACTTTACATTGGACAACGTCTCTCCAGACAATTCAATGGCCTGATTGAACCCATTCTCACCTCCATACGATACATCCACGATCTTCAAGATCTTTGCCTGCAATCGCATATCAAACATGTCCGACTGACTCAGCTCTGTTTTGAAATCTGCCGAACCCGCAAGGACAAGACCAGTGCAATTACACTTGTCATTAGTAATGAAGAATTGAACGGCCGTCTCAGCGACTTTTCGAACATAATTGTGCCTCTTCTCATCACGAAGTCGCGAGAAACGAAGTGCTGACTGACCTCCTCGACCGTGCTTTTTAGGCAGATCGACGGTGAACTTGTGCAGGACATCACGCGTATTTCCAGTTAGTGTCCCATATAAGACTCCATTACCATCCATCACAATGAATCCGAACCGCGTGTCAGATTCGAGGAGTTCTGAAAGGGCTTCTGTGTGGAATTTGTTGTCGCAGAGATACAGGGAGGTATTGATCGGCTTGAATGGTTCAAAATCAATGTTCAGTTTTCGCTCTTTGCCCTCATCGGTGATGACATCGCCACAGTATACCACCAGTCCGTTCTTTGGCACTCTGTTGTAAAGCTTCAACCTCTCCTTAGTACTGGTGATGGCGCCGAGCACGGATAAACGATTGACTCGAGATTTGATATTAGATGCCGTACCGTATTCGTCTGCCAGCATCTTACTGACACGAGAAATCTGATCCTTGGGAGGTATGATGAGTGAAATCATAGATGTTCCATTGCCGCGGGCTTCGGTCAAAGATTTTATTAGTTTCTTCACCTTCCATACTTCGACCTGCTGTTCAGCATTCTGGGCTTGGTTGTCGGACACTACATTCCTGTCAACAATTTCAACATAACATATTGAGCTATTGTACTTACTTGCGCTCGACGTCCTGCCTCGACTTGCCTTTGCGACTGAATCTCTTGTCTTACATGCATTTGAATAAAAGTCAAACACTGCCATCATGATGGAGCTCCTCCTTGGTTATTCTGTGGAAATTGAGCCTGGATTGCTCCTTTGTTGGCTCAGTGGTAGAGCTATTGTCAAACTTGAGCTCAAGATGCTTGCACTCAATTCATGATCATATCGATGCGATATTGACATCATGTCACTCGCAAGCTTATTCGTGGAGGTGGTCATGTTGGTGATTGAATTGTAGATTTTTATGATGCGATAGATTCCCAGTGCTTTCATTTGCACCTGGCCATTTGCGAGATCGAAACGATCTGGAAATTTAATTTCTGGTATTGAACGGCTTTCAGCACAAATCATGGATATTGGTCGGCATCTCAAATACATCGAGCGGTGTCGGTCCATGCTCCCACATCAATACACCTCTCAAGATCTGAATCAAATGGCTCTTGTCAACTTTTCATTGTCCTCTTTAGATTTGTTGTCAGCACTGCCTATTAAATCACAAAGTACACAACACATTGATTGGATATATTCGCATCTTGTCAGTTCATGTCGTGGCTTTCGGGGCAGCCTCAATGCACAGCTGTCGAACACAAGTTCGTGCGATGAGTATGATCCGCCACACCTGCCATCCACCTATTTTGCTGTAAGTAGTCTAGTAATTCTTGGAGATGACCTCTCTAGACTAGATTCCAAAGCAATCCTGACCGAGCTCATGCATGTCCAGCGCTCAGATGGATCCTTTGTGTCTACTCGGCGCGACAAAGATGTCGATACAAGGTTCACATACCTTGCAGTGGCTATTCGTCACCTCCTCACACGTCGAGATGTGATTGTTCTTGCTAATCAGCTCGACATCGATGTCGGTAAAGCCGTAGCGTATCTTGCTAGCTGCAGGAATCATGATGGCGGATATGGTCACCGACCTGGTGCCGAGTCGCACTCCGGTCTCACCTTCTGCGCACTGGCAGCTCTGCACTTGCTAGGCCACAAGTTTTTGCCCCATGAACGGGATCTTACGGTCGACTGGCTCGTGCATCGCCAAAATGCGACAGACGGCGGTTTCAACGGCCGCGAAGGAAAGGACAGTGATGTATGTTATTCTTTCTGGAATGTGTCTTCACTTGTGCTGCTCGAAGCCTCGGCATACATCGACAGTGAAGCTGTGAGTCAATATCTGCTCCAATGCCAGACGAACTTTGGCGGCTATGGCAAGTCCATCGGCGACATGCCAGATCTCTATCATTCATATCTGGGGATAGCCGTGCAAAGTATGCTGGGACGAGAAGATCCTAATTTGCTAGAGAGCTGTGCTCTATCGATCACAAAACGTGCTTTGGACAGTTTCTCTGGGGAATGAAAGCAACACATTGAAGCTGTCGCATCGTGCCAGCTCTCGACAGACTAAAGCCTAGTGGATTATGATGCTTCGCCAGTCCGACAGCAGATAACAGACGTGCTCGAGATTATCAGATTTGACCCCTCCAGCAGGTTGTCGCCAAAGCAGCACTAAACCTCTTTGTGCTCAGATCCTAGGAAGATCTTCAGCAGGCTCTGATTGATATTCATCGCTTGGGCTTCCCAGTGCCCTACATCGTCCGTAGGAACATGCCTTAAAGCAAAAGACGCAGCTTGAAGGCTATGCTGATATAGATCCTTGAATGTGGGACTCTTCTTGGATATGCCTTGTAATGATAGAAGTGTGACAATCATCTTCTTTAGCTTGTCTTTCATCGACTTATTCGTCAATCCGATGCTCATCGTGTCTATGCTGAGTGTCGTCTTGTCACTGGACTGTTTGCGTTTGTCTGATACTGATTCCTTCTCAGCACTTTTAGCACTATTTGTGATGACCGTCACTTTGACATCTCCCTCCAGGTCTGGCGTTGTGGTCTGCGTTGCAGCAGTCCCTTGTAACGCCGTCGAGCTTGCATCGTTTGTGGTAGGCACCTCGGGCGATAAGCGACGTTTCTTCCTCTTCTTCACTTGATGATCATCTAATGCACTCCTGACCTTCTTCACCAGGAATGCACTCTCACCGTCCTGAAGCTCTGACCGTGCGAATCCAGTCAATGCTAAATTGCTCAACATTCTTGCCACGACCCGTAATGTGCCTTGCTCGCCTGTTCGCTCATTACTGCTGTTGTCCTCCTTTGGCACTTTTCTCCCATAGATGATCCACCTCGAATCATTGGCTTGAACCAATAATGCGAGCACAGTCTCGCCGACAAATGATAGTGGACACTCCAGGAGAACTTTAGAAAGTTGCTCGATGGCGGCTTGATCAGTGGTTGTGATGATAGCCTCTTGCGCAACGTAGTATGCCAGCGGTATGCGGCGCTTCTCAAGAATTGCGACAAAGTCGACATTTATTGGGAATTCTCCCTTGCTAGAAGAGAACTTTAATTCGAAGTTCATGTGGACAATGCTTGTACCACGGATCGCGTTGAGTGTCTTGTGCTATTGTCCTATAGTCATCGAGCCGCAAATTCCGTGTCCCACGGAAAACTCCTTCATCTCCTCTAGCTGCTCAGATAGACCACGCATTCTACAGCTCTAGAGTCTACGATCAAGATTGTATTTGATCCAGTAGCTAAAGCACTAGCTTGATGACCAATAAAGACCTGGGTATGCACATCGATCCGCCTCGTGATGCATCTCACCACAATTTGTGTGCAGTGGTGGCGGAAGTCAGACACCAACTGATCATGATCAATTGCAACTGCAGCTGTCCTTGATGTCGACCTCGATATCCTGTTGCCGCTGATATAGGATCTGGAGTTCATAACTATAGACTGCGCATGCATATGTACGCGCACGCGTGACCACAAGCTTGCAATTGTGTTTGTACCTTAAGCTTCAGTATCAAGGTTTGAGAATGCACATAATTATGTAACGGCCACGGCTGAGCGCAATCATGCACCAATAGATAATTACACGAACATCGAGCACATTCAGACTCAGCAAAAGCAGAAAGACAATGGAAATACATAGAAATTAAATTTCTGTTATGTATTATTTTCGAAGCCTTCAGTAGACTAAGGATCGATTTTTTCGAGTGTCATGGTGCTAGCCACAGTATTTAGGCTGCGATGCCGTCCTCTAACTTAACCTTTTCGATCTCAGCTGCAGCATCATCTGCGCCTTGGGATTCCTCAACAGCATTGCTAGACAAAGTCGATTGAGTGGTGTCAGCTGTCTTCTTGGTTGACCCGTTCGTCTCCGGTGCTGAAGCCTGCTCAGCAGCGGCATTCAGAGCGTCTACTTCTTTTTGTGCCTTGGCTACTCGTTTCTCAGTCTCAGCAGACTGGTGGCTCTTGTACCAGGCAAGCTTCTCTTTGAGTTTCTCGATTGTGCTGGGAACTTCGCTAGCATTCAATGGAGCCTGGACGTTGACTGTGCCCAATTCTTGAATGGTTCCGATCGAGAGGTTGAACTTCTCGTCCTTCTTAGCCTCAGACTTGACGCCCTTCTTCTTGCCCTTGCCGCCCACAAAGTAATTTTCTTCCGCATCGCGATTCTTCTTCGACTGCAAGACTACACCTTCAGCTGGCGCCTCGACCGATCGGATGTCTAGAGTTCGGCCACCAGCAAAGGACTTAGCGAATCCTCCAGTCTTGACGTCTCCAGCAGTTGTAGGATCGAAATAACGAATCAAGTTATTACATGTCGTGATTTCAATTTCGTAGGCAGGTTCTCGAGCCTCTTCCATCTTCTTGTTCGCCTGTTCAAGACGTTTCTGCTTCTCGTATGCATCACGCTCTGCCTTCTGTGCATCATAACGCTTTTGTCGTTGGTCTTTCTCGTACGCAATCGAAGCCTTTTTGCCTTGATAGTATGTATCTTTGAGACTCTTGATGTTGAGGTAGATCTCCTTTGACTTGGCAGACAAGGCATTTCTTTCGTCATATAGCTTTTGTCGAGATTTGTACGCCACGTCTTGCTCTCCCCTGAGCGAGTCAAGCTCAGCTTTCGCATCGTCATATTGTTTCGACAGTGCTTTTGACTCTGGGTCGTCAATCTGTTTACGAAGTTCTTCGACTTGTTTCTTCTCAGCATCGATCGAGTTCTGAGATGAGTTAGCTTCTGTAAATGACTTCTTTGCGCGCTTGAGCTGTGAAATCTCCTGCAGATACTTCTTCTCGTCCACCAATTTCAGTTTCCCGGAATCGACTTGTTTCTCGAGCTCAGAAATCTTCGAATCGATCTCTGCAGAAGATTTGTATGGCAACTTCTTCTTTGAAGCCTGAGATTCTGCAATTTTGCGTTTGATGGAATCTTCGAGGGTCCGAACCTGCTCAAAGACCTTGGCCTTGCTTCCCTTGATCGATGCTTGCTTCTCCTTGATACTGTCCAATTGCTTCTTCAACTCTTGTGTTCTTGGAGAACCACCTTTGCCATCAGATCCTTCAATCTTGGCACGAATCTTGTTGAGGTTGTCGTTAACAGTCTTCAATTCGGCCTCAGCCTTGGAGAGATTCTTCTTGAATCTGGAAAAGATGTTAGTACTGTCCTAGGGTCTGTTTTTTCGGGACTCACTCATCCTCATCAGGCTTCTGCGGCCTCGTTGATGTCACTGTCGTGGACATCTCTTTTAGGTATACAATGGGCTATGGATATGAATCTTCTTCCATCTTATGCTCTGATGCTATAATTTGTATTTCCCAGCTTGAGGCACAACCGACCAAAGTGGGTCTGAGTCTGGAGCTCGCGACCAACCATGACCAAGACAAGGAAACGCTCCCGCAAAGGTGAAGCACCCAATTTGAGCCAAACTTCACCTCCACTTCCATCATCCAAGGCCTGCACCAGCTGCTGCTGTTTGTCTACCGGACGTACATGTTCGCAGGCTACGAATACTGTCCTCTCGTGTCTGCTGACGTATACTCAGGCATCGATAAATCTGTTCGCCATGCTTCAAACGAAAGCTTCATGCCTCGTTCTCCTGCGAAGACCAATTAGTCGTACATAAGTTGCAACTATCCAGCAACACATCCAACCCTCGCTACCGATAATCTCAAGCTACGTGTGTTGATGCAAGGATAATTCATTTTCTCTGTCTCAGAACACGATGAGTGTTGCTACGGTCATACTTATGGCAATAGTCTTCATAGAGACTTCTATTCTGATCTTGATTGCAGCCTTCCTCAAATACTTCATCTTTGAAGACCCTCATGGATCTCAGACTTCTTCAAAGTTGTTTGAGAGAAGACTCAAGAAGAAGAAAAGTCAAGTCCTTAGGGGCCCTCCGCCGCTTTCTGCAGCATCCATACTTTCCAAAACCTCATACAATACAGTATCACATAAAGCCGAAACATTGGACTGGTTCAATGTCCTTGTGGCCCAAGCTTTCTCCCAGTTCCGAGACGATGCGCAATCCAAAGATGCTATACTTGTATCGTTAGATACAATTATGAATGGTGATCGGAAGCCGGACTTCTTGGGACCCATCAGAATCACGGAAATCAACATGGGGGAAGAATTCCCGATCTTTAGTAATTGCAGAATTGGATTGACCGATGAGCAAAGACTACAGGCGTCTATGGACGTAGATCTCAGTGATACCATCACACTTGCGATCGAGACCACTCTCATACTGAACTATCCGGCGCCCTCTTTTGTGACACTCCCGGTGGCACTTGGTGTGACGATAGCACGATTTGCCGGTACCTTGAGCATTGCCATCATACCACCAGCTGATAAAACCACTTCGACTACAATGACGTTTGCCCTGAGGCCGGACTTTAGACTCGAGCTGTCCATCAAGTCACTGATTGGCAGTCGTTCCAGGTTGCAGGATGTACCAAAGATATCACAATTAGTCGAGAGCAGGTTGAGGCAATGGCTTTGTGATCGTGTGGTTGAGCCCAGATATCAAAAGGTTGAGGTACCATCTCTATGGCCAACCAAATCGAGAACGAATGCTGCTGATGGACGAAGTGTGAGCAGTGGACAGGACGTGGGGGAAGAAGTCATCAACACAATTGCTCGTGAGGTCAGTTCATCTAGTACAGATCACACTCCTGCTCGCAGACGCAGGTTGCCTGCATAGCTATCAGCAATGACATGAATGAAATCCAATCACAACCACAGACATACCAGCTGGCGTATACTGAGACGCAATCTGAAGTGACCTTTGATGCTATCTGCTAGCTCCGCGATGCCCACGAAGGTCCTGGAGTATGGAGTATGGAGACGGAGAAGGAAGTGTGTAGTGAGTGGATGGGATGAGATGGATCTGCAAATGTGATCACGGCTGAAGATCTCGGCAAGCCACTGCGTAATGCCCGCCAGAGCAACTCCAGCAACACTAAAGTCCGATATGTCCTATTTAGATGGTACCTCTCTGTAAAACTTACAATTGAGGAGCACAAAATCTGTAATACATAATTAAAAAGTTGTCATATGTCTCCGCGAGCATTGGGAATCATCATTGGTGTCGGACCAAACCTTGGCACAGGCCTTGCTCGAGTCCTCTCGAATCCTGGAGAAGGAAATCTAGCATTAGCTCTGCTGTCCCGCACCCAAGAGAATCTGGACAAAGTCAAAGCTGCCGTCTTGAAATCTCATCCAGAGTCAGTCATCGAGACATTCACATGCGACACTGATCCAGAGAATCTGAAATCCACCTTTGAGGCCATCAAGACGCACAAATCGTTTTCCGGGCTCAAGCTCGACACCTCGATATTCAGCATCAAGCACTCGACCAAGAAGCCATTCCTGGAGGAGACTCACAAGGACTTTACCGATTCACTGACGGTCTATGTCGGAGGCGCCATGTCGTTCGCGCAGGAAACCATCAAACGTCTCTACGCCGATCACGGCGACGCAGATCTCAACGGCACGAATGGGAGGAAGAAGGGCACGTTGATATTCACGGGAACCCTGGGTGCGTTGCGAGCAAACCAAGAATACGGTGCCTATGGCGCCTCGCGAAGCGGTACGTCCTGATTTACATTACACCAAAGAGAGCTTTCCATGGCTGATCAGTGTAGGGGTGCGACAGTTGGCGCAGAGTTTGGCGCGCGAGTATAGCGTCAAGGGCATCCACGTCGTGCACACCATCGCCAACGGCTCAATCAGGGACGAAGAGGGACACGACCAGGTCGTGGGCAAGAAGATGAGTGCCGATGCCGTGGGGCGCACGTACCTGTGGCTCAGTCAGCAAGGGCCCGAACTATTCACCCATGAATTAGATTTACGCCCTGCGCAAGAAAAGTTTTGATCTGTCATGTGAGTGGGAATGATGTGAGTAGGAGTAAAGAAGAAAAGAATCACATGCAAGTGGTGATAGGAGTTGTACATCGCCGAGGAGGTGGACGTGACATATCATGAATATAATGAGTATAAAGAAAGTGCGTGGAGAATGTGAGTGACAATCACATGTCAGAGGGGGTGACTGCGCCACAGAAATTGCGGCTGATCTCGTGGCTTTTCTGTGGGTGCCTCATCTCATCTGTTCGATGCCTGCGTGCACAGGGTCCACTTCTCCCTCTCCCATCCATCCGTCCATCCATCCATCCATCCATCCATCCGATGGACAATCAATGGTTGGTTGGAAGGCATTCTTGCGACTCCCCGAGCACTCCCGGCCGGAGTGTTACACCTTTTTCGCATTGACAACGCAAGACGAACGAGAGCGTTTCATCAAAAGCGTTACATTAGAAGCTACAGCACACACACAGAGACACACTTCCTATTTCAGTCCTGCCCCCGATTCAACGGTACCCCGACAAGTAGTGCGTCGACAATCATGGTCTGGGATCTTCGTCCGAGTCTGTCGAGCGTGAGGTCCATGTCGGCACTACCCATGACTGGTCTCGCGTACGCAGTCAATGGCAAGTTCACGCCCAGGGCCTCTCGCGCACCATCACAGACTACCTCTCCTCCGCCGGAATACAACATCCAGTCCGCAGAACTCGCGGTCGGCGCAGCTACAGCGGACGTAAAATCCAGGGCGCCCGGGCCTCTGGCGAACCCTGACGCGGCACACCTCCAGCGTGCCCTCGCTTTCCAGAAACAAAAGGGTGAAGCGGTGGATCGGGCGAGGTACATTGCCCAAGGGCACCTCATGTCCAAATCAAGTCTCGAAACACAACTCTCCGCCACGACGCCGGAGGAACTCGCGTTCGGGAGGGAAGTGTACCTCGATGCGATGGATTACTTTGTCCGCGGCCTGCCCAGCGACCTCTCCGACTCGGAAGCGCATCACCTCCGCACCACGATGCACACGTTGGCGCAGTCTTGTCACTTGGACGCGACCACAAGTACGGCGACAGACGGGACACCGTCGCCGACGCAGTCGTCGCACCGGACACAACAGGTCTTTGTGGCCCTGTGTCGCGGCACAGCGACGCTCATCAAGTTGTCCATTCCGAGAATCAAGTACGGCATCACGACACTCATCGACTTTGAAAACCAACATCACGTTCTCGAGCGATCTGGCACGATTGTCTCGAATTCTCTCTATTCCGTCGCCGACGGGGCCGCCAAGACAAAGATTCGCGTGCCTGATGTCAGTGGATTGTTGGGTGGCTTGTATACGGGCCTCAGTCTCGGATTACTCGAAGGATACAGGGTCTTGGCTTCCGAAGAAGAAGAAGAGGCAGAAGGGAAATCACTTCGTGGACCTTCGTTCTTGTAAGTATTGTTATTGGGTCGTTAGGCGAATGCGAGGGGACAAGTTGATGATGACGGTCATAGATGGCACGCGATAAACTGGTTCAATTGTGAACTTTTTCCAATAATAGACTTTTCCAAATGTAGACTTTTCAAATGTAGACTTTTTTTCAATGATGGACTTTTCCAACTGTAGACTTTCTCAAATTGCTCCTTCGATTGTCCCTTCTATCATTCACTACCACTCTTGTCGTGTAGTGCCAGAACATGCCGATTGACGCCAACGACTTGCTGCAACTGTAGTCTCGTCAAGTACTTTGCACCACGGATCGTTCCGCGACACTTGGTGGAGGCACAGGTACAGGCAAAAGGTTGATCCATCTCCCACTCTGTCGAGCAATAATCAAACGTCAACGGCTCACCCGCAGCCAGCGCTCTCGTCGTCTTGATGGTGATTGCCTTGGGATCAGAGACGTCCAGCGTGACGGAGGGAGAACAGGCGTGGTTCATGTACACAAACTCATTGTCCAGCTCCAGGTGCTCAGTCGCGGAATACTGCACGGTCGTGTAGGCTTTCGGCTGATTCAGTCGACATTTCGTCAGTGTCGCGATGGTGTGGTTGATTGGTGCATCGGAGAGCAACAGCAGTGAGCTCGTGAAGGATCCTTTCTGAAAGTTAATCTTGACGAGGTCCGGAAATGAGGGAGCGGTAACGAGTGGTTTGGGGTCGTCAGTCGTCATCCTGAGAGTTGTCCAGAAGAGAACGTTGTGAGAATCAAGCTGAAGAGCGATTGAGTCGCTGAAGAGTACTGGCGAAGAGAAAGGAGGTCCGTGCACAGTAGGACGGTAAGATGCTCAGGTTCTGCGGAGGTTTCTGTCTACGTTCTGACGTGACCGGGCAATTTTTATCGTGTGGAGGCGCACTTGCGAGAGAGAGGGGCTGAAAGGACATGGAACTTCCGAAAGTTTCGTTCAGATGATTATCACTCGACCTCGAGAGTATGGACAGGCCTCAGGCAAGTTCCGTGATAATATCCATTAATATTACACTAGACAAGTGACCCGCCCTGCAGTTCCTACCCACCCAATGAGAGCAGAATCATACACCGCACCCTACTCTAGACCTTTTCCAATCCCAATTTTGACCCCAAGAACGCCAACTCCGAACAGTAACTCCAGTTGGAATATATACATATGAATTTCTGTGAATCATGAAGTTATGGCACTCTCTGGTATGCCCTGTTCACGGGACTTTGACTTCTCTGCTTGCCGGGCCCTGAAATCATTGCGACCGCCCTTGGACGACTCGTTGTTCTCCATGCTTCCTCGACGGCTCCAGGTTGCCCACGTCGGTTGGTGTAACAGGAATGCACCAATGGCACCTAGATATCCCTCGTGCCTGAGGAAGTATGCATTTTTCGTGTCACCGGACCAGAATTTGATTGCGTACGATAGAGTCATCATAGTCTGCGCGTGGCCTCGGATGTATGATCCACCAAAGTAAATGTGCTGGATTCCATGCTTCTGAGCTTGTAAGTAAGCAATTTGCCCAATATTGTTCGAGATGGCATATAGTAAACTTCTGGAGACATCTTCGGCAGCGAATGAAGACTCATCGTCAGTGCCTAGAAGAGCCAATGCTGAGGTAGGGTCTATTTGCATCGTCGATGATGTGGAGTCCTGTGATGATTTCCTAGATGTCTGTACACTCCTTGTGTCCTGGGCCACGTTCGTTGACTTCTGCGTGAGGTCCATAGACTCTGGTGTCTTGTAGCCAGTCAATGACTCGTGCTGCTCGTCGTCCTTGTCAGCCATCCCATTGGCTTTCTGCCTCAACTTTGCCTCGTGCTGCTTTTGTAGACCAAACACCTTGCCAAATGTGGATGCGATGGTAGTAGCCTTGAGGCCAATCTTGCCGTAGCCCTGGCCGTAAATATCACCCACTAGCATGTCCACTTTGGTATTGTCTCCCTGACTCGAGAGATCAAGCATTTCATCGAATGACTTTGCGCCCGTGATCAAGGACAACAGACCCCAAAGGGTGCCGCCGCCCAGAGAAGAGCCACCTATACGTTCGAAAGTTTCGGGACCAGACACCTTGATCATAGACACACCAGACCCTATATTGACCAGAAGATAAGGATATTCAATCTTGTCTTCACTGAGTTTCATGGGTTCCACATCACCGCCATATGTGAAAACCTCGCCAGGAATTTCGTTGATGAAAAAGTCAAGGCCGACAATTAGACACTGCATTTCGTCCTCTTGATGTATGTTGACTCCTAATTCCTGCTTGATTCTTTCATAAAACTTATATGCCCCTCCACCTGTAGCCATGATGCATATGTTGTCCTTTTGCTTGTGATTTGGTTCTTTCAAAGTGCTGCGGCGCTTTTCTATCAGTATTCCCAGGAATCGGATCAGTTCAGCAATGTTGGATGTTTCGAAGCGAGTGAAATTAAGACGCACTCCTGAATCGGCATCTCGTTTGAAGTACACCACCTTTGCCAAAGAACCACCAATGTCGACGGCGATATGACTGATGTCTTCATCGTGATGAGGAAATTGGATATCTCTCCCTGTTTGAGGTGTATCGTGGTCCTCGACGATGCGTGCACCTTCTACATTTATACGGACCGCGGGGGAGCGAGGAAAGAGCATCCTCAAAGGGGTTCACTGGTCACTTGAGGCCTCGGTCGCAACTCGATAAATTGGTTGGGATCTGGACCAGAATGTCGCGAGAAGCTCGAGGGTACGAGTGAAACAGGGCAGCCTATCTTTCTGTAGTCTGAAAAGGGATATTTGCGATGCATAAGCTTGAGATGTTCTGTTCCCCTCCCTCTCTGCTCGTCTGCCCCATTTCCAAAGTTGCAGCACAGTTTCCCAAGGTTATCGGCTCGGGCGGGCGGGTAATCCTTGGAAGTCAGCCGAAGCCGCCCCAGCCATGGATCTTCTCTGTAGGGTAATACTAGCCGTCAAGGCGTCCCTCCAAATGTCCTCGGGATGCTTCCCAGGCGCAATCTGAAGCTTGTCTCTTACTGCAGTAGATACAGGCAAGTCATGTCCACGGGGATCACTGCTCTGACTCCCCGGTTCAGTGAAGCTCCGATCACTCGACTTATCGAATTCTGTGGCAATCTAGACTATAGATGAAAGATGATCTGTGGCATCGCGCTAATACCATTCTACAGGTGCAAATATCGTCGTGCATGCTAGGATTGACATCATATGTAATGATGTCTGTGTGGTTCGGCATAACTCCATTGGTCTCGTAGTTTCAATTGACGCAAAACCTGACGCAGTAATACAAGCAGCCGAACCGAGCTCATGACTCAATCTACGTTCGTACAGGTAGCCAGAGAATACTTCTTGAAACGACCAATCATTCACTGACATGTTGTCACTTTTTTAAGTGCTCTGTCGGCGGTGAACGATGGCCATAGGCTGTAGACTTGCTACTATAACCTCATGCCACGGATTATGGTGAAGGAACCTGTAATGTCCGGTTGCACTAAGACATCCATCGACGTCTGCTGTTCTGTTATGTTGTGCTTCCACTTATGAGAAGAATCATTGCTTTCATGGAAGCAAGAATAGTGCTTATGTGTTCATTCGTAAGATTGTCTTTACTTCATTCACTCCAGATAAGCTTCTCGGTCTAGCACAGAAGGCTCTAGGCGCACCAAAAAAACTGTTCGATTCGGGTACTGATCAGTTGAGACAGAATGCGCTGTGACTCTACAAGGGAATAATGAACCATCCATACAACCTTCGATTATGCCAGCGACGAATGCCGCACAATTCAAGGCTTGCATCTCCTTCGGTATACTGATGAACTTGTTTATTGTTGGATCGTTGTCGATGAGCATGTACTCGTCGTTGGCTTCCCTGGACTTCTCTAGAGTATCTGCAGTTTTGCCAAACAAGTTCTTCCACAGTACAGTATAGATCCACTGAAGAATCCCAAGGAGTCGAGTCTCGCGTTTCTTGTTTTTGATGTCTCTATACGTATACAATTCCAAACAGCGCTGCCCTATACGATAGCCATGATCGCTGAGCTTCCGCTCCAATTCCGGTATACCTTTGACATTCTTCTGTACTTGTTGCACGAGCGCACTAAACAAGAATGACATGGCGCTGAGTGATGCCTCAGACTTAGCAGCACGCAGCAAATTTCTGGCATAGATGTCTGGTCTGCGTCCGGATACACTGCTAGCCTTTCTCGTTGCAGCCAATTGAGGACGAGTGGTGTTGGGCGACAACTGTGACGGAGTGAACGGCTGTATTGGTGAAGAAGTGCTCATGTTGTGCGTTCGAGGCTACAATGGAGGTGCCTCTGCTAAAATCACTTGGGCAACCTCTCAACGATCCAAGACTGCTAGACCTCGATGACAGCTGTTTGGGCGGACAGCTATGGCTACAATTAACGCAATCTTTCGTTCGAGATGGCCATGGATGCGTCAATTGTGGAGTCTCGCAAGAATTCGCTTAAATCGTGTTGGCATGTTCTTGGCCTGGCCAACTCGCCGTACGCTGATGCAAAGATTCAACTATCGCAGCTAAAGTTCTTGTACCCATCGCAAGACGCTGGCCCCTAAAGTTCTAGCTCTAGGTGCAAATTACACCTACGACTGACTATGACTTAAATGGACCCATGTACACTTGTCCATAAATCTAACCTTACCTTACTCGTGATGTACTCGTTGCAAGTCTTAGACTAACAAAAATAGCGTTCTATCTCGATGGCTTGATTTTTATTGCTTGTTTCCGGATTGCAAGTAAAGGGCTTTCATGTTGTTGCAACTTTGATTGGTGTTTCAGGTTTTCCACGGTCGCAAACTCCATCTGTTCAACCGCCCAAGCATGTCCGAGTAGTGATGGGATCAAGCATTGCACCGTACTATATGCCTTACAACCGTTCCATGATATTGACAAGACACGCGACGACTCGAGCCATGAATCACGTGTCCAGATAGGATCTGTTCATTCGAAAGAAACTCTATAAGAAAGCAAGTCAGAGAAGGTAAGTCGTGCTTTTCAAAGTGATTTTGTCAAGCATGCCAAGCCACGGGAAGAAAACCAAGGTCGCTGGGAGAAATTCTACGAAGAAGACATGCTTATTGTCGAAGAAATCCCAAAAGGCAATGAATCATCGTCGAGTTGAGTTGTAGCACCATGCTGACTTCGTCTTAGATTGTGGTGAACAATGTTCCAGGCAGTATCCTGACCCTTGTCGGAATTCCAACACAAGGAGTAGAAATGGATCCACTTTTGGCCAATGACGATGTGATCATTGAGCCAAAACCCAGCAAGGTCAGATTGAGCGATCCAGCTACCCCAGCAGAAGTATCCTTGGTCGAACAGTATCAAAGCGTACAACAGCTCGTGCTGGAACTAAAGCTCGGAATTGCAGCTTGTCTTGCAATAGTCGAAAGTTCCAAGGCCGATTATTATGATGTGTGCAAGGCGGAAGGGCCAGAGATGGTCGAGGTGACAGCATGAAATACCTACACAGATTTGTTCTCAGGCCTAGACGTACTTTCTCCTCCTAGAATACCGACGACTCATATCAAATCTTTGAACATTGTCTTGCATTCTCAAGCTTCGTCAGAATTTGGCAACCTGATCCGCCCTTCGCCCGATGTGAAAGCGCGCAGTCGCAAACGTGTCGAATCGATGACAAGTCTTCCTGCCTGTGTATAGGAGAAGACAAAGAAGATTCCTACAAGTATGACACCTACGAAACAGATCAAAGATGAAATGTACAGTGTCTTGTCTAAGCTGTCGATCATGCTCGCGGGAAGATTCCTGTATGGGCCCGCGTGCCAGCAGAGAAAGGTTGACCTCGCCTGGTGCAGTGTCGCGCGTTATCACCTTGAGCGCGGAGTCAAGTGCGACCGATGTGCGATAGATGGATGATTGAGTGAGAGAGAGAGAGAGAGAGAGAGAGAGAGAGAGAGAGAGAGAGAGAGAGAGAGAGAGAGAGAGAGAGAGAGAGAGAGAGAGAGAATTCATAAGTACAAGCTCAAGCTCAATCCTTGTTGGAGGAGTGAATGGTGTGGAAGTCATGTGGGGCCGTGCTGGTCTGGAGCTCTGCCACCTTCAAGCCCTTGCTGCTGCTGCTGCTGCTGATGAGTGCGTCTCGACTTATCGCAAGGTCGTGGATGCACTGAGGTCTGAATGCTTCAAGAATCGTAGCAAGTTCATCAGCACAGTAGCAATTTGTCTCTGTATCATCAGGCCGGTGCGACGCTCTCTCAGCGGTTCTGGGTGATGTATAGTTGATGCACAGCCGTTCGACGTCCCAGTCGGTGCCACTACAAAGGTATGGTCGGACCCAGGATGCATCTGACCTCGATGAATTGGACAATTTGCTGGATGATTCCGAATTGCAAAGATCCACGAAGGAAGATGGAATAGCAGCAAGGCATCGTGTACCTTCGTGGAAGCGGTATTTCTCGAGATCTGAGTCTGTTCGGCCCTCACGGACCATTGTCCTTGGCAATGACAAAAAACAAGACATTGCATATCCGTCCAACGCCATTTCGAACGCAAAGTACAACGTAGTCAATTTCATTCCTGTTGTGCTCTTCGAACAATTCAAATTCTTCTTCAATCTCTATTTTCTTCTGGTTGCGCTCAGTCAGATTATCCCGTCTTTACGCATCGGCTTTCTGTCAACCTATATTGCTCCACTAGCTTTCGTTCTGATGGTTACGATGCTGCAAGAAGCAGCAGATGACTTAGCGAGACGCAAGAGGGATAGTGATGCCAATGCTGAACATTACGATGTGGTTGGTAAGGCTGGTATGACAAAAGCCATGGATATTAAAGTAGGAGATGTGATCAAGGTGCACAAAGACCGTAGAATTCCAGCAGATCTTGTCTTGCTGCGCACAGAAGAAGACGACGGGGAAGCTTTTATTCGCACAGATCAACTTGACGGCGAGACGGATTGGAAGTTAAAAACGGCGTGCTCATTCACACAAAAGTTGGTCAATGAGACAGACCTTCTCAGCCAAGAGGGTTTCGTCATTGCAGACCCACCGTCCAAATCTATGCACGAGTTCACAGGTACCCTTAATATAAAAACACAGGATACCTTAACATTTCCTCTGTCTGCAGATAATGTACTTTGGGGCAATACGGTGTTAGCGTCCGGGACGATCATCATCGGACTAGTCGTCTATACTGGAATCGACACACGACAGAGTCTCAACACTTCAGCTGCACGAGCGAAGGCCGGACTTTTGGAGCAAGAGATCAATAATCTGTCTAAAATCTTGTGCGGACTGACCTTCCTGCTTAGTGTCGCTCTAGTCTCTTTTCATGGATTTTCCCGGACCTGGTACGTCGACGTCACAAGATTTCTGATCCTTTTCTCTACGATCATTCCAATTTCCTTACGTGTCAATCTTGATCTGGGAAAGAACGTATATGCGCATCAGATTGAGCATGACCCTGAGATACCAGAAACCATAGTGAGGACTTCAACCATTCCTGAAGAGCTTGGACGGATCGAGTACCTTTTAAGTGATAAGACCGGAACCTTGACGAAGAACGACATGGAAATGAAAAGACTACATGTAGGGACTGTCAGCTTTACTGGTGAGGCTATGTCAGAAGTTTCAGAATTTGTCTGCGCCGCTATCCCAAAAAGTAGCACCGCGCCCAGGAACAAGCGAGAAATCAGTGGCAGAGTCCGGGAGCTGGTGATGGCACTAGCAGTCTGTCACAATGTGACGCCGACATCGTCGCTAGATGACGAAGAGAGTCATTCCTACCAAGCTGCTTCCCCGGATGAGCTCGCCATAGTCAAATGGACGGAACAGGTAGGCCTAGCACTGATCGCACGCGATAGAAAAACGATGCGATTGAGACGTGCAGGACACGACATGAGTACATTGGATATCCTTTCCATATTCCCCTTCACATCTGAGACGAAAAGGATGGGCATACTTGTCAGAGATGAATCTGGAGTTGTCACGTTCTATGAGAAAGGCGCTGATGTGGTGATGGCGGATATCGTCGCTGCAAACGACTGGCTAGAGGAGGAATGTGGTAATATGGCAAGAGAAGGCCTCAGGACCCTCGTGATTGGTAAAAAGACATTAAGTGCGGCCGCCTATGAACATTTTCAGAAAGAGTTTGAGGCTGCGAGTATTTCGATGTCGGATCGTGAACGATCGATGGCGAATGTTGTCGCGCAACACCTGGAGCACAATCTGGAACTTCTCGGCTTGACAGGGGTGGAGGACAAACTGCAGGACTCTGTGAAGCCTGCACTAGAATTTCTACGAAATGCCGGAATCAAAATTTGGATGTTGACGGGAGACAAAGTGGAGACGGCGAAGTGCATTGCCATCAGTGCTAAACTTGTCAAGAGAGGTCAATACATACATACTGTCACCAGACTGGTTGATGATCGGATAGCTTTGGCAGAGCTCGAATTCCTGCAGAACAAGACGGACTCTGCCTTGTTGATAGATGGGGACTCTTTGCAATACTATCTCGACAACTTTCAACAGCCGTTCGTGGAACTGACAACCAAGCTTCCCACTGTAATTTGCTGTCGATGCACTCCGACACAGAAAGCCGATGTCGCGAGACTAATTCGAGCACACACTAAAAGACGAGTTGCATGCATTGGTGATGGTGGAAATGATGTGAGCATGATTCAGGCAGCTGATGTCGGAGTTGGAATAGTTGGCAAGGAAGGTAAGCAAGCATCCTTAGCAGCTGACTTCTCCGTGCCAGAATTTCGATATCTAATGAAATTACTGGTGTGGCATGGTCGCAACAGCTACAAACGATCTGCAAAGCTGGCACAATTTGTCATTCATCGAGGGTTGATCATCAGTATCTGTCAAATTGTCTTCTCTGTGACGAGCAAGTTTGCGCCCATTGCACTGTACCAAGGTTGGCTGATGGTCGGGTATGCCACGCTGTACACGATGATGCCCGTCTTTTCGCTGGCACTTGACAAAGACCTCGACGACTCCTTGGCATTGTTGTATCCTGAACTCTACAAAGAACTGACCGAGGGCAAGTCGCTCAGCTACAAAACATTCTTTGGTTGGGTCGCGATATCAGTGTACCAAGGCATTGCCATCATGTTGGCAACGCTCGTGCTGCACAATGATCACGACTCGAGGATGGTTGCCATCTCATTCACAGCACTCATCATTAACGAGCTAATCATGGTCGCCCTCGAAGTCAACACTTGGGTCCCACTGATGATTTATGCGCAAATTACGACTATTGTGCTCTATATTGCGACTGTACCATTTCTCGGGGATTACTTTGACTTGCCATACATGAAGACTGCCGGTTTCTACTGGCGGACGGCGATAGTCACCGCTATATCTATAGGCCCCCCTTGGGCAGTCAAAAGCATTAGACGTAGACTGAAACCCCCAGACTATGCCAAATTGGCTGGAACAGCATAGTAAGAGTGATAATGTTCTGCAAAGCACTACCTGTCGTTGTTTACACATTGAGATATACATGCAGAATCGACCTGCAATCGCGGTCAGACGAGACCTTGTGCTTTACAGTACCGCCCGATGCCACTCATCATTTCTTCGTATGTGATCTTTGCGCCGGGCAGCGACCGCTTGTCCTTGTCTTGTTGTTCAGCACCCGTATGATGTGACTGTACACTAGCAAGAGCGCATACCTGGGCTCTGGTCATGAAGCTCTCCGGAGAATGTCGAAGTGTTTGCAGACACTCTCCATTGACGCAACGATCGGCCGCGATCTTTGAGAGATAAGGATGATTGTCGAAAGAATTCTTCAAGTGATGCAAGACTTGAATGACGTTATATTTGCCCGTCCACGTCGGAAATCCAGAGGAAACATCGAAAGTACCCGTCTGGGCGACTAGTGGATGCCATACCTCGGAAACGAAAATCACGTTCGGTGCTTGATTGGGATACCCCTCAAAATTCACGACAAAACTGAAAATTGCGCCTCGATATGGACCGTTGCGCATAAACATGGTGCCGTGCCATTGGATGTCTCGGGAATCGGGCGACAAGGTGATGTACATCCCCAGAGGAGCATCCCGTCGTAAAGAAGCGTACTCTATCGCCAGTCGGAGTGCAATAGACATGTACCCTCCGTCACTCGTCGCGGACGCATGTCAAGCTCACAAATCAGAAGAATGAACGGCATGTTTCATGAGTGCAAAGTAGATTGTAGGAAATAAATTGTACCAAGTTTCATGATTCGACAGTGCCGGAACAAATTATAATAGTGGAGCCGCTTATGATGCAATGAAATCACAACGACCGATTTCTCAATAGATGTATGTACATGTACGTCTGTCGAGATTCTACTCTAGCTAGCAAACAAAGAGCACAACAAGTCCGTCAAGAATGGCCCTGCTGAAACCATCGTTTCACGTCTTTTGTATCGCGGCGCTGACGTACCCGTACCACTGGATCCTCACCAACCCAAACAAAATCAGCGCAAGTTACGGCTGGCAGTTTCAAATGTTTACCATCCTCACGCTGAGTATAGCGTACTGCCACTTTGTCGTAGCTCTCGCACAAGACTTGGTCCCGTCGTCGCGTGCCCTCGCGAGACTCAAGGCAGTCTTGTTGTTGGTGGCAGGACCGTGCGAGACGTTGGTGTCGGTGCTGTATTGGAGCATCAAGGCATTCGATGCCTCCCTGCTCGTACCGCCTGACTTGCTCGCGCTCTTTCCACTGTCCGCAGACTTGTCGATGCATGCCGTGCCCACCGTACTGCTGTTGATTGAGATGTTTTGCTTCAGCGAGGCGGTCGAGACGTCGAATGCCGCGGCGGGGGCAGTGTATGCCGTCTACGCTGTCGCCTATTACTTCTGGACCGAGAGGAACGCGAGACTGAATGGATGGTACCCTTACCCGATGTGAGTCTCCCCACACACACACACACACACATGCTCGCATGCAAACACCGCGACGGATGACTGATGATGTATGATAGGCTGGACTTGATGACTACGCAACAGAGGGTGATGACATTTGCTGGTGCGACCGCCATTGCGTTCCTCAGTTTCCTCGCGCTAAAGAAGTTATATGTCGCGATTCACGGCACGCCCGGCATCAATAAGAAGATCAAGCATTAATACAATATGATTACTACATCACTTTGGCACGCCTCGATCCTGTTTGATAATCTTGACGGCGTCCTTGTCCCAGATATAGCTCAGGCCAGAGTAGATTGTCGTTCCGGCAGTCAAATAACTGAACCCCTCGAGACCAAAGAGACCATGAATGTTGAGTCCCAGGGTGGGCAGGATCGGATCGACGGTGTAGAGTCCCACGAGGGCGAGCTGCAGGCCAGTGTTGATCTTTGACAGCCGCGTCGGATGGACCTCTGCACTCGGGAGGGAAAAGTCCCAGTACCGCAGGAATGTGCGCGGTTCCGGTAAACTGATCCATCGCCAGTAGAGCGCCGACAACAAGAGCCCAAAGTCTCGGCCGAGGATGATGATGGCCAACCAAGTCGGCATCTGCCCTGCCACCGACAGCGTCACCACCAGCGTCGTCATGAGGAATTTATCCGCAAACGGGTCCAGGATCGTGCCTACCACGCTCCCCATGTTGTATTTCCTCGCAATGTACCCGTCCAACAAGTCAGTCAGGCCTGCTGCAAACAGCAGAGACACGGCAGGGACGTGCTGATGTGAGAGGATGAGGTATCCTATTCCAGGTGTAGCCAGGATCCGAGTCATAGTGAGAAGATTAGGGATGGTGTAGATGTTCTCCTTCTTCTCTTTGGGCTGCTCAGGTAGTCGAGAAGAAGATGTGGTCGTGATGCCTCGGGATCGAGTTGCGAACGGGTGCACTCGGATGATGGATGGCTGCCATGACCTGTACCCTGATGATAAGTATGAGCGAAAGTTGCGTTTTTGATATGTACTATGTAATTGCACATTCAATGTCTTTGTCTGTACGACAGATCTGGTACATCTGCTCAACATCTGTCGACCGAGCGGATGCCAGTTGCTCGATGGTCAAAGATGATATTGTCAGAAAACTGAGTACTCGCTCTTCCTGTATGCTAAGTAGTATAGTCCGAGTAGGCCAATTGAATACTGGCAGTATTCAAGTAAGTGCTGTATATTTGTGTCTTGTCATGTTGATTGGAATGCAATTGCACGTCAGTGGTGGATTTATCGCGGATGATTATCGGATCACTCAAAGATAGTTGACTGAGATGCTACACCATCTCCAAGGTTAGCATAACAGGGGCGGATCACGCATCGAGTCACGGAGAAATAGGTAGTTGCGAATCTGATTGTTTGCATGCATTATTTCGCTATAGACGTCACTAGCTGTCTGCATGTTACGTATGCGAAACACTTGACGGTCTACTCATCATCCTCAACTTCGTCTCCAACAAGGATATCAAGATCTCCCTTGGCAGTCTTGATGGAAACGGAGTTTCGCTCCGAGTCACCTTTCTTGCCGACTCGGCCAGCAAGAGTCTTCTCCACAGCCAAATCTTTTCCTGCAAGCTTAATGTTTCCGACGAGATTTCGTGAGGTGACGGTGCCCTGAAAGTTCTCCGGATAGGTGATGAGCTGCGAACCTGAGATCGAGGTGTGGTAGGCGTCAAAGGTTCGTTCGTCAGCGATGGAGTTTACAAAGACGCGAGCATCACCGGATGCAATCTTGGTCGATAGCTCAGCTCGTGTCTCAGCCTCCTCGAAGTCGATGGTGACGTAGATTGATCCTCTGGCGACATCGATTGTGGTCGAATTGTAGACCGTAAAGGTTCCCTTGAGGTCACCGTCGCCCAAATGGATAGTAGAAGAGCCCTCGGAACCCGATGAGATCTTGGTGATATCGACGGTCACGTTGCCACTTGCAACATCAATGTTGGTGGACTCACGAGCGCCGGTGAGCGAGCCACGGAGCCCTCCCTTGGCGATAGTCAATTGGGTCGAGTTTGTGTGGACTGGGCCAGCTTTGACGAATCCCTTAGCCACGCGGACGACAAGCTCACCAATCTCAAGAGACTCAGGTAGACCGGAAAGGTCGACCAAGTGTTGTGGTACATCAACCTCGAACTTGGGCAAGCCATAAGTGCCAAACAAGTTTGATGGAATCTGGATCTTGGCGGATGCGAAGGTCTTGAGCTTTCCTGTATCTGGTGTGTTGAGGGTGATGTAGCCATTGTCGTTGACCACGGTCACATCACTGTTCTTGTCGTTCTTGTTGGTCTTGACATCGAGATCGATAACAACCTTGTTGGATAGTTTTGATGTTTCGAAGACAATCTTTCCGAAAGACTTGGCTCCCTTGATTGTCAAGCCAGTAGCGATCTCAGGCTCAAGTTCGAAGTGGGATATTCCTTGGAATGGCTTCCACTTGTCAATTGGCGGGAACGGATGTTGACCATGATGGTGGTCTCTGCCGTGTCTTTCCATGGCGCCCATACATCCCTTGACTGCTCTGTGGCTCACTGGTTCCTCGTCAAAGAGGTCCAGGATGAAGAGGGTGCCGAAGAAGATGACTGAGCATCGAAGGAGGGTGACGAGGAAGCCCGGACCTTGCCTTCTGGCGTGTGCGGTGACAGGGGCAGGTAGCTCGACCTTTTCCTGTGGATAGGACGTAGTAGTAGACATGATGGAACCGGATGTGTACCAGGGCAAGCTATGGCAGAGGGAAAGGAGTTCTTAAGAGTTGTTTGTTCGGTAGGTGGAGAGGCGAAGGGGGGACGAGGGAGTAGAGTTGCGTGGCCACTGTGAAGGTAGAGTTGAGAAATGAGGCGAGAGGATGACACAAGAATCAGAGGCACCTTTTCTCATGCTCCCACTGATCATCAACTGCCCACTTCCTCTTCAGCCTAGAACCTCCAACCCACTCACTCACCCACTCACTCACTCACTCACTCACTCACTCACTCACTCACTCACTCACTCACTCACTCACTTTCGTCATTTCTTCTCCACATCACGTAGCCTGCACGTGATTTCCCACTGTAACCTGCAGCACCAGCAACTCCAGATCTGCCTGCCTGCCTGGCTGCCTGACTGACTGACTGACTGGCCAATCAACTACACTCAGCAGGCCCCACAGTCCATTGCCCTTCTTCATGCTCTCTACCAGGTAGTAGAGCTCTACCTCACCAGCCAGTCTAGTCAAGAGTCAGAACTGGCAGGGTCCATTCAACCACATCCATCGATCGTATGGTTCAAATCGCGGTGATTGCTGGCATCGGTGCTGGCACGGGGAGTGCTATTGCCCAAAGGTTCGCACTCAAGTATCCCGTTGCGCTCCTGGCAAGGTCAAGGGAGAGTCTCGATCCGGTGGTCCACTCGATTGAGAAGCAGGGTGGAAAGGCGATTGCCTATGTCACTGATGTGTCTGATCAAGGCAACATGGAGACCACCTTCAAGCACATCGCAGCTGACTTTCCGGACGTAGCTATTGCGGCTGGGGTCTACAATGTCGGTGGTGCATTCAAGCGTGGCTCATTCCTAGACACTAGTCTCGAGGACTTTCTAGCTGCTCAGAAGTCCAATACAACCGGTGCTTTCCTCTTTTCCCAGCACGTACTGAGGAATCAAACTGCAAGGATTGCCACGCAGTCTTTTCCCGAACACAGTCCCACCCTGATCTTCACTGGGGCCACTGCTTCGCTCAAAGGAGGACCGAGCAGTGCTGCTTTTGCCACAGGAAAGTTCGGGGTGCGAGCACTATCACAGTCGCTCGCCCGCGAATTCTCGTCTCGAGGTATACATGTGGCTCATGCTATCATAGACGGCATTATAGGTAGGTGATTGGCAAGCCAAGCCTAGACAAGGACTGAACACTCTAGACATACCTCGAACAAAAGAGTACATCGTCTCGGATCAGCCAGACAGTAAGATCTCGACCCAGGCCATTGCAGAATGCTACTGGCAATTGCACACGCAGCATCGAAGTTGCTGGGCACAAGAAATTGACCTGCGACCGTGGGTGGAGAAGTTCTAAGCATATACCATATGGAAAATGTGGAAGTCAAGACTATCCATGACCTAGCACGGATATCTGCAACACTGAGAGAGGAGAAAACACAAGCAACGACCATACGGATAGTTACATACCCACTCAGCTGTACATAGAATGAGAGTTATGAATGTGTGTCAGATGATCCTTCACATTGAGTTTCATGTTTAGCCGGGCAGGCGGTCAAGCTCCACAAAACCTTGGCATCGGCCGCTGCTAAACATCAAAGCCCCGTGGGTCATTCGTTCTGGTTGCGTGTCCTGTTCTATAGTGTACGTACTATAGCTAGTGCACAACAAATTACATTACTTCAGCCAGAACCATATCAAGGTTGACAGAGATCACAGTAGGACCAGTCTGAAATGGAGCGGCTGCCACTGGAGACATGGGTCATGGGAGTGCCCCCCATAACACGATACTACACCCTGTCGGCTCTGATACTCAGTCTATTGGTCCAATGCGACATCCTGACACCCTTCCAACTCTTCTTTTCATGGCACACGGCATTTCAAAAGGCACAGTATTGGCGATTTGCGACCACGTTTCTCTTTTTCGGCAGGTTATCCATTGACTTTCTGTTTCATTTGTTCTTTATGAGCAGGTACTCGCGCATGCTTGAGGAATCATATGCTAGACGAACCATGGAGTTTGCGTGGATGATGCTCGTCATGGCGTCCGGCTTACTCGTTTTGAGCCCGTTTGCCTCGGACCCATTTCTGGGATCGCCGTTGTCGTTCACATTGACGTACATTTGGTCACGGAGACACTCCGCAGTGGAAATGTCGTTCCTGGGTCTCTTCAACTTTTCCGCTGCGTGGTTGCCTGCCGTTCTCATTGGCTTCTCGGTCGTGGTCAACAACAGGATACCGACGGCAGACATACTTGGCCTCGTAGTCGGGCATGCTTACTACTTTCTGGAAGACGTCTGGCCACAATATGAAGCTTCGGGCGGAAAGCACTGGCTCGGTTGCCCTTCATTCTTGAAGAGACTAGCTGGTCAGACGGAAGAAGAGGCTGTAGTGCCTCACGACGACAACGTGCCTCATATGCACGTCGAGTGAAATACTGAACGATTGAGTTTCTATGATGGAGCATCAAACATGCTATTTGGCTTTCTCACATTGTCATGCACTTGGTTCACGCACTACGATTACAAGCAGTCATCACGAGGCTCTAAAGGACGGTATAGACACAGCAGTCACGATGCGAACAGACGAAAACAGTGTGGCGAATGATTTCAATTCAGAAAAACGTTTACTTTCCAATTGGCGTTGCAGGTTGTCGAATATTGAAGAAATCTGATTTATCAATACCGAATCAGACTGTTTCTGTTGGACCGTAAAGTCGGTCGCGGGATATGCATATTTCATGGTCATGTCCTCCTGGGAAGAAATCACTTTCGAGCCACCTCCGCTCCTTCGACTGGCTTGACTTCCGTCCTTGGGTTTTGTCCCACTGCATCTGGTCCGACCTTGACTCGCTCCTCTTGCTCCCTGACGATGCGAATGGCGGATGTAATGACGCGCGCGGCGAATATCAGACTGAGAATGATGACGATGGTGAAGATTAACCACATTTTTCCGCTTCCTTGCGTCCACGACTTTATTTGATGCTTGGCAAAAGGGCAACGACACTGATTGCTGAATCGGTTGGTGCAGTGGTGTTTAGGTATGCTTTTGGAGGAATAGGACACGTCATTCAAATTATGCTAATCTATTTGAAACACAGAAATCTCCTTCCATTACCCGTGGGCTAAATGGTAGACACGCAAGTGCGCTGGGACTATCCCGTGCCGTCTCGATCAGGGACGGAAGTACCAAGGTCATTCAGCAATACTGTACCCAGAGACACTATTTGTTTGTAGAATGGCAAATATATCCTAAACCGCTGCAATATGATACACAAGCCTTGCTAGTAATGCTGCTCTAATTGCTTCGCTTGCCTAGCCATGGTCGATGCCAACGCGTATATACTCGTATGCGGACACTTTCTTCATTACTGTCGTTCCGCACATGCTTGGTCAGTGTCCTTGGATGTGTCGGTATTCTGCACGTCCGTCCACCACGCTACTACTCCCAACTAGACTCCACCGTCTCCTTCACCCTCCGTATATAAGCTTTCTTGTCGTCCCTGTGCAGATTGGCGGCCTCTGCGTTGGCGGGCGAGTTGACATTTGGGTCGTTCAAAAGCGATTGAACAGAAGTGAGGATTGCCGCCACATCGTAAGTTGGTGACCATCGATTCTGCAGAATGTCGAGACAAAGATCGCCGGACGTGTATACGTTCGGATGAAACTAAGAGTTTAGTACGAGATAGAGTCTACTTGCAAACAAATGTGATCGCACCATTTTCGAGATGAATTTGACGGTGGGTGCTTTGTTTGGGTACTGTTCATCGAATTGCATAATTAACTTGAACGTGCCATCTTCGAAAGGAGTTTCGCTTGGACCGATAATGACGGCGTTCCAGAACATGACATTATCGGCGACGGGAGATGCTGACACGCCAGCAGGCGGGTCTTGCTGCATTCGCTAAAGGTGTCATCATCGAATTGTGCAGCTTGCCATTGGAAAGATTACCTTGAAGTCGCGCATCAATCTACGACGGGCGGTGGTAGACATGCTAGGTTATGTAGGAGAGTCTTCGCAGGACTTGAAGGTGATATGGCTGTGTTTTCAAGTAGAAAATAGATGCGAGAGAAGCAGAGCACACACGAGTCTTCGTAGTTCATCGTTAGTGCTCCAATGGGAGTACCTTGGCACTCCACAACTCGCTCGGCCTTTCCACGGAAGTGATCAGTGCTCGAAGACCTCAATCCTGATCAACCAAATTGGAAGATCATCATTCTGTAGTCAACAGCAGCTATAGATCAGTTCTTGGTTGAGTTTCATCTTTCCCAGCATTCCACCTGTCTTGAGCTTCCCTTCATTGTATCTTGTCCATTCGGCTGAGACCCGCAGAGCAGCGTCTTGGTTCTCTCTTGATTCACAAGGTCACACTGAAGAAATTACGCCATTCGTTCTAGATGAGTTCTGCACAGCGCATGGCTAATGCTGATGCGGCCCCTGCTGGACCGGTCGATGCCCCAGAGCACACGTCGGGCATCGGAGCAATCATGCACAAAATTATAAGATCAATAGCCATCGCACTCATCCTGCAATCAGTGTTCAAATATGCAGGAAGCTACATCAAGGCACCTTTGAAAACTGACGTAGCGAAACCGGAGGCGGTGAAAGCAGCATACACACCACGGGATACAAGCACAGCAGTAGACCCATCTCAAGAGCACGACTACAGTGTCAGTCCCAGGAATATCATTCCGCTCTGGACTGCACCGGCAACAATAGACATCGAGGTCTATTTATCGGAGGATCGCTTTTTCCGACCCAATGGACAACGACCATTCATCTCCGAGAAGAACATACGCACCGGTGACTGGTCGGACGTGAGGAAAGTGCATAAAAGTATCACCTTTTCTCCGGCTGTACTCAATAATGGATCTTTATATGCACATGTCTACACGCACAAGAGTCCTGGCATGCCTCGACAAGAGGGAGAACCAGATCTTCCTGAAGATCTTGCGCTATCGTCCGTTCACTTGCTGACCAGATATATGCCTAGACGCAAAGATAATTCTGTGAAGAAGTTAATCGGAAGTACTGCAGAGAATGGGACAATCACGACTAAGACAGCGGACGAGGTGATGTCGTTCTACCATACGAATTTCACTATATCTGTCGTCGGAGATGCTGGCGTCATTCCGTTCGAGTCTATTCATCCTGTTATACGGCCCTTCATCGCCATGGAGCCCACCAAAGCCCGAGATGCCTCTGGCATGGACGGCTACTATCTGCCAATTGTTTACGAGAACTCATTTTGGCTCCTGAAGGATCATATGTCCCCAATAAATTCCTCTACAACCACAGTGCCGTTCAATTTCGAGCTAAATCAAGTTAGCATGATGAAGATGCAAATCATGAATTCTCTAGATCAGGCTGTGAAACAGCAGACTCAAGGTCTTGGAGGCTCAGGAGCAGAATTTGAGGAATTCAAGCGAATATTCATTGAGACTAATGTATGGCTATTGGGCACGACTGTAAGCTGTCTCCTCGTCATGCCAAAAGCTGCTAACCTGTAAGTTTGCTGTGTCTTGTCTGCACTCGTTGTTCGAGCTACTAGCATTCAAGAACGACATTGTCCATTTCAGGTCGAAGAAGGATAACACAGGTGTTTCTGTCAATTCGATAATCATGAATGTTATCATGCAGACCATTATCCTTTTGTACCTCCTTGACAACCAGGAGAATGCCTCATGGGTCATTCTTATAGGTCAAGGATTTGGTATCGCTGTCGAAGCATGGAAAATAACAAAATCAGTCAATGTCAGAATCGTGTCAGTCGACAGTGTCTTACCATACCGCATCAAATTTGAGGACAAACACCAACTGAATGCAACTGAGAAGGCCACGAAGGACTATGATGCGGTCGCAACTAAGTACTTGGCGTACGCCTCTGCCCCTTTGCTTATCATGTACTCTATCTACTCGCTCATATTCGATGAACACAAAGGCTGGTGGTCATTCATCGTTACCACCCTGGTGTCTTTTGTCTACTTCTGGGGTTTCCTGACGATGGTGCCATCACTTTGGATCAATTATAAGCTCAAATCGGTAGCACACATGTCCACTCGAGCTCTTGGGTACAAGTTCTTGAATACTATCGTCAGTCTTTTGCTGCTCACTCGAAGATCCCAAGCTAACCGAGTCAGGTTGATGATTTCTTCGCATTTATCATCAAACAGCCAATTCTGTCTCGAATCGCGGCTTTCAGGGATGATGTTGTTTTCATTATCTTCATATACCAGGCATTCAGTGAGTTTGACACTAATTCATCTCAGCCAGCTGCTAATGTGAATAGTATACAAGGTTGACAAAACCCGAGTAAACGAGTTTGGTCAAGTCACCGAGGAGCCATTAGAAGTGCCGGAGGAGAAGAAAGATCAATGATGATTGTGACATCTGATGCTTCCTCTTGTGCCCGTGATATATGCATCCAAGAACGTGAATGTATAGCTATAGATATAACGCTAAGCTTACGCGTCGATAGCCGAATTATTGGTGCAACCAGGTGGAGGTATATGTCCTGTAGTGTTCCGAGTCCTCTTTGCGCCACACTACTGATTGAGCGATCACGATTCCACAGTCGCCTATCAGCTGAGCAGATGAGAGCTATAACACTAGTACTGCTGCAACAATTCCTCCATTGATCAAAGTCTCTGAAACCTTGCTGATAATCTTAGCGTTGTCTCTGAGGAATTTATCATAAGTCAAAAGGAGACTCAAGATGCCCATAAAACTGTTGCATCACAAAAGTTGGCATGTCTACTCAAGAGACAACATCGAGAGGGTCAAGCAAGACGAAGCAAAGGAAGCAGCCAGATTGAAGGCGCAAGAAGCCGAACTGCTGCACAGTCAATCTCAAAAGCGTCTCGCGTTATTGCGCAATGGCCAGCCAGACAACTCAATTGTGACGGAACCGGAGCCGGTTGAACATACAGATCCGCGATCGAGGCCCGCGAGGCCTGCCAAGAGAAAGCGCGAGAATGATATAGCATTGGTTGATAGACATCTGGACGCCAGGCGCACAAGTTCTGCTGAGCAGGGCAGCGCGCTGCCAAAGTCCGAATTTGTCACACATGCCGAAAGTGCGGTGACCAAGACTACACATGACACCTTTTCGGCGCTCGATCGGCCTGTGTGGTACACTCGAGGAAGCGAGCGATCTGCTGAAGCCAACGTCTCAGACAAGCGAACGAGAAGACTGGAGAAGCTAAAGATCTCTCAGGATCCGCTTCAGAATATGAAACAGTTGATAGCAGGGAAAAAAGCCTTGAGATTGGAAAAGATGCGCTCTACTGTTCCTGACACAAAATGGGAAGCAGTGCAGCCGGATCAATATCATGCAGACAAAGTGAGAAGACGCGAATCACGACATGATCGTCGTTACGACAACGCAGACTCGAAATACAATGGTCATCGTCATCGTGATGACAGGAGAAAGTGAACTCCTAAAAATTAATGTCACCATCAATTCAGGTTCAATGGCATGCGTTTGCAACCTTGGGACTCAAGTATCAAACGTTATGCCCTTCAGAACTAGCTATAACAGGAGTATCAGTCGATTCTACTGTAGTCCGAATACTATCCATGCTTACAGCTTGACAGTATTTGCAGTAATGTACAATTGCAATTGTTGGAGCTATAGCTGATAACCTGGCACCTATAGACACGTGGCTACACCTGCAGCTGTAGAAATGTTCATCAACAGCCTAGAACATCGGCCCCTCACTTTCCAACATGAGAGCGCCATGCGGCGTGCCGAAGCCACGCACGGGACTCTGAAACTGCACTCCGACCACTCAGCTCAATTCTACGGGTCAGTATACCGTACTTCCTACCAGGCCTGTTTCAGCTCATGTACAAAGCGCAGGGATATCATGTATCAGTCGAGAGATCGACGAAATCAGGCTTCGACCATCGGCAGTGGATACCAGTAGACTCAAAGCAAAACAATATCTGGCTATGCAACACACTTTTCCCTGCCCTTAGTTGACGCCTGGCGTGAGAACACTCAAGACACGTACTGCTGGCCGCGATTTCTCATTGCCCAAGGTTCTGCAGTCAATTGAATCCTCGAGAACTGATATGTCTCTTCTATGAGCAAGGGTCAAATGTCTATAGACGAGCTGCGCGCGGTACTTCTCTCGTCGAGCTCAGACAGAAATCAAACTAATCTCTCAAGGCTGTCTACAAGGCCCAGCGTGGTCCAATAAGGTCGAAACTCAGTACTTCGTTCTCTGCGACTAGTCCGCGCTCGAGTGGAGGTACACCGGACTCCGCTTTACAATCGAGCATCAGCTCTTCATCGTCCGGGACCGTCGCTGGGCTCACCTCTTACTTCCCGAATCACTCGACACCACGACTGGGGTCTACCACTTCCACACCTGCAGAACGTGATCCTTTTCGACAAGACACAACGCCGGCTTATTTCGCGAATCTCGAATTCATCTTCCCCACTCCTAGCATATATGATCTGACCTTGGTGCTATCCTCAGATGTGGGCATAACCAACTTCTGGAACAACATCATTGACATCTTCTCCAACCACTATCGAGCCACTCGTATCACATTAACGGTGCCGAACGACTTGACAGATGTGACGAATACACCTTGGGGACTGAAGGCTTTATGGAATAGCAAAGGACAAGATCATTTCGTGAGACCCCACAACTCTCGAAAGAATTCATATACTGGCTCATCTGATCAAAGTGATGAATGGGAGCCCATGGAGGATTTCAATGAAACAAGCTCTGGCAATAGCACCCGAAGAAGTTCAGAAACCTGTCCTGGTCCCAAGGATGCAAACCTTGGCGTAGTGTTCAATACGATGCAACGACTTGATCACGAAGATCAACCTCTGATTGACAATTCAGGAGTGCATCGCGTTATCGAGCGACAAGGCCGATTAGTTCTACTCAGTAGAGAATTTTCCGACGTTCTCGGTCGTGTCGAAGTATCCGATAAGACACCTGGTGGGACTGATCTCAAGTCCCTCAGTACCCCTAATCTCAAAGGGGCCCAACAACAGAAGTTGAGGAATCCTTTCGATGAGGAACTGGCCACTGAACAAGAAACACCACAAGTCAAACACACCTACAAAAGTGGCAATAGTCATGGCCTCCTCAGACCGAATGGTCAATATGAGGACTACGAACAACCGATCACGAGTCCCTGGAGTCAGTCGCCAGCACCATCTCCAGCAATTTTGAGCGATGCAACCAAGAATCCCTTCTTTGACACTACCAGTAATCTCCCAATGGTAGATGAGTCAACCTTCTCTCCTAACGACGACGATGATGAGCACACACCTTACGGAGAGAAGGATCTTTTCGCAGCAATCGGCATGGAAGGTGCTTGCTCGGTCATACATATTCCACTCGTCCACCCTTCGACTGCCAAACAAATCGCAATCTCTGGACACAAGTCGGCAAGAGGACAGGTACCTATTGCTATTCTCAGCTTCATGTCCGAAGTTGTACCATACCCTGCAAATCTGATATCAAATCTGACCACCTTTGCTCCATTCGTGGCTACAACACTTTCTCAAGCTTTGAGTCACTCTAACATTCTTCATCAACTTGCGTACACTCCTCAATTAGACGGATGGCATTCGCCGATCAGTGTCGATACGGGTTCTTCTACTGTCGGATCACACTCTGGCTCAACTCGTGGGTCACTGGAAGTTGCTGCAGGCACACCGTCAAGCAACCATTCTGGCAATGACAATAGCTATTTTTCTAGGAGCAACTTATTGAGGCGCGGTGAGTCCGATGAGAGCTTGACCAACGTGCCTGGCGCTATGCTTAGTCCAAGAGCTTCCCTGCAACGGTCAACTTCAACAAGATCGGCCACCATAGTGAGCACCGAGGCTCCAGCACGGCCTCTTTTTGAGCATCGTCGCACTCCTAGTGCGCCCGTTCATGGAAGACTCAGTGCTCGACGTGCATCGGATGCACATTCCGTGTCTTCTCGGACTAGTCCACGATCACGACGTCGAACTGCCGAGAGTCGATCTAGAATATTGCTGCACTCTTTTGGTGCAAGCTTGGCGACCAGCTTTCACTCTTCTGGCGGTGATCAGATCGTGAAGAAGGAAAGGACTGTTCAAGATTCTCTACCTCAACCAAGTCCTCGGCTTATGCGTGTCATAGTAGATGCAATCCCGGTGTGTGTCATGACTGCTTCGCCTATCAATGGACGCATCACTTGGGTCAACGAACGAACTTTGGCATACTCGGGGAAGACCGCCGACGAATTCATGAGGGATCAATGGTCCTGTCTCCATCCTGGTGAGCAGTTGCTCTTTGCAGAAGCATGGCAGAATGCCATCTCCAAGGGAGAAGGCTTCGCTCGTCAGACTCGTATCAGAAGATTCGACAATTCGTACCGATGGTTCATGGCTCGAGCTGTTCCCCTGCGTGATTCGCAAGGTGGCGTAGTCCATTGGTTCGGTACTATGATGGATGTCCATGATCAGAAGATGGCAGAACATGATGCTTCTCGACAGAAGGAAACGGAGGCTTCGGAAAACAAGTATCGCTCGTTGGCCGAAGCCAGTCCACAGATCGTCTTTGCTGCGTCCTCGAAAAGTGGCATAACGTATGCAAATACTCAGTGGCTCAAGTTTTCTGGGAAAACTATTGAGGAGACACAAAATTACGGCTTTTTCTCGCAGATACATCCTGCGGATCGTCAGAATTGCTTCCTACCTGTATGTGGTCAATTGCAGCCAGATGAAAGCTTGACAAGCGAGATCCGACTCCAAAGGCACGATGGAGTATACAAGTGGCACCTTGTAAAGTGTATCTGTATCGAAAAATTGGCCGAAGAGGAAGTCTGGCTTGGTACGTGTACGGATATTAATGATCACAAAATCCTGGAGCAGCGTCTACAAGATGCGAAAGACGCTGCTTACAAGAATATGGAGTCCAAGACTCGCTTCCTTTCCAACATGTCTCATGAGATACGAACACCACTCATCGGAATTACCGGTATGATCAATTTCCTCCTCGACACGAATTTGACTGCGGAACAACTCGACTACGCTCACACTGTACAACAGTCTTCAGAGGCCTTGCTCGCTGTCATCAATGATATCCTCGATCTAAGTAAGGTGGAAGCCGGTATGATGAAGCTCATCAAGGAATCCTTTCCAATTCGCAATCTGGTTGAAGATGCGAACGAACTTCTCAGCACGCTAGCCATGGCGAAACAGCTTGAGCTCAATTATGTTGTTGAGGAGGACGTCCCTGAATTAGTCGTTGGTGATCGAATTCGATTGCGCCAAGTCTTGCTAAACATTGTGGGAAACGCCATAAAGTTTACCACGACAGGTGAAATTTTCACGCGATGCTTCGTCAAAGCAGTGCCAGGATTGGAAGCAGACGAAGTTGTTCTTGGCTGGGAGACGATTGATTCTGGTCCAGGATTTAATGAGGAAGAAGGAAGTGTATTGTTTAAACCATTCTCCCAGGTGGACGGGTCTCTTACTCGAAAGCATGGTGGAACTGGGCTCGGTCTCGTGATCTCGAAGCAACTTGCGGAACTCCACGGTGGTGACATCACTTGCTCTAGCACGAAAGGTGTGGGTAGTACCTTCACCTTCACGGCAAGGTTCCGTGTTCCTTCTGGTGGAACCATGCAAGAAAAGGAGATGCGAAACACTCTGGAACGAAGTCTAGCAACGACTACTCCTTCGGAAGCGCCATCAGCTGCCTTCGATGTCCTCGTCTTGTCTCACTCTTCGTGGTCGATTGTCGCTTTGAATCATCACATAAGAGTGGTCATTCCTCGCGGAGTTCAGTCTACTATTGTTACAAGTGATAATTTCGGCTCTTCTTATCGTGAGATTGAGCATCCAAGTGGCAAACCTTTCACGCACATTGTGGTGAACTGGATGGAGTTGGAGCCACAGATCGACCTGATCCGACTCATCACCCATCACACGGACTACAAACACACTAAAGTCATACTGATCTCCACTCCAATGGCTCGAAACCAATTGCTCGAGAAAGCAGCTAGCTGCGAACCACCTTTGGACCTTACTCAGGTTTTCTTCGTCTTCAAAGTTGTTAAACCGTCGAAGCTTAGCAAGTATTTCGATCCTTCAAGCGAACGCAACGAAAGTACCGATACCCGACGACAGACTGCACAGCAAGTGGTACAAAGCCAAAAGAACGTGTTCAACACAATGCACGAGGATGTTGGCGATAAGGGATACAGGGTTCTTCTTGTGGAGGACAATCCTGTGAATCAAAAAGTCATGACCAAGTACTGCAAGAAAGCCGGATTGGATGTCGATACAGCAGACGATGGTCAACAGTGTCTTACCCTCTATGATGCGAATCCTTCCCTATATAACATCATTCTCATGGATCTTCATATGCCAAACCTGGATGGCTATCAAGCATGTGCCAGAATCAGAGAATCCGAGCGAAAATCAGGCAGGACTCCGATGCCCATCATAGCGCTGTCGGCCAATGTCATGAGTGATGTAGCGGATCGCTGCAAGTTGGCGGGATTCACGAGCTACCTCAGCAAACCAGTAGCTTTCAACACACTCTCCACCCGTATCTCAGAACTTATCGGACCCAAGTAAAGCGGAATCAGCACGGCATCTATGAATATATTACCGTTAGGCGCAAGCAATAGGTTGTTATCATAGCGATGCATAATGATTATGATGTTGGCCCAATCATGTTTTACCTATCTCCTGCCTTTCTTGCTTCCCATCATGAAACTTGACGCTCCGACATGACTTCTATATACGGTATTGTCCGAGACATGACGCCACAAGTGAGATTGGAACGTTGCACTCCACAGTACCCCGCAGAAACACAAAAATGTCCACTTGATTCGCACGTCTACGTGTACAGTTGTAAACATTGACACAGTATACTCCTTCGATAGTCAGCGATCCATGAGGCTACAGGACAAGAACGTACTGATTACAGGCGGTAGTGCGGGCGTAGGTGCCGCCGTAGCGCGCAGATTCGTCACAGAGGGCGCCAATGTGGCCATCAACTACGCTTCTTCACGAGACCGTGCGGATGCCCTACGTACTGCGCTGTTGGCGGACTACCCGACTGCCCGAATCGTCCTGCTGCAAGGCGACGTGAGTCGGTCCGACGTATGTACGCAATTGGTGGCAGATACAGTCGCCCAGTTAGGTTCGATCGATTGTGTCGTCTCCAATGCGGGATGGACCAAGTTTGCGGATTGGGCTGATTTGGATGCCTTGACGGAGGAAGAGTGGGATAAGACGTTTGCCATCAATGTCAAAGCGCATTTATACCTCTTTAAAGCCGCAAAACCGCATTTTAATGAAAACAAGGAGGGAGGGAACATGATTCTCACGACTTCGGTGGCGGGAATCAAGCAGACTGGGTCAGCGCTAGCGTATTCAGTCACGAAACACGGTGCTCAGGCGTTGGCAAGGGGGTTGGCACTTCATCAGGGACCAAAGTGTCGAATCAATACCGTGGCCCCTGGATTGTTGGAGACTGATTGGGCCACGCAGCAGTTCGGTCAAGAGAGAATAGATGCACACAAGGCTTCTTTGCCTCTGAAGATGGTCAATCTCTCAGTTCCGCACAAGAATAGTGTACTGACAGTCTTAGACGGCGACCTTGGACGACTGTGCTGAAGCATACCTCTTGCTTGCAACATCACAGTCCATGACTGGGCAAACGTAAAAAATCTGAGACACGAGTGGCCCATGTACTGACAATACAGGATTGTGCTAGATGGTGGACTGGCAGTCAAATAGTCATCTTTGCATAGAAAGCTTGGCTACTTGATTAATGGAAATCTGGTTCCTACCGTGCGAGTTTCGGAATGAATGAGGGATAGAACTTTAGAGACGTCAACATTCTGTCCGTACCTCTTTGTGTAAACATGGTCTTGCTGGTCGAGATCCATCCAGTCGATCGATTGTCCCGTGCTCGAGCATCATCGAAAGACTCCTCTTCCTGATCGGAGTTGGAGAGGTATGTCCCTCAATGGGGCTGGTTGTGCGCTCTGACAACAACTCGTCATGTTCTTGTACAGACACCTGTGATCAAGTTAGCGAGCACATCTCTCGTGTCTTGTCTGCATGCTGGTACACATGTAGCAGGCTGGTCAAGGTCGATCGGATTTGAGCTACTTAAGCCCATGCTTTGTGCATGTCGGTCAAAGAGTCGTACGTGATGACACAGCTTTTGTCTTGGTGGGTCTGGACCCATGTACTTTGTCCAAACTCGATCAAATTCAGCATTAGCCAATTTGAGATCTTTTTTGTAGGTCATGACACTCTGCAATACAAGATGTAGACATCATATATGGGTAAGCTCTTTTTGGAATGCAGACCGTGATAAACATGGATGCACTGTGTCACCTGTAAGCTAACTCCGTGTGCTTCAGATCTAGACCCAGACATGGAAGGTGTGGGTCTTAGAGCTCGAGGAGACGGACTGGAGCAGCCTGCCAGACCCATGAACACTGTATTGCTTCATGAGCTGGCAAAACAAGCGCTCAGGCAGGACTTTCGGCGAGACTTTTGCGAGCTGCCTGAAGTGATCGCGTGGAGAATCAGGAAGCAAGCAAGCAAGCAAGCAAGCAAGCAAGCAAGCAAGCAAGCAAGCAAGCAAGCAAGCAAGCAAGCAAGCAAGCAAGCAAGCAAGCAAGCAAGCAAGCAAGCAAGCAAGCAAGCAAGCAAGCAAGCAAGCAAGCAAGCAAGCAGCGAGTCTGGCTATGGCTTGGGACTGATCAGTCTGCTAGATCCTCGTCTTGAGACTGCGGTGTCGACAGTCTAGACGCTCCGGGATCCACTGCCAAGTTGTGGCGGCTGCACAATGAGCCCAAGACCACGCTGACTGCAGCCAGCTTAACGATCCAGTTTGTGTTGTCTGCAATCGAGCGACCAGAGAACCCATCGATGGATACCATAAGTCGGGCAAGATCTTCAGGAATGCACCTGTGGGTAACTTTTAAAAGCACCTTGACGTCCAAGGTTGGAGCCGAGTTATCCAGCATTCAAGCGTGGCTTGCAAATGTCGCACCACCAATGGGCTGCATATGGCCGCTCCTTAAGCTTCCCAAGGTTGAGACTTCTCAAGCGAGAAACGCCGAGCAAGAGCCAGATCGGGAAACCTTGAGTAGAGAAGACGCCATGCAGGTCTGGCAGCTGCTTGACGTGGGACACTTCATTATTTTCAATTGCAACCTCGATCGCGAGTGCCTTCCTCACGGAAAGACTAGCTCGGGCCAATGCTTGTGCTTTGCACGAGTCTATGTGAGCATTTCGCATCATCCTTGGACGCGGATATACAGGAACCCTAGCTACCTACAGAGCGATTGTACCTACCTACGAGTTAGAAGCGCGCGCGCTCAGGTGGGGGTCGCGCAGGATTTCCCGTTGCAGAAGAAATGAGGCTACGATCGTTAGTCTTAGGGTTACACGGAATCCGGTGGGTCGAAGGTGAACACGTGCATCTTCGGGTGCATTTCCGAACTGCCGTGCCAATGTGTGTGTGTGTGTGTGTGTGTGAGAGAGAGAGAGAGTGTGTGTGTGTGTGGGTACTTTGCGAGTGAGATTTGGAGAGGGTCAAGGAGTGACGAGTGACTGAGTGAGTACGAGAAGAAGCAACCATGGAACCTGGAAACTTGGAAGCTTGAGCTAGCCGCCCGCACCCAGGCCTTTCTTTTCCCAGGGTTGTGTGGCCCTTGCACGAGAATGCTCACACACCACACACACAACCACACTGCACACACACACACCTGGGCTCTCACCCACACACACTCACACACGCTGGCGATGCATCTCCCCAGATTCAGATGCTCTACACACGAATCGTAATTCTATCTAGCTTTGGTTTTTGCTGCTCGTGCAGTCTATAGACGCGAATCCTGTGATATACTTGCCCAGTCATGACTCGGCGACTTGTCTGAACGCACCAAGACTTTCCCAGCGACAGTGCATAGCTGCGCCTTTCTTGATTTGGTCAGCAATTCAACTGCTCTGACTCTCCGACCGATCGTCAGTGGGACGATATGGGAGACAGCGCTCATGGATCCAACTACACAGACAAGACTGCTGAGAGGATCTTCCCGGCGCGTACGCTTGTGAAGTCACCTCATCTTGTAGTCGATAACCCCTTCAACAAAGTGTATGGCAAAAGAATAGATCCATTTGCTAACTCCTTTCTGATTGACAATCCCAATGATCCGACAGCAGCTCAGCACTATCCTGCTTCTGGAGAGCCACTGTATTCGCCACGCGAGGGAAAAGACGAGGAGACGAGTTCCGAACGCCAGGAATCAAGCTCGGACGATTCACGGGGACTACAAAGTACGGCACAATCGAGCCAACCTTCTGATGCCCCGGGTACGCGACCTTTGCTTACAACCTTCAAGCAATTGGATCGCTTGAGAGATAATCAAGGTACAGCGAAGGTTCAAGATGTCGCCTCCACTCGTCCTGTGGAGGCTGAGGTCGAGGCCGAGTTTGAGCACAGGACACAACGCTTCGAACATAGGATGAATGAAGACGGAACGCATCAGGTAGTCACCGGTCTCGACGACGACAAAGTGCAAGCTTGTGAAGATGAGCCTATTCATATTCCCGGTGCAATACAGAGTTTCGGTGTTCTCATCACAGTTCGACAGGTCGGAGATAATTTTGAAGTTGTGCACGTTTCTGAGGTATGTTTTCAGTCGCCATACATGTTATTCATACTAACAATTGTCACAGAACGCTTCTGATGTCCTAGGTTTGTCCCCGAAGTACCTTTTTGGACTCTCCACATTTACGAGCATATTACCAGAAAACGAACGTACGACACTTCAGGACCAGCTGGACTTTTTGGAGGAGTCGAATTCATCTGAGTTTGCCATCAACAATGAAAACACATCGTATCACGACGCCGAAGCAAACGTGTCGCCCGAGGTCTTTCTACTCAGCGGACACCAGGAGGACAATTCTCTACCACTCTGGAAGTGTTGGACGGCCATACATCGCACGATAGCCAACGGTGACTTGATATTGTTTGAATTTGAACTCCATAACGACAACAAGCATCCACTACGTCTCGTCAAGAATTCAGATGAATCCCCTGCCACGAGTCGTCCGGACCAGACTCCTGAGCGAGGTATTTCAATGGCTGACAAGGCTGGCATGGAGGGTGACGGATTTGATGCCTTTTCAGAAGAAGATCTCCTGGAGTCCACGGTTTCTATATCAAAGCCCTTACGGCGTGTCAAACGATCTGTCTTGAGTGGTAATGAAGACGGAACCATGGAAATTTTCTCTCTCTTGTCTCAGATCAACAACCAATTGAGTGATGCCAACGACCTGCAAGAATTCTTGAAAACGGTTGCTGGCATCGTCAAAGAAATCACTTCATTTCATCGAGTCATGATCTACCAATTTGATGAACAGTGGAATGGTCAAGTTGTTGCGGAACTGGTGGATTGGTCGCAAACCAAGGATCTCTTTCGGGGGCTTTCTTTCCCAGCTACAGATATTCCGGAACAAGCTAGAGCGCTTTATAAGCTCAACAAGGTTCGAACTTTGTATGACAGGGACCAGCCAACAGCCAGACTTGTCTGTCGCGATAAAGAAGCTCTGGACACCCCGCTGGACATGACGCATTGCTTTTTGCGAGCCATGAGTCCAATCCATCTAAAGTATCTTGCCAACATGGGAGTGCGATCATCGATGTCAATTTCCATCACTGCATTCGGAGAATTATGGGGTCTGATCGCTTGTCATTCCTACGGCGAGCTGGCTCTGCGATGTTCATTTTTGGTTAGAAAACTGTGTCGGCTCATGGGAGAACAGATTAGCCACAACATTGAACGACTCTCTTACGCAGCGAGACTCACTGCCCGGAAAATCATTCACACTCCAAATGAAAGGAATCCTTCGGGGTATATTGTATCGAAAGCAGAAGACTTATTGGGACTTTTCGATGCAGATATTGGCATGCTTTCTATCGGCGACGAAGGCAAATTTCTTGGTCCAATGGAAAATTCCCAAGAAGCTCTGGCACTACGGGAATATTTCAGGACCAAGCGATTCGAGACAATTACTCCGTCTAGTGACCTTCGTGCGGACTTTCCTGATCTTGAGTACGGACCGGGTTTCAAAACTATAGCAGGCGTCATGTATATTCCCTTGAGTCGGTCTGGCGAGGACTTTTTGCTCTTTTTTAGGAGAGGTCATCTTCGTAAAGTCCACTGGGCTGGCAATCCTTACGAAAAAGTCTTGGAGAAGAATGAGGGCAAAGGCAGTATTTTGCTGCCACGACAAAGCTTCAAAGTGTGGAGCGAGAGCGTCATTGGCAGGTGTAAGGAGTGGGGCGAAGAGCAAATTGAGACGGCGGCTGTTTTGTGCTTGGTCTACGGAAAGTTCATCGAGGTTTGGAGAGAGAAACAACAAGTAATGCAGACATCAAAATTGGCCTCTCTTCTGCTCAACAATGCCGGTCATGAAGTCCGAACCCCACTAAATGCCGTCATCAATTACTTGGAAATAGCACTTGAAGGTGACCTACCACCGGAAACCCGAGAAAGCCTGGAAAAGTCTCACACGGCATCAAAGAGTCTTGTATACGTCATCAACGATCTCCTCGATCTGACCAAGAGTGAGCAGGGACACGACTTGTTCCGCAACGAACCATTCGACCTCATGTCAACTGTAAGAGAGGCTGTGTCAATGTATCAAAGCCAAGCCACTCGCGCTGATGTCAACTTCACTTTGGACGAGGATCCTGACCTGCCGAGAAGAGTCTTAGGAGATCAGGCCAAGATTCGACAGGTCATCGGCAACGTGACTGCTAATGCTCTCAAATATACTACTGAGGGTTCTGTAACAGTCCAGACGAAGGCTTTAGGTTACGATGGTGATTCGGTTCAGGTCGCGATCGTCGTGAAAGACACTGGTTGCGGTATCTCAGAGGAACGCTTAGATGCTATCTTTTCCAATTTTGAGCTTGTCGAAATACCTGAAATGCCTGAATCACAAGAAGGCAGCCAGAAGGGCAAGGCCGGGACAGGTCTCGGTCTGGCAATCGTCGCTCGAGTAGTTCGAAACATGAATGGCCAGCTGAAAGCTACCAGCAAAATAGGACGAGGCTCGACGTTTACGTTCATATTCGATTTCGTCATCGCTGATGAGCAACTCCGCAAGCAAAGTATTGGTTCGTCGCAAGAATCTACTACCACTGCGAAGAATAGTCAGCATCCAGGGCTGAATGGTTCCCGGACTGGTTCAAAACCTTCAACACCGCGACCACCACAGAAGAGTGCCTTCCAGTCTCGCTCCCTGGTGCGTGATGACGTCGCTTCACAAGCCAGTGATACTAGTGAGGTGGACGTGGACCCCACGACAGGTGAACGCACTTGGCCAACTGACGAGAAGCACGAAGAAGCAAAAGAAACACGCGGCTTATATCGATCACATTCGACTGGTTCGCGAAGTGGACAATTGAGACAACAGATCAACGAAATGCGACACAGGACATCTGATCAACGCGATTCCTCAGGAAAATCGAACATCGAGGACATCATGAGCTCCATGATTGCTACGCCACTGGCGTCCGAAATATCTGGCAGTGTAAATAACGCAGCTCGTTCTGGAGGTGCCAAGACTGATATGGCCCTTTCCGACAACTCCGGCTCTCCCCTCATGCAGGATCAGACATGGACTCGAGGGAACTCCCCAGCTGATAGCTCTAGACGGCAGAAGGACTCACAAGGTAACAACCCAAAAACAGAGCAAGGCAATGAACGGACGGTGCCGGCAGGACAGAGAATTTCAGCCAGCCAGGAGCACGACGACCAAGTGGTGACTACGCAGCTCGCCACGTTGGATGAAAAGTCCAAATCAGGAGCCGAGCTCTCCGATCGAGTGGTCAATACACGAACACGAGTACCGATGCGAGGTGTGAAGTTGGACTCTCAAGAAGTTTCCATTCCACAAAAATTTGAAAAGAATTCAGTTTCCCAGTTCTCTTTGGGCCCGTCGTCTCGAAAACAGTCTGCTAGGCAAATCAAGGATAGTGACAGCCAAACTGGTTCTGTCGCTTCAAAAGTTGTGCCGCTCAATATTTTGGTGGCTGAAGACGACGCAATCAATCGATCTATCCTCAAAAAGCGACTAGAAATTGACGATCACAACATCAAACTTGCATTCCACGGCTTAGAGTGTTACGAGGAATATGCCAAGAATACGAAGGGCTATGATGTGATTCTGATGGACATGCAGATGCCGGTGCTGGACGGCATGGGTGCAGCTCGTAAAATTCGTGAACTCGAGTCCACCTGCTATGCTGATAGAAAATCACCAATACCAATCATTGCGGTCTCGGCTTCCTTGCTCGAGTCGCAAGTCGAGGAAGCAATCAAGGCAGGCATCGATGGTTGGATTCTGAAGCCTGTGAATTTCGTTAGACTAAAGCAATTCTTTGCGAGTCTAAAGGATGGGATCAAAAGGCGAGAGTTCCTGTACTCGGCAGGTACGCATGGGGACTGGGAGAAAGGAGGATGGTTGACCGACTTGCAATAAATAATGGGTCTTCAAGGACATTTGCGGGGACTATGGTTTCTCATGAGGTTGATGTTCAACGATGACGACGATGACGATTACGGTCATATCATTCAAAGCACCACAAAGAGGGAAAAGTGAAAAGGAAAGAGATAAGGAGAGCAAGAGAGAGAGAGAGAGAGAGAGAAAAACAGATTGACATTGGCATAGCAGATCTTGACAGCTTTGGCACAATCTTGAGCGTACATTCTTCACTATCGATAATTATTACAAAGAGCTTCGTCTCTTAGATTTAGTTTGAAACACACATTTGCTGTACACAGAGTCGATCCGTAAAGTGACGAATGATTGGTTTCGAATGACTCGTTTGATGTTGGAGCAGACGCGTTGAATCGCGATCAGATCGATGCATCTACGTACCGTACCTAAACTTGTGACAAACCTTAAGAAGCCACGATGATCGACCTGGAGTACGATGCTCAGTGGAAATACTCAGGGGAATTATCTTGTGGTCGAACATGTTGAGACTAGTTTGTGTGTGTCAGAGTACATGAAGGCCAGGTAGGCAAGTTGACAGGTCACGCTCACGGATGGTGCGTGACATATACCTCGTGCATAAGAGGGTGGGCTGGTTCAGGTAGTCGAACAACTTCAAGACAATCACGACAGCGAAAAGGCATGGGTGTGTGTTTTGAGCGTTTCATTAAGTACTATTCATCAAGTCGTCATCAAGTGTGTGAGGAAGAGAGATGTGGTGCATAGACTTATGAGGTCTGACCTCCCTGCTTTCCAGCCTCATGTGGGTCGACCTTTCCGTGGGCAAACTCGCCGGTTCCGACTCGCTTGTCTGGGGTACCGTCCTGCTCTGTTAGATTTTCATCCGACAAGGGTCAAGTGTAGTGTGGTACTCACCTTCTTGAGACCGTCGTGCTCAGTTGGTTTGTAATCTCCTCCGTCAGACATGTTTGATTTAGTTTACTTGATTGGTTGTTAAGTAAATTGGTTGAGGAACAGAAATGGTCGAGGATTGTGCTCCTTCTTATACTTTCGACGAGTCCTCCTTGACTCTTCTATCCATTCCAGAGGAGCCGTGGATTCAGCCAGGAGAGGAGTGTTGTCGTCATGGATTCGGGCCTCGAGAGAGGAGAGGCAGGTGACTTGAGACCGTTTTGGGGCAGGAATGTGGTTTGTGGATCGCAGATGTGATGAGAGGCTGAAGATGCTCTCCATGAATCTCGACCTTAATGCTGGTGGTGACCGGCCCCGCCCCTGACATCACGACTTAGCACGTCTTTACACGTCCACCACCAATCGCGCTTCCCTAATCCAGCTTCTTTATTATATAATCTTCGCATTCCCCGATGCTGATGGCTTTAGGTCCCCGTGTTTTGTTGTACCAGCCTCGCCTGCCAAAGTCCAGGGATGGGGATGTGAGGTGTGTTCAGTGTGATGCCATACCGCTCAAAGTGTAGCACCCTATCCGGCACATGACGTAAAAGTGTTTGCAAGCATTTCAACGTGTTATCCTAGGTCTTATCAACCAAGACTGATGAACGTGTTGCCCGGCCGGACGTTGGTGCCAAGTTGATCTTGCTCAAACCCGTCTTCACTCGTGGGGTCAACAGGTGTGGTCCTCGGCCTGTTGACGATATAGGTCCCGAGCACGGCAATTGCGACCAAGGCCAGTAATAGGCGTCTCGTGGTGTCCCACTTGTATCGTTCCATTGCGGTTCGTAAGTCTCCCAGCCTCACAATGAACTTGTTGTCGAGCTCCTGAATGCGCAATTCAATGTCTTTCGAGTCGGATCGGGTGGCGGAGCGGCGCATCTCAATGTCCATCTCGACTTCAGTTCGCATCGTCTGCAAGTCCTCTCGCATGCGTTGATCAATCAACTCCAATTGTCGCTGTAGCGCGAGGGCGTCCAGCTTGAGTTGAGTCGATTCGTTTTTTCGCATCATTTGGATTTCTGTTCGAAGTTCTGACATTGCCGCTCGAAATAGATATGTTTGCTGGGCTCGTTAGTCAAACACGGCTTAGTCAAAGAGACTGCCTACATTTTCCAAGTCGGCTCGTGATAGCATCTCGGCCTTGGTGATTTCCGTTGCACTGACCAGCAATGCACGAATGGCGTTCATAGTAGCGACAGCCTGGCCGTGTTCGAACCCTGCCGTCTCTAGCCGGGTGACGATGTGAAAGGTATCAAAGTAATGTGTATAAGCACGCCTATTTGGGATAGAGACGTCTGGTGCTGCACCGCCTATAGGGGCCACATTGATCACGGAGGGTACTGATGCCAGTGTCCGCCGTGACATTTTGAGAGGCTGAAATAGACAGCGCAACCTGCACCTGTCGAACCTGTTCATTGAGGCTCAATTGCTTGTATATGCTCGACGTGCGCAGACCAGTGTGTAAGATGAACTGCACAGCGTACGTGTTAGGCTGGCGCAGCGATAATCGCAAAGACAACAAACGTGTAATCAACCGTCAGTTCCAATCTCACTCAACGTTAACTTTGCAGTGGTGATGATCACGTGACTTCTGATCAGTCTTGATCGGTGATCAGTGATCAGTGATGGATGATCAGTGATCATTCTGTTCTCATGAGAGCAGAGAACTCTACAATATTGATAACATTAATATTATACGCAATGATAACATTATTACTACCTGTAGCAATGCTACATCGACTGCTTTAGCGCAGCTTGCTATCAGTCCGGCGATCTGACATTTTTCATGATCAATGGGATCGTGGAGAAAAGTTTAGAGCATGAAAATATACATTCAATTCTCTCTAGTCCTGGTGTGAGTAACATTGCACAAAGAATGTGGACAGCCCGAGGGATCTGATCATGTCGACATTCGATGGCTATCTTCAAGAGTTTCCTAACTTGGCCATCGACTACTTCAGACCACGTTCAAGGTCAGCCCCACCAGTCTTGGCTTACCTGCTCTCTCATGTCCATTCTGATCACTTGCAAGGCCTGGAGAACAGAGACTTTGGTGGAGCATTGATCTATTGCTCGCAAGCTACCAAGAGCCTGCTCTTGCAATTACAAGAACAGAATGCTCGCGTAAACTATGCTCGTAATGAGGTGGATTACAGATTTCTCAAGTATGCCCACCTGGGATATCATCATGGGAAGAGGAGAAACATTCTCCGGACCATACCACTACAGGTACCCACCAAAATTTCTGTCGGGCCAGAGCCGGTCACGGTGACTCTGTTTGATGCCAACCACTGTCCTGGTGCAACCATGTTTCTCATCGAATCACGCACTTCAAGAGTCTTGTACACAGGCGACGTTCGTGCGGAACCAACTTTTCTAGCAACGTTTCTGAGCAATCCACTCATGATTCGATATATATCAGGACAATGCACTCTGGACTGCGTATACCTAGACACCTCGGCCCGCGTAAATGGACCAGATTATCCTCCAAAAGCCGAGGGCTGTAAACAATTGGTCCGTGCCATAGCTCAGTACCCACCAACGACGAACTTCTACTTCAATGCCCGCTGCATCGGGTACGAAGCCTTATGGATCGCCATCGGTCGCGCTTTCGACACGAAAGTCCACGTAGACCAGTACCGCAAATCACTGTTCGAGTGCGTTGCCGACGACGGTCGTTACGAACACGGTCGCGTCCTTGCCCATGGACCAGACTGTATCCTCACCACGGATCCCTCCACCACCAGATTTCATTCTTGCGAAAGTATTGATCCCTGCTCGCACAGACCGTCTGAAAGTGAGGAAGTATACATCAAGGTCGTCAATTCGGTCGCTCACCGACGACGTGATTCAGTCAATGGTGAGTCGTGCGTCGCTGAAGGTGGATTCGGCGAGGAAATGTCAGTCAAGGCATTTCCGATCGGCAATGGCGATTCATTGCTGGGTCAAGATTCCCATATCGGAGGTAGCCATGACTCCATGGTCGTCGATGGGAAGGAGCTACCAATGACCCTGGTGATTCCCTTTGCAAGGCACTCTTCCTGGCCTGAACTGGTCAGATTCGTCACAGCATTGCGGCCGAGACGTGTACACTCATGTACCGGCGATGTGGGATGGCAATTCTCGGAATTCTGTCACATCAATGTGAAAAGTGAGGAAGAAGACAGTGCTCGCAAAATCAAGCACTATGAAGAACTTGTCAAGGCTGGACTATGGCACGAAAGTTCACGCAGCAAGAGGCAGCGGCTCATGACGGATGTTTACATATGACTCGGATAAGGAGTGATGTAGGTGGTGACATGATCTCTAGTCAGGCTTTTTTAGATTGTACAGTGTGAGCTGAAATTTATGCCTCGCCCTGAAAAACATCAACATATCGCTTTGCTGGCTTACTCTTCTTTGCTCGAGTTGAGCCGATCGCAGGAGCACTGGGAGGACCCATAGTCCCAGAAGCAGCGCGTCTTGGCGCAGGGCCAGTGCCTAGCATTGCGGCCAAGTCATCGTCCGCTTGTGGCAACTTGCGTCCGATTGTGCCTGGTGCTGGACCACCCGCCGGTCGGCTTGGTGCTGGTGAACTCGAAGGAGGAGTTTCCAATTGAGCCTGAGCTGGTTGCGATTTCTGCTCCTGCAGGGCAGGTGTGACCGCTCTCTTGGACATCATTGGTGGTGGGGGTGCAGAACTCTTGGTCTCTTCTGGCATAGTCCCTTTCGGATTTGTCCACTTCTTGGTGACCGGATCGTAGACTAACGACATGCCTTCTCCAAGCTTGGCCTTGTGAACCTTTACCTCGCCATCAGAAGCTGGCGTAGCCTCCTTCTTCTTGCCTCCAAACCACCCTCCGAGCCACCCGGACTTTCTCTCTTCCGCTTGGTCAGGCTTCGAATCAGCTTTTGCTGGTGGTTCAACTGCGGCTTTGGCCTCTTGAGCTTTACTCTTTGCAACAGCGGATTGTACCGGAGCACTTGAAGACGCCTGTTCTGGCTCTTGTGCTGTGGAGGCATACCCACTTTGTGGATACGTTGCAGTGGTCTCTGAAATTACTGGACGTTCGGGCGCATACGACTGATTCAGATTGGGCGCATATGGATTGAAAGTTTGTTGACCTTGCTGACAGGCTTGTGGCATGTTATCAACCACAGGATACGGTATTGACGGAGCATGGTGACCTGCATAGCTATTTGTGAAGGGCCCATTGATCGTTTGAAGAGACGCACTTTCCGATGTCGTGTACGCCTGTATGGGATTGATATCTGGTTGTAAATATTGGTTATGCCCTGGCTGCATTGACTGAGATTGCACGGAATTGACATGTTGTGGAGCATACATATTTGGCGGCTGCTGGAATGGTGACGGAGTATACTGCCCAGCAGGAATCTGGTTACCTTCGGGCAAATAGGAGGATGATGGTCGAATGTTTGGTTGCCCCGCGTGTTGGAGTCCCGAATCACCTTCAGGGTACGGATACGAATTTCTGTCTGCTTGTGGTGGTATGTGAACGGGTTGTAGAGCTTCGCCTTCGTAGCCGCCATTGTAGCTTATCGTCGGTTGTGCAACCCGATTTCGAACATCTAACAAGCTCTGTACTCTGCTGAGCGCTGGTGTCTGCGCCAATTTGGCAAATGGACCCCTCGAATTCGCGTCTAGCGGCTGGGACTCATCGGAGTCTCCAGCAACGAATTTGCTAAATTTGCCTTCAAGGGATCCCCAGATGTCCATCTTTGGCTTTGTTATCTTTGAGCCTATCCAAGATGAACTCTCGTCTCCAGAAACTTGATCAATACGCTCAGACAAATCCCGTAATTGTTCAATTAAAACATGATGAAGATGATTAGAGCCCTTCGGAAGAGCTTTCAAGGAGTTCGTAATAGCCTCGCAGTACTTCTTCGCAGGCCCAGCATGACCCGCGTCAGATAAAAGATGTGCTCGCTGTAGTTTGAATGCAAGTAAATGTGGTAGGCCTAGAAACTTGGGTTGTGCCAGTGATAAACAAAACTCATAGATCTCTGACATCGTGATGGCTTCATTCCGATCCAAAGGTAGGGATTCAGAGATCTCATGTTGTCCGACCATACTGAATAAGGATTTGGGATCGTCCTTTGGTCCGATAGCGGGGCGAGCGCAGAGTAGGAAGCAAAAATGAGCAGCGTATGTGCTATCTTTTTCAAGCAGGGCGTTGCCTAGAGCAGTAACAGCAAGATCATCGCCAGTGTTGCGGTTGTTAAGCACCATTGTCAGAGACTTCCGCCAATTCTGCAAAACGTGATTCGTATATTGCGGCACTATCTTGCCTTGGGAAGGTTAGCTTTGGTATTCACATACGTAGACAACTTACCGCTTTCTGGCTTTACTCCTGCAAAGCTCTGATATAAGAACTTTAAGCTTTCTGAGGACTCCGTATATGATTGCAGCTCGGTCGCCGCGAACTCTTGTACAGCTTCCGCCCAGCATTGAGGAGATATGCGACTGGCAATGACAAAGGCATGAGCCCAGAGCTTTGCGTCGCTGGCATATCGAAGGGCGCCCTGTTTATCTCCTCGCAGCAGTAGCTCCGACAAGCGAGTGACCGCACTCTCAGTCAAGGTTGATGATGACAGAATCTGGCTTTGGTCCGTCTCACTCGTGTTTTGAATGCTACTCGCGACAACCTTGAAATTTGCCAATTCGTCGTCTGCCTTGAGATTAACAATATCAGGATACAAAAGAGTGATTAAACGTTCCTTCGCAGTTGGTCTAAAGCATCAGTATACAATTCGAGGCCAGTTAGAGAGCTCTTACGACTCTAAAGTGCCATCAAATTCCAGCAGAAGCATTAGCAACCTGTATAGCAATGTTTTGTCGTCAACAAGTTGTGAATTTCCAGGAGGAATTCGTTTCGCCAGCCACAACTGGAGATCAGCTTTCTTCTGCTTGAGCGCACTCTTAGTATGAACAAGTGGACCGGGAAAATCGACCAACATTCCAGCCGCTAGCAGCTCATGTGAAGCTGTTATGGACACTGGGCCTGGGCCTGCTATTTGATGTTGCATGATACCTTGAGCAGAAAACCTGGGTATTCGTTTCGGGAAAGTGGTCAAGAGCTTGCCACCAAAGCCAAAGCAAGCGATAGGATGCCCTACCGCAGGATCTGTGCCTGCATTTGTGGAGATCTCGGAGCTATGGACATAAGATGGATTGACCGGGCTCAGGACTCGGGGGAATTGTTGGTAGGCCTGGCTCGAAGAAGTGGCCCTTGACACAACGGGAGGTCGCTTTTGTCCACGCATATGCAGTAACCCCTCGGGGTCATACGGCATCGCATGAGCCTGTCTCGGACTATGTGACGGCTCCGTGCTTGCGTATCGATCCGCTGTCCTTGAATTTGGACGACTCATCTCAAGTGCAGCTGCGGCATTCTTCTCATCAAAGCTACGCCGCGCTGTGTACGCTACCGCCCTCACGCTCGTCGAGTTGGCGAGTATCGGTCGTGGCTGACTCTGAGGACGAACAGCCTCTGTCCCTGGTAACTGTCGTGAATTAGTAGATGAGATAGCTGGGCTGTATGGACCACTGCCTCGCTGAATGGCCTGAGCCTCATATATATCGTCCTCCGCAACAGCGTAAGAGTCTCCGAACATACGACTCTCAGCATGCCGCTGCTGATCGATATAATCACTATACGCGACATCTTTTGGAGCAATAGAATCGTGACTTGAAGCGCTGGATTCGTGCCGTACACGCACTGCCGCATCCGAATTAATGACAAATTCACTCTGCAAAGGCGAGGGACGGCCTTTCATGACTGCGTCGATTGAAGTGGCCCGGGTTTCCCGAAGGGGCGATGGTGCTCGTGGCAACGCGCCAGGGTTATATTGGTTCTTGTGTACATTCAGAGTGCTCTGAGTTCCTTGTTGCATTGGCAAATGGGTTTGCGATCTTGGAGGTGGAATCGAATGGAGACCTTGATTTTGAAAGGGCATTTTGTCAGTGCCAACAGGCACCGCATCAGAGGCACCTGATTGTGCTGTTTGCTGCATGTTAGAGGGAGCGTAATGGCCGTACGACAATTGTCTTTGAGGCGGAAGCATCTTCGAAAGCCCTAGAGTAGTGTTGTTGAGCCCAGAATTGACAGGAGCCCGTCTCGCAGGTTCGTAGTTGTTTTTGCGAGGCGGTGACAATGTTGGGGTTGCGGCATTAGAATACGGCTGGCTAATTGGCATTGGTGCCAGACCTCCTCCACTGAATTGTGTGTTCAGTGGTTGAGCTGGCGGAGCATGATGGCTCTGGGATGAAATTGGCCTGTGAGCAGATGTATCTGGTCCAGTATTCGAAGGAGTCCCCATTGTGCTCGCATGTCTCTGTCCTACGGGGGGTCGGAGCTGAGCGGCAGCGGCTTTCAGATTCGGAACGCTTGCTGCCCCTCTCAGTGTCTGTGGTTGTGGCCTTGCTCTTTTCTTAGCTACTAGAACATCTGGGAGTGCGTAGGGATCGGTATACCCGGCCTTTGCATTGACGAAGGATGCACTCGTCTGTCTCGTCTGGGTTGATACTGGCCGCAGCGGTGGTGCAAAATTCGTCGTATACGCATTCGATGATTGCGTGATCTGATTATTTTGACTCATCTGAGCAGGTGTGAATAAGGAAGTAGATGACTGTGTAGGCCCCAATGGACTTTGTCCTTCGAGCGGATTGACTGGCAGGTATCGGCCACTGCTTGCCGATAGTATACTGCTACCAGCAGGAGGGAGATAGGGATTGATTTTCGGAGTCTTATCAGCAGTAGCTGTCGGTTCCTGTAAGTCCGACACAGATAATTTCTGGTTAAAACTTGCTTCCATAGCCGCGAAATCAGCGTCCAATTCGTCATCTATGTTGAAGTCAGCCTCATCTAAGTCATCGGGAATATCGATCGAGGCCTGATCGAGTGAATCTCTGTTCGTATTTTGTGCCTTGTTCTGCTCTGTCTCAACAATTTGTTGGTCCGCATAATCTGCATTGACAGCGCTGTTGTCAATTTGATCGAAAATGGAATCATCGTCTTCAAGAGCTGCAAACTGGTCAAGAACGTTCTTTGTCGATACAGGGCTTGGATTTGAAGTCGGGCGCAGCTCAAGAGGATGGTTGTCAGTATAGTGGTGTGTGAAGTTCGGGCTTTCTGTATCACGACTTGGTGGATCGTGGGTGATGAAAGTCTCATCTTGCTCATCGAACTGAGTAGACGGATCCAAGGCACCAGTCCTTGAGACCTCGCCATGGGTCGGCAGCAGCACCTCCTTATCACTTGACCTTCCTATATCACGCTCCTCAGTCTGTAGTGCTTGATGCTCATATAAGAGTTCTTCAGGGCCATCTTGCGTTCCGAAGACTTCCTCAATAATTTCTGACTCATCTACAGCCTGTAGGACGTTCTCTATAGGAATCTGATGACTCTCTAATTGTAGTGATTCATCTGAGTTCAGGTTATGGGGGATCTGTGCAGCATTGAAGACAGGAGTGGTCTCAGTGAAAAGCAATTGCTGTTGGTTCTCCGTGTCGCCTGAGCCTTTAAAAGTGCTAGGTTTTGTCACTGTATCGTCCATTGAAGTGACTCAATTGGATGTTTCTGGCCACTGAAGGATAGATATCTGAACTTCCGACGTTTTGATTTGGTGCAGTGCGTACTGTCGTTCTGTGAAGACCGCAGGAGTCGCACTGTAAGTTGTGAAGCTTATTTTGCTGTCGTCACGAAGTCGTGCTCACCGTGGAATCAGATTGAACGGTGGTTAAGGTCAACAGGAAAGTCGCCAGAGCAAGTCAAAGTTATCTCAGTGACCATCAGATAGCCGTCAGTCCAGACTACGACCTCGGAAACATCCACTGCAGCTAGGCAATGACGGTCGTTGTAGTTTGTCTGTCTGGCGTTGCGAACATGACAACAGAGGGAGTCGCATTTTCCAGATTTCGTGGAGCCTGAGCCCGTGCAAATCCTTCCGAGGAGTACGACGTGAATCTGTTCTGCAATCGCTACAGATATGTATACATGTATGCTTAACCAGATATACTGGTCTCCAGACTTTAATCAAGCTGCCCTAGAAGGTTCCTGTCTCGAGGTCTCTACTGTCTGAATCACTTTTGCTTCGTCCTAGAGACGCATACGCATCCAGCAATCCGAGTACAATGAGTAATGGAGGGCATTATGGCCACAACGGTGGACGGCAGCAAAGAAAGCGACCTAGAGACTACGATGATGATCAGTATCGGAGACCACGCGCAGTCGATGTTTTGGAAAAGCTGAAGCGAGACCTGGTCAATCTAGCTGATCCCGGCAATGTCAGTCCTATGGAAGACATCAAATATGTCGCAAGGAAAATTGCCATTGATTTCGAAACACCTGAAAACCGAGATCGCATTCTCAAGCTCCTTCGGGAGTGCTTGCTTCAGCTCACTGTCAAAAGTAGTCAATACGGTGCGGCAATTAGTCTGGCAATTGCACAGAACAAGGATTTCGGCGTTGGTTTTTTGGCCATGTGGGCCGAGTCACTAAACGCGAGCATGGAACAGCATCGCTGGCGCGATGTCAAGATCTTTCTGCGCGTGGGTGCTACTCTGAGCTATTGTATCTCATCGACTAGTGAATCAATTCTACAGATCCTCAATGACATGGTGACCGCAAGTCAACTTGGTGAGCGCGACTCTAGAAATGGTTCTGCTGATTGTCTTTGTGAAGCTGTCTTGATCACATTACCGTATTTAATAAACGGACTAAGAACCATTACATCGGACACCAAGGAGCAGATCAATGCCCTTGTGACAAGAGTCGGCCAATATGTCAAGCTGGGCGAGACAAATGCAGAATCTGATGCTCTAATTTTGTTGTACAATCAGTGCGATTCCGCCACACAAGCAGGCTGGAAGGTTCACTATCTACCTCATTATGCAGATACGCTCCCTACAGATCTCACTGCCAGTGATCTGATATTGCCACAGGTTTCTGTGCCAGATTTAACATCCGTTGAGGTTCAGAAGCCCTCTCGACAGTTTCTTCACATATTCACAAACCAGATCGCACAGTCTGTGCCGTCTGACAAGGACTTGGCATCATCTGTATTTGGGGATCTGGTGACTGATGTCCTAGATCTACTTGTGACGAACAGAAAAGATGCAGCTCGATTTCTGATAGATTTGGAGTCCTATCTGCCTCCAAATCTATTCGTTCTTCGAGGTACCCCACTGGACAAAATCCCGGAGGGAGGTCCAACATGGAAGGCGGAAGATATTGTGGTGGAAGCAATCTTCTCAGAGCTTTTTGCCTTAGCATTGCCAACACATAAGCTCGTCTATTATCACTCTGTACTTACGGAGCTATGTAAGCTGGTACCCCAAGCTATCGCACCCACATTTGGTCGGGCCATCAGAGCGATATACAACAACATGGAGAACATGGAGGCCGAGTTGGTCTACCGCTTTTGGGACTGGTTCTCACATCATCTTTCCAACTTTGGATTCAATTGGAAGTGGCAAGAATGGATTCCAGATCTTGATCAAGTCCCTACCCATCCCAAGAGCGTCTTCATAAGAGAGACGATCGAGAAGGAAGCAGAATTGTCGTATAATCAGAGAATCAAGACGACATTGCCCTCCGGTTACCACAAAATAATTCCTGATGAAGCACCAGGACCGGACTTTCCATACAACAAGCCTGATCATTCTTTCGTTGAAGAAACGTCCGCACTAATGACTGAACTTGCAGCCGAGGCGTCATTGGAGAAAGTCAATGACCAGCTGTCAGCAATCAGAAGAAAGGCCCTAGACCACGATATTGATGCAGAGGTACAGGAATTAAACATTTTGGTGTCCTGCATTTTACAACTCGGTCATCAGTCCTTCTCTCACGCACTCAACACCATTGAAAGAAACCTTCAATTGCTCCAGGCAAAGTGTGATGCATCACAAGCATCTCGTCGCACGACTGTCGCAGCTGTAATGACATTCTGGTCAGGTCGTCCCTTTATTGCCTCGACTTTGTTGCAGAAATTGCTCAATTATCGTCTCGTCAGCCCAATGTCTATCCTTCAAAATCTTTTGCTTGATTCACCCGCCACGACCTTCACTCGAAGTACCACTTGGGAACTCATCAGAACTACGATCGAGAAGGTCAATGCGCGTGTGACTCAAGTCCGTACACGACTCGACAAATTGACTGAGCAGTCAAAAGACAATGAAGCTCCCGCGACCGAGATGGACACCGCGGATGCCACCACCACCACCACCACCACTGAAGCGGAATCAACTGAACTGGACAAGTTGCGCAAAACTTGGATCGATGTACAGGAAGAACAAAGAGACGTCTTTACATTCACCATCACACAACTGTCCACTCGTGTAGCTGAATTAAAATCTGACGGCGGAGAAGACCCGTGGGCTTTGTACTGGACTCGAGGACTGTACCGATCCATTCTGAGGAGAAATAAAGCCCAAGTCTTGCACTTGAAGGATGTGTTGCCTTCAGATGACCCAGAGATCATCGGCTTGTTGTCGTGAGGTGTATATAGTCCCTACCAAACAAAAGTTTTGAAAAGAGTAATTAATCTTGCCTCACTTTCAACATCTCATGTCATTACTCATCACGACCTTGTTTCACGCTACAATTCACAAAGTACAAGAGCGACACAATGGGAAGCTAAGCATGAACATTATCCCACATGCTGATCTGTCTACGCTGAAGCCATCGGCTCATTTCCCTTCTCGGACAACAAGTCCTTTCTCCTCTCGCCGGGGGCACTACTCTGTTTCCTCTTGAACAATCCAGTCAAGTTCTTGATTCCTCCGCAATAGAGATATGTACACAGGAAGATCAAGAAGATGTTGAAGAGGATGTACGCCCAGAAGATGCCGTAATTCCTCCACCTGTGGGCCCAATAGACTTGCAGGCCGGTGGTATACTCGTCCCCGTTGGCGTACTGACAGTACTCGCACTGTCCCGTGGTGGTGGGATCGTTCAGGTACCCTCCCACTGTACTGACAAACAGCCCGGCGTACTCCTGACACGTCTGTCCGTCGGTGGGCATGAACCGGGCAAACTCATTCGATGCGCACCGAACCACGTTGTCGTGCTCGACAAACGTGAGGAGCGACTCGAGGAGGTAATGGAACGGCGTGAGCGGGTACATGAAGTTTCGCCAAAAGTAAGGCATCGACGAAGGCGGCGACAAGACTCCGCAAAAGGCAATGATGAAGGAGAAAAAGGTCGGGACCAAGAGGGAGGCGAAGAGGGGCGTCGGCGCGATTGCTGCAATCATGATTCCCAATGTGACGTAGAAAATCTCGAATAGACTCACAAACAACCAGACCGAGCCCGCGCGGGAAATGTCCCTCACCAACGACATCGGGAAGGGCCCGAAGAACCAGCAGCAGAAGAAGACGGTGCCGCAAAAGATGCTGTATGGAATTTCCACCAGGATCGAGCCGAAACAAATCGCCACGAAGGAGTATATCTTCGACTGCTTCTCCCGGCCCGTGAAGAGTGCTCGGAAAGAGAGATATCGTGGCTGTAATTGTTGAATCAGCGGCGGGGCAATGGTCAACACCAAAAAGAGCGAGAAGAGACGGTTCTGCTGGTCTTGCACGGTCCTGCCGAGTTGGAAAAACGTGAAACAGTTGAAGAGTCCGGTGGTGATATGTAGCATCAATTTACCCATGGCGTATTGTGGTGTTCGCCAGTAAGCGACAAAGATTCGTTTGGTGACTGCCGAAATCTGTGCAGATATTGGCATCGCGAATTCCCTCGTGTCACGTTCAAACTTGTTTTGCTGACCACCCCGTTCGTCACGGATGTGTTGAATCTCCTTGTGAACGGTCTTTGCTTCTTCGGATTCGTTCCAAATCTTTGGCCAATCTTGCTTCGCCTTGGCTGCACCGATTCCACCACCAGCACCGACAACGTCCAAGATCCACTCTGCCGGGTTGGCGTCCTTTGGACACTCTTCACTGCCATTGTCGTGGAAGTAGTCAATCATGGTTCGACACTTGTCGCCTAGCTCGCCGAAGTAGATGGTGTTTCCTCCGGGACCCAACAATAAAAGATTGTCGAATTCCTGGAAGAGGATGGCGGACGGTTGATGAATGGTCACCAACAGAGCTTGTCCAGCTTCTGCCAATTTGCGCAGGAATCGAACAATGTTCCAGGCACTCTGAGAATCTAATCCAGATGTCGGCTCATCAAGAAACAAGAGTAGCGATGGTTTCGAAGCGAGTTCAACGCCTAAAGTGACTCGTTTACGTTGTTCGACCGAAAGACCGGCACCGACTGAGCCGATGAGGGCGTCAGCAATGTGCTCCATCTCCAGCAATTTGATGATTTCCTCAACATATTCGTACTTTTCCGCCTTTGGTGTTTCTCGAGGTTGACGAAGAAGAGCAGAAAATTGTAGTGCTTCACGAACGGTTGCAGTTGGTTCGTGTATGTCCATCTGCTCACAATATCCTGTTGATCGTTGGAAACTGCTTGGCAAATTTCTGCCATCCACCAGCATGTCGCCAGTCACAATTCCAGTCGACTGTCGTTGAGCCAGAGTGTTCAATAAAGTAGTCTTTCCAGCACCAGAGGCTCCGACCAGACATGTGAGTTGTCCAGGCTTGACCCAGCCAGAGACTTTGTTTGTCAGTGTTCGCATCTGCCCCTTGTTGGCCGGATCTGGCACAGCATAAGAAACGTTCTGCCATGTAAATGTCGTCTCTGACTTTTCAAAGCCATCCATCTTAGCCGACTGTTCGCTATCGGTACTCGTCTCCTTGACCTCGTTTTCCTGTGCGGCAGCACCAGCGTCAATGGCTTTGTCTCCAGCCAAGGCCTGCTTCACCTCCTTTGGCTCTTTGCCCTTGAGGTAGACCAAGCCACCACCTCCGTCGGCGAACGGCTTTTGCCGTTCTGTGCCAATACAAGTCATGACCACAAAGAAGATGAAGAAGCCAATGATGATACCAAAGTTGCGCCAAAGGTGAGATCTGGTGTACTCAAAGGACTCGGAGATGTATGCTGCACCACTGACTGTTGTAGATCCAACGGTGGATCCAGCAATAGCACAACCTTGGTTTGTATAAGGACCTCCAGCACCGAATGGCGCAAGTCTAGGTTCAACACAAGCAAGCTCCAGATTGTAGAATTCGTTGGCCATGAGTGCTTCGAATCCATACGCAAGCGGGTTGATGTAGTATAACCAGACGAACCAAGGGTGCATTGATGGTCGAGGGATGATATATCCCGCATACACAATCAATGCTTGGATGGCGACTCCTGAGAGTGCCGTGGCGGCGTCAAGAGAGGGTACCAGAGCACCAAGCATTCTGAAGAAAGCGTACATGCTCATCGTACATATGTACAAGAAGAGGTAGTTGATGAAGAACTGTGACGGTGTGTACTGAAGATGACTAAGGAAGTAAATGACGAGATCGAAAGCCGCAATTTGGAAAAAGATAATCGGGATATCTGCCACTACCTGTGCGAGCGCATATGCCGCGGGTCGGTAGAAAGTAAAAGACTTGTGCTTCATCAGAATTGGTCGAGATTCAAAGGCTGCAGAAAGTTCAGCCAGGGCGAGAAGTGCATTGAACAGAAGCGAGAAGAAGAGAACTCCACCTCGTAAGAATGCTCCATTTGTGTTTTTAGGCATGTTGTAGAACAGCGAACCGATGATTAAGCCCTGGAAGACTGCAGAAGCATTTTTACCGATCAACGAAAATTTGTCTCCAAAGTTGATTTGATACTGCCTGACTGTACAATACCACACTTGTTTATGGAACGGAAGAGCGTAGACGCCATGACGCTTACCTTTCTTGTCGGACTCTGTCTCTCGGAAAGATTCGTCCAAGTGTTTCTTCTGGAAGGCGGCCTCGAAGTCGTCCATGTCAGCATACATCAATTTTGCGACATCGGACTTGCGATATGCTTCTTCGAGCGCTGCGGACGACTGTGGTGGATGCGAGCCATTCTTAACTTTACGAGCCTTGATGTCGGTGATGGACGTCAGAAAATCAGCAGTGGTCTGTCGTGGTTCCTGCACAAATCCGAGGTTCTCGAAGTAATCTTTGGCGGCTTCCGCTGGACCATAATACAGGCACTTTCCAGCATCAATCAACAGCACCTTGTCAAAAAACTCGTACAGCTGTTCACCTGCCTGGTAGATGGTAACAATGGTCGAGACTTTAGCAATGTTAGTGAGCACTCGAAGCGAGCGACAATACTCGACGGCCGTCGAGGCATCGAGTCCACGGGTGGAGTTGTCCCAACAACCGACAGACGCCCTGTTGACAAAGACTTCGGCAATCGAAACACGCTTCTTCTCTCCCCCAGATACACCGCGAATCATTTCATCACCGACCTTGGTCGCAAAGGTGTGTGTAATACCAAAGATTTTACCCAAGACGTCCAAGAACTTTGCTTGGTAGTCCTTTCTGGTTTCGCCTGATGGTCTATCGGCTGGTGTGCGAGTCTTGAGAGCAAACCGAAGCGTCTGTCCGACAGAGAGAGTCGAGTAGTGCAGATCGTCTTCAGAATTATACACAACCTCACCACGATACTTCTTGGACATTTCTTCCCAACCTATCCCACCATAAGTGACATCGCCAGTGACTGACTTGAATGAAGTTCGCTGATTTGCCAGCGCACGCAAGAACGTTGTACAACCAGATCCGGGCTGGCCAAGAACAAGCAGCATCTCGCCATCACGAACACAACCATTGAATTTATTGATGAGTGTCCTTGTGGTATGCTTGCCACCCTTTTGACGAGTAAAGCATTTCTTGACGAGCAGTGCAGGCAGTAAAGGCAGCATAGCAATCTTCAGTGCGATTTGTCCGACGGTCGGAGCCACGGCTGCACCAACACCTTGTCCCTCCACTGTAAAGTCCTTGAACAAAACACCCACATTCTTCTTCTTCATCTCATCTCGCTACGTTGTCAGCCGACAGCACATCTGAAATCACGAATCTATCGTGCGCAAATGTGGTGAAAGCACTTACATCAAAAATTTCGGCCAATAAATCATTAAACTCGTTGCTCTCTTGACTGTCTGGATCTTGGTCGACTGCAGCCAGCTTGGATCTGTGGGTAGAACGTCTAGACAGCTTCCTGACGAGGTCTTCCTGTTCCTCGCTCGACATTTGCGATAGTCTCGAGGATAAGCGAGCGAGTGTGTTGCCAGACTCAATATCTCCTCCATCCTCCGCAAAAGTCGGATAAGACTTTGCCTGTGGACGTGCAGTTGTTGCTTCACGGCTGGAGCCTAATGCATCAACGTTATCATGAAGTAGAGGAGGGGCTACAGCATTGTTGTCGTTGTGCTGTACCGGAGTCGAAGTAATGAGTGTGGGCATCGATGACTGAGCATGACTGTTTATGTCCATGCCTCTAGTGATGCCAGGGCGTTGACACGGCCGGCACAAAGATTGTTGACAAGGTCGAGCTCACGAAAGAGAGGTCTATATAATAAAGATCAGATCTTTTCTGTCTTAAGCGACGCAACAGAGATTGCTAAGCACGATGACCTTCCGCACCAGCGAAATCGTCGAAATTGCCGACTGCCGTAAACAGATTATCGCCAGAGTTGGTGGACCATGGGTTGCCATCTACGTCTGTACCGGCCACCGGCGTCGGCCTCGGGGAGCCGGAGTCCGTAGTCCAGGGTTCAAGGTTGCAGCGGCCTGAAGAGAATGGTCTTGTGTAACGTAACGAATTCGTCTCATGAGCCAATCACGAAGCGTCTGAGGTAAAAGCCGTGCAATCCCTGGCAGAAGCCGTGGGAAGACTTTCCAAATTTGGGAGACTTGGCGCGCAGGCGTCTCGAGGCTGGTTCACACGCTCCAACTCTGTCATCACTGCACTCTCCCACTCTCCCATCCATCCTTTCCCCCTCCCCAATCAATCATAGGTAACAAACATCCTGTGGAGCCGACGATGAACCATTCCAGCGCAGGAAGTTCCTCGGAGAAATGAGCCGTCCCGTTTCTCATTCCAACCGATGTTCTGGCTGAAGTTCGGGTCATCCAGATCACTTTGACTGAATCTGCTCCTGGCAGTGAGTCTGTTTGGGTACCTGGAGTGTTCTGCTCGTGAGTAGAGTTGAGACTGCAAAGAAGCCCAGTAAATGCTTCGGATGAGCTTCATAACATATCTCAGTTTGTTAATGCTCAGCGCCTTTTCTGGAATTAATGTCTCTCTCGGCGCAAGAGCCTAGCAATTACACGAAACCATAGCCATTTGCGTAGAGACGTTCTAGATAGTGTGTCAGGGAAGAAATAACCTTGTGTTGAAAGCCACGAGACAAACCATTTTGAAAGCGATGGTAGGTCGAAAAGAGACGGCGAGAGGGTCATATGCATACTCTGGTGGCAATGTCTCTATTTCGTCGCCAAACGCTTCTCGGTTTTCTCCCGTTCTGCCTGAGCAATTTCTTTTAGTTCTTCTCGTGTGGCTGGATTGTTAGTCATGGCACTGAAGAGTTTGGGGCGATTGTCTCACCATTGTGGTCTGCGGTGAGCTGATTGAAGGGATTCTCTGGGCTCTTCTGGAACTCCTTGTGGGCGACATCCTTCATCTGTTGTAGCCTCAAGCCACTTTTCTCTGCCTTCATTTCCGCTATGCGTCGTTCTTCGTATGCTGCATACGCAGCCTTGAAGCGTCTCTCCGGGTGTCTGTCAATGTCGGCTGTGTTGACCATTTTATGTCCTTTTCCAGTGATCGTCAGGGCGTCCAGGGCATCGTCTATGTTCGTAGCAGTTAACCCTGGAGCTTTCTTCTCGATACCTGATGCAGCAAGGAAGTCTTCTAGCTTGTTGGTCTTCTTTGCTGCGGCTTTGTCCGCACCCTTGGCCTTTGCAACAGGTTTTGAAGGCAGCGATGCATTCTCCTCTGCCTCCAGTCGAGCTTTCTCGTCCTTCTTTCGTTGTTGCTCAGCCCTCTTCTCTGCCTCTTTATCTGCTTTTGAAGAGCCTTTAGCACCCTTGCTCCATTCAGCCTCCTCCTGTGAAGCTTTCTTGGCTGCTTCTGCGGCGTTCTTTTTTGACTACAAATCATGAGATGAGATCCTAGATCTAGTTGTTGAAGTCTTACACTCGCCGCTTCTTGCTTCTCTGCTCTCTTTTTTGGATTCGGCATGTCTTACTGTTTTCACTTCGATTGAGGGATCTCAGCTCGGCCTCAAATCAGTATCGTGATTTTGATATTATCGATTCTAATGTTGGACAGTACTCCGAATGTGTTCCAAGGTTAGAGTGTGGGATCGGCGCACGGAGGCTCCGGAATGGGCTCACAAAAATTCGCGAAAGTTGCCAAGTACAAGTCGATTTCTACAGCTGTGCCTTAAGCTTGACTATACTTAGACTTTTGTTCTTTGAGAGATATTGACGAGGCTCCCTCTTGAACTCGCCATGGCACCTCAGAAAAAGGGCCAGAAGCAGCAAAACAACACGAAAAGAAAGACCAGGAAATACACGGAAAAAGAACTCAATGTACCTCTTCTAAACACAGTCGGCAAACCAGCGGCGGTACAAAAGAAGCGCAAGAAGGGTAAAGTGTTCGTCGAAGATCAATCTGCATTGCTAGGGATACTGGCGGAAGTTAATGATGCCAAAGAAGGTCAAATCAGGTCGAAATTAGAACGTGTCAAGGACTTGGAAGAAGTGAGAGAACGCAAACGAGCTGAAATCGAAAAGAAAGAACGATCCAAAGCCGCTCTGATCGAGAAGAAGAAAAATGAGCTGAAGAATGGTGGAAGCATAAAGGCTGTAAGGGCAACAAAATCTCCGACACCTGTAGCAATTGACGGTGAGAAAAAGAAATTCTATGGCGATTACCGCAACAAGAAAAGCAGCAAAAACGTCTCTTTTGATGCTTAGAGCTCTATATTCACCTTGTTCCGGGCACTCCTGATATCGGTGATCCGACGACCTCGTCTAATCCATGGTATGCAGACGAGGCAAGCTCTTTGCAACTTGCGTTGCACAGACTGATTGCAAACTTGAGCACAGCAGGTAAATCCCATACCTGTGATAACAGGACAGCTGTTGGTAGTCGATGACCACTTGCATTGGCTTGACACACGCGCCGGAGTTCAGTGAGATATATGCCTATATGTCAAGCGAACATATCTACGATGAAACGTATTGGAGGCTTTAGGAAAGCCCAAATGCAGGACCCTCAACAAACGAGGCGTATGGCAGCCTTCCAGCGAACGGTAATCTAATCATGAATTCTTCCTGCTGGACATCGATCATGCACAATTATCCGGTATGGTCATTCAGAGCTTAATTAACCATCGATCACGGACGGCATCTTACGATTGAACGAAAGTTGTGCCACTTGTCAGATGGCGTGCATACTGTTCTCAGGTTCGTCTTCGGATTGGGTGCCTGCGTACACATTCACTTCTCACCCAATTTTGTTCAGCTGTATTGCCAAGCACCTATCATCGGGGACGGCCCGAGTTGTTGATGGCAAAATCTGACAGCAGAGCTTGCGTTCGACACCAATTCTTTTGGAAGACATGGGAGTCCGAGGACGGATACACGATCCCTTCCCCACGATCGATTGACGTACGAGTCTACATATTACAATTGCTCGAGCTAAGATTGCTTGTTTTGTAGTTCTAATCGCCGATTGAAGATGTTTCTGAGAGCGCGGAAGAGCAGAATTGGCATGGGAACGTGCCACAGTCCGTGAACGGCAACTGCGTCCGATCGTTCGGGTCGGTATGAAGAAAGGCTTCAGCCACACATGCCTCCACAACACGCGCCTCCCGCAGGAATCCGTCGCAGGAGTCAACCTCCAGGGCTTGGAACCTTGGAAGACAACAGCTGAGCCCTCTCTGCCGCAACGAAATGAATCAATATTGCACACACATGTGCATACACACATGTAGACCCTGTCACAAGAACATCCTTGCTCTATGCGCACTGTCAGCTGTTGTCTGACACGTCTGCTGAGGATCTGTGATTGATACTAAGTCTTTTACAGTTCTGCCAACGACTTCGTGGAGGTCGGCCACGAGCACGACTTTCGTGGTCGAGAGATGGCAACCTTTCGCGAACAATCTCTCGGCACACGTCTTCGAAAGATTGGTCGAGCTGCCAAGAGGTTACAGTATCCACTGAGCGAGCCATCAGAGCCAATATTCGACCTCGAAAGATATGGCGCGAGCTCAAATCACTCCAATTCTACGAGACACTCCGCTTCGACATTTCGACGGAATCTACAGGATGACTTGGCACGATCCGAGACCCATGATTCTGAGCAAGGACACATTGATATCGTGGTCGTCGATCGGAAGTTCGATTCGAGCTTGGACGGAAAAGATACAAATATTCCCTCTGAACGACAAACCACCGTGGATGGCTCAGACCAAGAAAGTACTCGTTATGGAGATATGCACTCGCGGCGCTCTAAATTCGTGACCTGCTTGACTACAGTGTCTCACTATCTGAGGCATTTCTTCTTCCTATCTTTCCAGGATCCCGCCAAGGAACGTCATTACCAAAAGGAGACATGGTTTTTGTCCAAAAGAATTGCTATCTGGACATCGTTGTACTTCTACATAGCTTACGGACTGGTTCTTGGTTTCTATCCGCGACCTTGGCATAATTATGACTACATCGCCTGGATAGGTCTTTTTGGACTGGGCGTGATACCTCTTCTACCCGCCGTTCTATATGACGTTCCCGCCAGGTATCCCTGGATTTGGAAAATATGCTTATTGTACACTGCATGGATGTGGTCCGCGCTGGTCGTGGCTCAACTCGTCATTTGTGATTACTATGGTCTGCATTCGACCTGTGGAAACAAAGACTTTGTAGGGCTGTTCTATTATCTGATCGCTATGCCGACAATGTCGTTGTTTGCACTTGACGCCTCAAGATTGCTTCATACGGTGGGTACGGTCGCCACTCTTGTATATATGGCGGTACTTTTGATACCGATGAAGAGGACTTGGATCCGCCACTTCTTCAATTTCTTACTCTTCCAAATTTTTATTCTTTATCTTTCTTATGCGAGGGAAAAGTCAAACAGAAAGATTTTCAACTTGCGCGACCAACTCAAAGCACAATATAAGGCGACACAAAAAGCGCAAGTTGCAGAATCTCGTGCCAGTGACTCGAAAAAACGCTTTGTAAATTACATATTTCACGAAGTTCGTGTGCCGCTGAACACATCGCTGTTGGCAATTCAAAACTTGATTGGCGAGGATGTCTTTGGACAAGCTGATGAGGGACAGATTGAACTGGTCGATGTCTTGCAATCTAGCTTAGGCATGATGGAAAAGGTGCTCAATGATGTTCTAGACTTTAACAGAATGGAAGCTGGAAAATTGCTCTGTGCTTCTACGCCTTTTGATTTCTCGAAGGTTATTCGTTCAGTCTTTCTTGGTCTCACGGTAGCGGCAAGCTCTAAGAACGTTAGCCTGAACAGTCAGCTCGACCCAAGACTTGAACAGTTGGGTGATTTGATTGGAGACGAAATGAGGTTGCGGCAAATTCTAAGCAATCTGACATCCAACGCTTGCAAATTCACGAGCCAAGGTGGATCGGTGACACTAATCACAAAACTCCTGCTACCCGAGTCCGGGTCCACAGAGTCTCCTGGAAGCTACGCAATGGATAGAATGACAGATGATTACAACAGAAACTCAACATCTAATCTGAAATCAACTGCTGCCGAGAGCACAGCGAACTTCCATAAACAACAGCCTCAGTCCGAAAAGGTTACAGTAAGAATCGAGGTCCACGACACAGGCATGGGTATACGTGCTCAGGATGTCAAGGATGACCGCCTCTTCTCTCCATATGTTCAAACCGAAATTGGGAAGCGTCAAGGTGGTAAGGGCACGGGCTTGGGCTTGGCACTAGTCAGGAATATAGTACAGCTTTCAGGGGGTCGACTCGGGCTGAAGTCCACACCTGGTGAAGGTTCCATTTTTTGGGTGGAGCAAGAATACGCATTGACAGAACCAGCCAATCTTCGACAATTTATCCTAGATCGTGCACCAAGTACAGAATCCTCGCATACCGCAGCGAACGATCCCAAGAATGAACACATTTGCCAAGTCGATGAACAAGACAAACTGGCGCAGTCCACGTCGTCAAATGCGGAATCCGACACTTATCGTACGCACCCACCAATAGTACACTTTGTGATAGATGACACAACTGAAGCACAAGTGATGCCGCCACCGAGCAATGCAACAATATACGACACAACCAACGAGCGGCAGGGTCATCCAGAAACCTCGGCTGGTATGCATCATGGACTTCGACCAAGTCTCGTACAGCTACATTCAAGTGAGATTGAAGTTTTTCCTGCTTCTAGAGCACAAGCAAATCCACCGGTGCACTTGCCACGTCCGTATGCGCCAGCAGATGTGACAATCACTGCTCCATCAGAATCAATCACCGTTACTCCGGATCTGGATGCACAACCGCTTTCCGTACTGGTCGTGGATGACGACTTGCTTACACGGAGACTGATGACACGAATGATTTCTAGGCTGGGACACCGAGTCCAGTCCGTTGAGAATGGCTTGCTGGCTCTCGACCTTGTTCGTCTCCATTTCCGAAGACCCTTGGCAGATCAGCCCGCGAAACAACCATTCGACATCGTCTTTCTCGACAATCAAATGCCGGTGCTAAGTGGTGTCGAGATGGTGACTCGTGCACGACTGGAGGGGATCGATACCATGGTTGTCGGAGTCACCGGAAACGCGATGAAGGAAGATCAGGACGAGTATCTCGAATGTGGTGCCGACTTTGTACTCATCAAGCCCGTCATGGAACCGAGCATCAGTAAAATGCTTACAGAAGCCAAGGTCCGTCGTAGAAATTTGCAATCAATGTAGAGTAGTCTCTTTCGTTTTCGACTCAGCGCAGGCATTGATTTCATTTTACTTCTCTTCGAAATTCTACATAGTCAAGGACATTCTCGTCGACTTGCACAAGGTGTAGGAAGATCTACAGCATGCATACATTACAAGATAACTTTATCAACTAATTTACAAGAAGTTTGAAATGTACACTACTTTACAATATCTTTACACTACTTTTGCAATTGTACGATCAAATTGTAACCAGCAATTGCGCAATCTCAGTATAACGCATCTACCTGTGATGATGATGAAGGTGGTGATGATGCCGTTTGTGATGCACGTTACCACCGTCCCGTTTGACCACTGTCGTGGTCGCCGTAGCCGTACTGGTAGCCACGGGACAATTCGTGGGGTCGACGGTGATATAAGTAGGCACATACACAGTCACCTCATCCACGACCGAACCAGTCGAGCTTGCCATCGCAGGAGAGGCAGGCAGGGTGAGGGGGACGGCACTGCTCTGCGACGGGGCCTTGATTTCCTTCAATTGTCCATATACGTCCGCGACCAACACCATGGGCGAGAGTGATCCGTCCGAGGGATCGACCAACATGCTTTGGACCACTTGTCCGGCGACATACGTGCTCGCTGCGGCGGGCACGACGGTCGGAACAACGCCCTTGTCGCTTGAAGTAGTGGTGGCGGTAGTAGTGGGTGAGGCGACGACGGTGGGGTGTTCGTAGGTGAATGTCGAAGTGATTACCGTCTCGGATGCAGAGAGGACGACCACGTCTTGTTCTTGAATCGGTGTCGCGGCCGCTCTCGTTGCGGCGACTGCTGGACTAAATGTGGTATTTGAGTACCTTGGCACGGCGTCCACTATTGCTACGGCAGCAACGGCACTACCACCGGCTGAAGAAGAAGAAGAAGATGGTGGGGAAGAGGAAGTGGTCACTTGAATGTCCATACAGGTGGTGTAGAATTCGGCGTATGATGCATCAATGGCCGTCAACTTTGTAAAGTCCCACCACCAAGTCAATTGATATCGTCCTGCTGCAAGAGTCGATGGAATGGTGAGATGGGAGAGACAATCGATCGGTCCTTGACGGCCTTGAATGCCGGACGCATCGACGGCACATCGCCCATCATCGAATGGAGATGGCCCACTGATTCTCGTCTGATCGTTCAGGTCTGCAAACGTACTCAATGAGCCGTCCACGGAGGAGAGGAACCAGGAGTAATTTCCTGGATGAGGCAAAGAGTCTGGTGGTAATCGGTCCTTTGTGACGTGACCGTTCTCGAGATATGTCGCTGTAATTTCGCTGCCGGCGGGCACCACTAACATGGGATACTGAGCGGAATAAGTCGGGCTTCGTTGTGACGGACCACAGGCGGCAGTACTAGGATCATTGACGAGAACTTTGTATTGTGTGGTGGCGAGATCTGCGTCATGACCAGCATAGTTGCGAGGATATCCTAACACACTTGGTTGAGAATTGATGTAGATATTGTCGATCCAAGAGTGCGCGACCACAATCTTCACTAGAAATATAATCTGCCAGAGATTCATTGTGATGATTGTCCTTTGTCGCTAGAGTAACTGAACGAGAGAATAGTGTCGATGAATGCATATTGTCAGAAGAGCAGATTTCCATCATTTCAGCAACAAGTGTAGATCCGTCAAGGAGTCGGAGACTTGTGGAGGTCGGAAGCAAGGAGTCGTGTTTGCAGTCGTGCACCGCAGCACTGGTCAGCTGTGTCATGTGCTCGACGCTGCATCTTGCAAAGAGCATGTCGTGCCTCAACATCGACTACCGAGTGATATGTACACAGACTGCAGTGGACTTGATCGTAGATGAGACTGATGACCATCTGTCTAGCTATGGTCGCACGGTATTTAGTGCGGAACGACATCAGATTGAAAAGCTAAATGCGCCACAATCTTTGACCAATGAAGCGCACGACTTTTTATTCTTTCCGAAATTGTGGAGAGCAGAGAGCTCAATGTCAATAGAAGAGGTATTCCTGAATAAGAGAACTGAAAAGTGATACAACCCTTCATGCTAGCGTACGTAGACGCTGACGCACTAGTAGATGTGCCACAGAGATGGCATATCCCACAAAGGGACTAATTTTGCTGAGCCCACTATAGCTACGAGTTTGAATGAAAAGACGATCGAACATTCTTTGCAGACGCCATTGCAATACGTATCTTATGAATGATGCCGTTCTGGTCACTGTTGTTCACCATGCTGACGCTAGTGGTGGTAAGGAGCGTGTGGATGTTTTGCAATTGCCAGGGTTCGAGCGAGAGATTGTAAAAATCTGATCACCTCGAGAAGTCCTGGTGGTAGACACGAGCTCAGCCGAGTTCTTTGATCAAGCACAATATGCAGTCCGATTATGCCGTAGCACACGTATGAAATCTGGATCTTGGACAGCAATAGATGATCGCGCTTGCATTTTGCTAGGCTTATCGTCGAGCACAACCTCGATCAGTCATGTAAACGATACCACTGTTAACTTACGACGGAAAGGGCAAAGCCAGCTCGGCGACTTTCGAAGTTTGATGAGGTATACCAGTGACCTTGATGATGTGACGAGCTATACCAGGAAATCGCCGAGGAAACAGGATTTTGGCGCCAATGCTACCATCGAGAGACAAATGCGGCTGTGAAAGTGAACGAGAGCTCGAAGATTCGCTTGATGAAAGTTCCGAATCAGGTCAAGGTGTGGACAAACCTCGAGGCATACCTGAGTAATTCATTGTATTGAGAAACTCAATGTGCCTGACTCCAGGTAACTTCGTCATGAACCTCGAGGCTCGCAAGATTAATATGCGCACGGACCCATGCGAAGATTTTCCTCGAGATATTATGTCATTCTCTTGACAAAAAGCGAAAGGTTTCATGGTGTAGTTGGTTATCACGCGTTCTTCACACGGACGAGGTCTCCGGTTCGAGCCCGGGTGAAATCACCCTTTTGCTTCTGCCAGGACATTCATGAGAGAGCCAAGATTTGTATTGTCTCTCAAAATTGCAATAACGATTCTTGTGCGAGCGACCAAATCTTCGGAGAAGTGGAGACGCGACGATGAGTGTTTCATCGTCCCGGTGCATGGTGTCCCATCTGACGTCCGTGGACGCCACTAAGATATCACTCTGTACTTCCACGGTTGTGATGGTGTTCTGAGCACATGCGACTGATCACTGATCACAATCTCCATACTGCAGGTTCATGATTTGAGATCTTCCCCTAGGCTATAGCTGCCTAGACAGTTGTACCTGCATCTGCATATTCACAGGCTAGCGTCTTTATATATATTGTGGTTTGTGAAATTTTCACTTGTTTTTCAGTGTCACATGACCAAACATCGGGGACGACGTCTGACGTCGACAGACAACTGAGCCTCAGGCTGCATTGTCACAAGCTGTTAGACATGTCTGACTCAGCATACCACTTGATGGTCGCTGAAGAACTTCTGACATATGCTGCAAACATTCCTAGTGATGAAGCAAAGCTACTTGTTGAGCTTGCCATCGCATCTCTAGAACTGTTCCTCAATCTTCCACCTCCTTTGTTGAGCCTACAAAATGAGCTTCGAGCACGACTACTGTTATCCAAAGCACTGTATCAATATACAACAAACATTCGTCGCGCAGAAGAACTCATATTCAAGGGTCTAGTAAAGACACAGAATCAAGAACATCTACTGGAGTACAAATTGTCTTTCAATGAGCTTCTATGTCGCATTTTGCGCGAGTCAGGCTCACACAATGCCGCGAAGCGACTAATCAAGGATTCTATTGTGCTATGTAGTGAAAGCGGACGTGGATTCGACAGGTGGTACTATATTTTTCTCTTCACAAGCTTCGAGATGGAAAGGTCACTGTCTAATGTTCGTGCTCTTCGCGCATTCGCAACTAAGCGTCAGAACCAGGCTGTTCTGCAGATCGCTGATCTTCTTGACTCGATTGTGCATGTTACTCAAGGGATCCCACTGCCCGAAACACTGGTGCCAACATTGCCATCTGATACACAGACTTCAGGCACATCAAATATGGCAATCACTGATTATATGCGTCTGGCTGTTTCAGTCCTTGGAGATGTACTAGTTGGCAATGTAGCACGCACTGATCAGCAAGAAGAATTCTCGAAACGTGCTCTCACTAAGCTTGGTATCATACACCAAGGTCTTGATTCTAGACCAAAGTTTGACCATGTCATACGGATTCCTATACCTACGAGCGATGAACCAGGTAGCGGTGCTGAATTTTTAACTTTAATGTCCTTTTCGACTCGCCGATTCATGATATTCATGTACGTGCTTAGCGGACTGGTACACTTGGCCGAAATCACCTCGAGTAGGTGCGAGAAATTCTTGCTAGAAGGCAAAAAGCAATTACTGCAAGAAGTGCAGGAGTCAGGAGAAGATCTATGGACTTTAGGCATGACGGAATTGATACATGTTTATGCAGGTTTCAATCACTTACTGCACTCCAAGTTGGACATGGCGAGCGACGAGTTGAAATTGGCACAAGAGGACTCCCAACTTGTACGGTTTTTGCGAGGCTGTCTGGCACAACAGATTGGCAACATGGAGGACGCCCTGAATCACTACTCTACAGTCGACGATGGCGAGCTATCAATTCTAGCTTCTCTCAATACGATTCTTATATACTCGGGATCCTTGAAATCTAAAGAAGTGAGGGCCAAGGATCTACTAATGAAGTTGGAGGACAGATGTTGCCAGGGTCCGCTACGTACGACCTTTGAACTAGTAAGATGTGTGCTGACTTCGGGCACCTCGATCGCGTTGAAGAGGGCACTGACAGGAGTTTTGAATGCTGCAAAATTGCACGCCAACACACAATTCAACATCATCGCGCTCAGTATTCTGAGTGTCAAGTCTTCTGACCCTGACGAGATGAAGCTCAAATTTTCGAGCTATGCCCTGAGTCAAGCCAATAAGTCTGCATCAAATGCTGAGAGTGTCAACATCTGGTCACATCTGAATGGAGTCGTGGTTGAAGACATTTTGAACAATCAAGCAACGAAGAGTAAACTCACGAATGAACAACATGGAGAGAAGATGAGCAAGATTCGAGTCATGAATAGTGACAATGATGTGAAGATGAAGGCCTCATTGCCTTTTGTCTATGCCTCGATAGCCCGACAAGCTTGATCATGTAACAGGAAATAAGTTGTGAAAGGCTCAAAATTAAGTATACTTCACTGCTGGTCTGTCTAAGGGTTGCCATTCTACGGTCATTCTACGAAATCACACTCTTCACACGATTTATCGATCTTCTATACGATTTAAGATCATCAACACATCGCCTCGCCCGGCATTCGCCAATCATTACTACGGATCGTTCTTCACGCAGAGACTTTGTTTGTGTGTGGCACACACCAAATGCCAGCACTGTTCCTGAAGCCTCGATATGGTCCGACAATTCCACTCAATTTCGTTGCTGGGTGGCTGAGCGCACGAGCTTCGGCAGGTGTCTGATACCCTTGCGCCAAGCGACACAAGACGATCCACTTGGTCAATTCGTCCGGCCTGATGCTAAGCGACAATCGAGCCACTGGAGATTGCACCATAGTCACCTGAGATTCCTCTTTCTCGTTGACATTGTTAGAGTCGGGTTCAGGTTCAGACTCCGAGCTTGAGTGCTCCTCGAGGAAAGACTCGACTTTCAGTTCGAGTTTGATGGTGTCCAGCAAGCCGGTGTTGGTGACTGGGTTCGAGTACTGCACTTTGTCAAGGGTTGCGAGCTGCACCAATCGCTCATCGTCCGTCTGACTAATGTTGAACGACGGTATGGCACGATTGGACATGAACGATCGACAGACGCTTCGGTTGACTATGCCTGCACTGATGGGCAAGCACGCGCCATCTCTGGCACTGAACGCATGAATGTCCAACACATCACTTGCGCAGACATCCAGTTCCCGACCACGGTTTCGAAACCTGAGAGGTAGATCGAAGCGTCGACCTCCGAGTTCCAGGCGCAGACGATAGGAAGCGACCATGAGATGGGAAAGTTGACTAAAGAGGATATGGTTCCATGCGCGAGAAGTGAAGCGCGTCGATAGGAGGAGTTCTTCCAGCTCAATGTTTTCGAGAATCTTGATGGCTACTTCGACCGGGAAAATGGAAAGCGGATCCATCACTTCCAAAACCATGGTAGGAATGACGCCAATACCAACTTGATATGTTGATGCAGAGGAGAGCTGGCCGCACTGAGTCACTGGGCAGGAGAGCGCAACAGGAGACCCGGATGGTACTCATTTCGAAAACGTAGGGGGTGGGATTAGGAAGGAAGACTGCAAGTGGTTGCACCATCCACATGAGATTCGTCGTGCGACTGACTGGATGGGGGAATCTGGCTGGGATGACATCTTGACACAATCTCACGGCGCTTCAACTACGTGCGCACGTCGAATCGTTCCGGAGATAAGCTTACGTGCAATGGAGCTTAAGCAGGCGGCAGATCATCCGCTCGACTTTATCCTCGGCAACTCCCGCCGATTCCGATCATGGGCGCCTGTCAATGCAAGATTGTCACTTTTCAGTGCGGTGATTGGTACATAGTCTAAGCCACTTGAACCCTAGATTGATTGCGAATTTCATGCATGTTCGTTCACCAGTGCACTAGCTAGAAGACACTACATTTGCGTCGCAGACGTCGTCACCAGACACGAATGTCGTCCTCCTCCCGGTCGCGGCCAGTGCCTTCATTTCATGCATCTTTCGTACCGCGACCGCGACTGAATCAGTCGTGATCAAGAGTCTCTGCACGCCGCCTTCGTCGGGCGGCAACACAATGGTCCTGCTTTGTTTCCCACACATGCCACCAGCGAACCACTCGGCCCACCCGAGTCGTCGAGGAGGAATGCACAGGATGGAGGGATACGTCCGGTCGAGTTGGATCCGCTGATACCGCACGAAAAAGATTGAATCTCCCGGGGCTTGGTAGGAAACCATACTTAGTGCTTTATGTCCCGCGTCACCATCGACGTGCGGACCGGCTGGTGGGCCACCTCCTCCTTTGAGCGCGGCGGCAGGCACGCTCAGGGTCCTGGACAATTCGAAGCGCAGGCCAGTGTCCCTTGACGATTGCTGGTCCAGCGCCGTACTCACGTTGCGCGAGACCTTGTACCCCGTAATCATGTACAGCGGCGGCGTCGACGGCGACCCACTCGCGCCCGCGAATCGACTTGCAAACTCGAGTATTTCGTCCGCGCGAAACACGTCCCTCAGAAACTGGGCCGGGTTCTTGAGTTTATAGGTAATCAGGACGTCGCTCACAAAGGAGTCTTTTTGAGCGGACTGTGTCGTGTGGGAGAGGTGTCCAAAGTCGTCCATCGAGAGGGACTGTCCGTGCGAGGAGGAGTCGTTTGTGTTGGACGAGTACTTGGCGGAAGTGTAGTGCGTGATCCACTCGCGACCCAGCGTGAAGGATGGTGACCGGCCCGGTCCAGGCCAGTACGATACCGATGGGTCTTCCGGGTTGGTCGTCACGTAGCCTAGACCGACTGTCGTCGTGGTCTGTTGATCCGACAGTTTTTGCCAGAATGAGTTGTCGCTAGACATTTGCGCTCGTTGGATGGAATTTGTATAGCTGACAGTCTTGGCGAAGCGCGCCTACTGGAAATGTCAAGCCGTCCAACAGTCAGTCATGTCTCATCACGAGTAAGGTAGGCTGTGGGTATATGTGACCGGCGCAAGTAAATTGAGGCGCAAGAGAGAGATGGGCATATGAACAAAGAAAGATGCGGGCTGTAATCAACTTGATTGAAATTGCTCTATGTCGTCGTCTATGTTTATGATAAAGTACATCTTTCCGGTCATGATCATCGCTTCGTGTAAACATCTAATTCTGCCAGCGCGTGTTGCCAGCCTCCAGAATGGCATGAATTTCTCTATGATATTCCTCCTCTGCCTCAACTGGCAAGGCATGTCCTTTTCCGGGCAAAATGACCTTGCGCACGTCCTTTCGTGCACCACGATCACTAATCTCCATGTACATTTCCTCACTGCACTTGGCAGACACAAGTTTGTCTGCATCTCCCGTGATGATCAGTATGTCTGGTATTGTCTCACCAATCTTGGCTAGTGATGCATATGAACAGTTATGGGTCAGCACAGCTGCAATCTGGCCAATCTGTCCAGACAATGGTGGTCCGGGGCTCTTCTTCACTCTGTTCAATATCATGGCAAACACGGCATCCCTGTTGGTGGTACCGTCACTTTTCTTCTCTTCGAGCCACTTTGTGTCTGAGAATAACGATTCAATCATATTGTCAACCTTGGCCTTGTATGATAGCTTTGGTCGGAAAAAGTTGAGCCAGTTCTGTGCACTTTCAGCCCTAGTTCGTGGTGGATTTTGATGCTTTGCACAAGTGACAGTCAGTGTCAAGGACTTTAAGCGTGTTCCGGCGAGGTTGGCCAACTCCAGAGCAATCATTCCACCCATCGAGAGACCATTGACGTGTACAGTTCTCTCCTCCGTCCACCCAAGGTGGTCCAGGAGTTCAAGAGCGTCAGCAGCCATCAGCTTTGTTGTGTATCGGCCCCATGGTGCTGATGAAACCCCGGCGCCTCTGTTATCGTAGACCAAGACACTATATTCGTCGCCTGGCTGTGATGTATAGTAGTTTAGAGTCTCGCGCCAACTATATCTCGAGGCAAAGAGACCCATGATCAACGCTATCCTGTTTTTGCCGGTGCCATGAACCTCGTAGGACAGAAAGTTGCCATCTCGCAATGTGCATTTACCGGACTTTGTCGCAGTAGTCGTGAACAAAGGACGGTCGTATACTTCCTCTAGAGACTTTGACATGATCAACTTTGAGCGTCACCTAATGTATCTATGTTTCGGGCAGCCGTCAGGAGGAAGCCAGAAGATATGCCAAGAAGTACTACGAGTAGTGTCTGCAGGACGTCACGGAAGCGATGAGCAGTTGGAGGATTTGGTGTAATGGACAAACTTCGGGAGTTTCCTGCTGCACGAGCATCTGCACATGCAAATCTCGCGTTGACAGCAGCTGCAGGCATTAAAGTTTGTCGGTATCATGGCATCTAAGTTTTCAAAACACATATAACCCTTGTTTACATTGACTATAAGTCAGATGACTGGTGTGTATCTGGTCATCCGTAGTTGCACGAGATGTCACAAATCTTGCTTGACCTCCAATTCCTTGCAAGGCTTGCAGATGCCTTCCTTGGCCGTTGACCAGTAAAAGCCGTCCTCCAGGGATCGCTTGCACAAAGCACACTGGAAGCAATCATGGTGGAAGTGACTTCCCGTGCCCATTGTGATTACCCGGGTTCCTGCAGGGATCTTCTTCTTACACTTTCTGCACATGTAGGTCTGGCTGAACTTTTCCTCGTAGCATTGTGGATGCCATGGCAAATCATCTCTTTCCACAAATTCAGTCCCGTTCTGATCATCTCGATCGAACGTTGTAGAACATAGAGCACAGAAAAAATGCTCGGCGTGATAGACGTGCCCGAGGGCTTGGATACCATCACGTATGACTGGCGTGGTGCAGACATGGCATCGCGGACTGAAAAGCTCGTGATAATCAAAGTGGCAGTACACTTCCTCTGTACCTTCATCCTCTTCGCTATCCTCGGTCCTGTGTGAGTAAAAGTCAACATGTTCGAGCGGAATGCCGCATTCGAAGCAGGTGAAATGAATAGGGTGGTAACGCCTGCCATTTGCAGTGATCACGCGACCACGGCCAAAGGCTTCGTAGCAATTTGCACAGCGCAACCCGCGTTCGACCAAGTCTTGCTTTGATTCAGGTATTGGGTGTCGTTTTCTACGCTGACGTCTAGGAGATGCCTGTTCAATCTGCCTGTTATAAGCTTGATTGACAGTGTCAGCATTCGCTTCGTTCCCAGCATCAACAGAGAATGAGAACGCAGGAATGCTTGGCGTCGTTTCACTTTCGATTGCGCATGTAGGTGTACGAGTTCTGAGCTGATCAACGATTGGCTCGTCTCGAGAGGGTATATTGCCTACCTCTGATTATTTGGTATTTCTTGATCGGGAAAGCTGAAGACCGGAATAGTGACACGCTTGCTTTGTGGACTCGAATTGGTTTGAGATTCAGTATCATGAAGCTGATTCTCTTTGTATGCTGAGTCCACTTGTTCGGCAAATTGAGGTATATCGTAATTTGTCAACGACAATCCAACCTTTTTTGGGCTTGTTAAATCTTTGGTATGGGATCCGACAGGCTTTTGTGCAACACTAGGTGGTGCTTTCTTCTGCTTAGCTTCCATTTCGAGGCCCGAGAGATCAGGCATAGTTGAAGAATGTCGTTCTGGAGGAATAGGTAGTGTTCTGCTCGAGGGCTTGGGTAGCGACTTGGGCAGTGGTTTGGGCAGTGGTTTGGGTAGTGGGTTGGGCAGGGGCTTCTGGGTGCCCTGGGACGGTAATTTTTTAGCGAAAGATGTCGTGGTCTCTGACTCGGCTCGCACTTTGTCATGTTCGTCCTTCTCGCTCATAGACGAAAGGCGATCGCGAAGAAAACTCGACTTCAGTGGTCGAGGTGGCGCATCTTTCGTGGTCCTTGTGTTGTTGCCTGAGGTATCAAATGTATGCTGCATAGCATGATGAGAAACTTGTTGCGTCTCAGATTTGGTCCAAGGATCTCTGCCAGAATTGACGCGGCTTCCAGTCAGACCGTACATCTCTGCGTTCTGTCTACGCAGCTCTGCCAAGTATTCTCTTTGCTGGGCTGGAGTCATGAATGTATTGGACATCCTCTACACTCGCGGCAGTGAAGTTCTTAGAACTGCTTCTCAAGTCTTCAATACTGATGCGCGACGAATCGAAAAGATGCTGTCATATGATACAAGCACAGTTGCAAAAGTGTCTCACCATTGAAGTTGCTGTGGTCACGCAATTGTATAAATACGCATGTATGTATGCATGTACTTCAAAGACTGCAAACTTAGAAAACGTGTGCCAAGATGCAATTCTCTGGGTACTAGTGGAGCCGGAGCGGTCGCAATCATGATGCTTAAGCGTTGACGTATACTTGTACCATCAATCGGACATACAATGAGCTCTAGATTGTTATGAGAGACTGCGCACAAGGTTGAGCTCTTGATATTGGCATTGTTCATCAGGGTTGTCAAGAATGTTCTTCATTTCCTACAGCAGATCTCAAATGGATGCTTCATAGCCCCTGGAACACTTACTGGATAACACACTACAAGCACCCAAAGTCAGCAAATGTCTTCTGCAAGCTCCAATTCATCTCTCTATGCTGGTTCTGCTACAGCAACAGTCGATGAGCAAGGCGTGAATCTCCCGGTCTACCTTGCAAGTACTATCCACGAAGCGTTGTCCTCGGAGAAACTGGATCGATGTCTAGCACTACAATCTCAAACGTCAGGACATCTTCACGACCGAACTGACACACTGAATCAGCTCAACATCACAGCTCAAAAGGAGCTTGACATAGTCAAGCGTGACTTCTTTGAGGGGGCGAAGCTTGCAAAGTCACTAAAAGCCAATCTGCAGGATCTACAAAACAGAATACGTGCGTGTCAGGAATTAGCACGTCAGAAAGCTCCAGTAGAATGGCACAACGTTCGAGATGGACTCGTGGACGAAGCTGAGCAATCCGATGGATGACACTATTGTCCTGAATTTTGAGACTCGATTCATGCACGTTAACTACAGGCGCGAAGGCATGCATCTCACGAGATACCTTGCTTCCAGGAACCTTTTCTATAAATACGAATTTTTGAGCATCCGAAGATGTACTCTAGGTCATTAATATCCTGACCATTGTTTATTCACAACACAGATTTGTTGAAGTTGCCAGTGTATTGAAAGTCTGTCCAGTCTCCACAAGGATCATGGCTATTTTTCCGAGATTGATGCGGATGGCACTGTTCTCTTGCAGTTGTTCAGACTCCAAGCTTATTATCACGACACATTCTACAATCGAATTTGCTGAATCGCCCTAGATGACACGTACACTAGATGAGGCAGACTTGTTGACCAAGGTTAAAACCTTCAAGAATCCGAACTACTCTCTACCACGAAAACAGAATTTGAAACAGCTACTTACAGCTGACGCAAACAACCATCCAGACCGCGACGTCAATGCGCCGACGTTCACCAACATTGAAGCTACGCCATCAATGATGCCTGCTAAGAAGTACTGCGACATCACCGGGCTGGAAGCAAAGTACACGGATCCAAAGACAAAGTTGCGATATCACGATGCAGAGGTCTACGCGGTAGTCAAGGGCATGAGTGTCGATGCGGCACAGGCCTTCCTGAGTCTCAGAAACAGTCAGATCGTGCTCAAATAAGATATTTAGATGTCAGGAAAAAGATTCAATTGCTATCGCTGTGTGAACCATCTACAGGTCAATCATCTCGTCATAAAGTACAGTGTACTATTCAGTGGAGCCACTAGAGCACTGCGACTCGTCGGCGTGTCACTTCTGGAGCGAGCTTTCCGATTCTGATGCGCAGTATACCGTCCTTGAGCTCAGCCGTGACATCGTCCCGGTTGGCATCATCAGGAACTTGGAGCGATTTTTCGAAGGATCGAATGTAGACTGGTTGCTTCTTGACTTGTGCTTGCGCTACTGATTCGGCAACCTTCAATTCCTGCGACTGAGGGGCTGGACTTGGTGAGGCACTATCCCTTGGCTGTAAGGTTGGTGATTGAGCTTGCGAATTCGACTCGGCATCTACAAAGTCTAATTCGGATTCGTCCCGGACCTCTTCGATACTCGTTCGCTTTGCTTGTGACGCAGGGGAAGAAGATCTCGTCGGTTCTACTGTTGTCTCGTCCTTGGAGATGCCTGCAACTGCAGAAGATTCTGCTTGTGTCGTGCTCGTCGGTTCCTCTACGGGCGCTGTGGAACCAGAGAGCCTTAGTGTCTTGCGATCAGTGAATTCAACATTGACTTGTTCTCTGGCGAAGCCGGGGATCTCTGCTTCGACCCCATAGGCTTGTGCATCGTTGCTGAACCGGACTGTGGGGTCAAGCTTGGTGTTGTAGTCGAATTCAGGCTCATCTGGCACTACGATTTTGTATCGTCTGATGGGAGAAGCTTGTCGTCTCGCATATGGATTGCGACGACGAGAGCAGTAAGCGCTTGCGTCTACTGGGTAGGGCGCAGCAAGGTGATTGACGAAGCGGTGAAGATCTTGTGGATAGTACATGGGAGATGCAAACATGTTGTTTGTAATGTTCTGCTGTGGCTCAGATGAATGGGAATTGAGGATGATAGGCGACAGTCAGGAGTTTTATACCCGGCAAGGGGGTTCATGCGTGGATTTATTCGTAATGCTTCCGGGTTAGTCCAGTCCATGCTAGGCATTGCTAGAAAGTTCGGAAAGTACGGAAAGTGCTAGAAAATCCTTCTAATTTGTTCTACGCGAACAACAATCACTGCTTCATTGGTCACTGCGATTGTAAAATCATTATTGTACTACGCTAGAATCAGCCATACACTACTTAACTATCTATTACACAGGGTGGCAGTATCGATATGCTACGTCTTGGCCTCTTACAATAGATGATCGCGTCCTGACTGATCGATTCACTCCTTCCAGAACTTCCAGCACGTGCTCAGTCAAGAGATGAATTTGCTCGAGCGTCCATTTACTATATCGCAGTACCATCTCGGTGTGGCTCTTCGCAAAGGTTCCTCTTCCATATCAGGGCGCAAGTCATACGCGGTATGGAGAACCCAGAGTCTCGACTGAGCGACATAACGACTTCTCTCATAAGCGCAACCAATTCATTGCCAAAAGCCGAAACTCTCTCAGGCACGCGAGACGGCATATCACTGCTCTCTCTCAAGTCGCATCTACTACTGTCATATCTGCAGCATGTCGCTTTTTACATCATACTGAAGCTCAGAGGCGAAAAGATCGATGAAGGCGATTTCAAGAAGGTTGTTGATCAATTGATTGATTTGAGAGTCTATCTGGACAAGGGCGTGAAGCCCATCGAGACGAAGCTGAGGTATCAGGTCGACAAGGTCATCCGAGCCGCTGAGAGGGTGACTCGTGAGGGTCAGCTGAAAGATCTTGATGAGAATGCTCGAGATGCCTTGGCTTACAAGCCTAAACCACAAGCATTGGTAGTTGACAAGACGGAGGACTCCACAGAGAATGACGGCATCTACAGACCACCTCGGATTGCTTCGACTTTGCCTGCTAGAGAACTGATGGCTCGTCGTCGGGCACCAAACAACACTTTGAGAGAATTCGTTGACTCGGAATTGTCTGCAGCACCAGTCGCAGAGCCAAGTATTGGTAGCAACATTATCACTCAAGGTCGTCAAGGCAATAGTACGATACAGTCATCGCGTGATCGAGCACACCAGAGTGAACGTGACAGATATGAGGAGGAAAATTATATTCGTCTCCCAACCACCGGCAAACAAAAGACTGGCCGCAGAAATGATGACATCTATGGTGGCGAAGACTTCCGTGTCCTCGATCAGGAGCTGTACGACTTTGGCAAGGGTCCACGAGAGAGCTTGGTTGATCGATCGAGGAAACGAGCACAAGAGGAGCGGGAAGATGGTGTCGATGGACAGGTACCGAATGGCTCGACGGGCAAGTTCAAGAAGAGGAAAAAGGTGCTTGCGGGACGAGCCAAGAGCAGGCGGTGAACACCACTACCCGAAAGTACATCATTGCATTATAGGCATAGCGATTGGCGTAGCACAACAAAATATCATCTCATTCAATTTGACTACAGCATAACCGGTGTTGGGCTGGGAGTCTCGCCCGATGAATCCAATTACTATAACTTGAGCGCCTTGGCCTGCACGTTGAGCGATCCGAACCCCCAAATGAGGGTAGAAGCGGCCCACTTCAGCGTCTCATTGATGGGTCGTCCGGCGCGGACGCTGCGAAAGGCAGCAAACACCGCTTCGGCGACGTGCACGTAAAAGAGCACGGGAAAGGCGTACTCGGTCGTCCAGAGCGGCAGTTTTGCGCGAAGGTTGAGGAATGGTGAGGTGTTGGAGTAGCTCGTGAGGTAGACTAGTGCCAGCACGCTCGGGATGGTGGTGAATTCTGGGTTTTTTGGCGCTCTGAAGAGTGACATGTCTTTGGTCCTCTATAGATTGATTGTGCTTCGAATGGTGAGAGGTAGTGGCTCTACACTGTGAATGATAGCAGTATAGGCTTGCCAGCGTAATAGTACGACTGCCAATTGCAACAGCTATAGAATGAGTATACGTACTGACTGTGAATGTCCCCTCGTTTGCTTTGAGTTGAGGCTGGAGCCGCGGTTTCATGTGGAGTCTGGAGAGTCCGTTCGTACCGATCGTATAGACTACCCGAAGCCAGCCGCTGTGATGTGACGCCAAGTTGTCTCCAGAGTTGCTCCTGTACGGTACGATGTTGATGCATTGACGTTATGAACACAATGCACCACGATGTATGCAGCAGGCGTTTGTGTAGGATATATGCCGGATCGACCGATTCTTGAGACTAGACGCCATCCTCGAAGGTAAAGTTGTGAAAATATTTCGAATGATCAAGCTATAAGGTTCTGTGTGCATGGCATAACTCGTCAGACATGTCGGTCGTATATCTCTCCCAAGAGTTGGAGAAGCTCAGGTCGGTAGCACCAGAGAAGCAGTCTCTGTTCTTGTTCAATGTCTTGTCGACACAATATCAGAATTTGGCACTGCTCGATGCGACACTGATCACTGCACAGAGCTCGACTTTGTTGGAGGCCCTGATCATCGCGCTTCGCTCTCCTGGTCTCAATCGTGCTCATCGCAATTTATTGGGGAGATGCTTCGTCACTACATTCAGAAGAATTGATCGAGGACCATTTGAGACGACGACGAAAATCCTGGCTCTCCTGCAGCGTGAAAAAGACGAAAAGTACAAGTGGAATGCCATAGTTGTCCTTGGCATCATCTTTGAAAATCTGGGTGATCAGATAGTGTCTCTCGTTCCGGAGCTAGTCAATGTCCTTGGTAGGCTCACCAAATCATCGGCCGGTGGTCCCGGGATCAGGGCTGCTGCGTTCAATGCCATTGGCGCCGCTCTCAGCAAGACTGTCAAGTTGGATGATGCTTCTTACCGCGAGATTCTGAGATATCTGAAAAACTGCATCCCGGACAAATCGGCAGTCGTTTACACTGCCGCTTATGACGTGTGTCGCGATTCAATCTAGGTCTCCACCGTGCTAACATGATTCAGTGTCTCAATGAATTGCTCATCTGTGGATCCAACCACAACGAAGAGAGCTTGATGGCCATCATCCTGAAAAGCGCCGAACAGATACAGTTCAAATCTGTACGTGCTGCTGCGTCAAGGTGTCTTGCATCCTTCCACTTGAAAGTTCTTCTAACGACTCACACTGACGAGGAGTCCGAAGGATCACATGTCGAAATTATGTTTCACAACTTGTCCTCAATGTACAACAAGACACTATATCGCCAGGTCAGAAGCATTGTGGTGGTAGCCTACCAAGAGATTCTATACAGGATGGGTGCGGCATGGATAACTCAGTATCACGAACAAGTGCTAATCTCGGTGTTGAATGATCTCCAACTAACGGTGCCACCAAATGACAAACATCGAACTCTGATGACTCGACGTCATGTCAGGATCTTGTTGCGACAGATTGGCGATTCTCTGGATCAGGAAGCACAGATCCTTGCCATCAATCGTATGCTTGCTCATATTCGCACAGCTCCCTCTCGACATATACTCGTTTCTTGTCTGATGGAGATTGCAAGACTGGTCAGAGCTCTTGGGTCTGCCACGCCGGCGGACATTGAATTTGACCCCATCTTCTTCCTCATGTCGCATCCAGTACACTCCGTACAGATAGCCACAGCGCTGACTATGAAGACTATAGTACTCAATGTGCCGTCGTTGCTTGCTAATATGGTGACGAACGTCTTTACTAGGCTGAAGGACGAACTCTCGACGTTCTCAGAAGCAGAGGGGACCGCTAGGAATCTTGATTGTCTCGGACTAGCATTTTCTCTTGCTGCCCTGACTTCGGCCGGCGTGCAACGACCTCTGTACATTTCTCTTGACAAAACTGCGCAGCAGATACTGAACTTAGCAAACGACACATTGAAGGCTTCATCAAAATCGACACTGCATACAGCAAGTGTACAGGTTCAGGTCGCCTGGACGTTAGTCGGTGCATTACAATCTCTTGGTCCCACCTTTGTTCGATCACATCTGTCCCAGCTCCTTCTGCTCTGGAAAAACGCCTTGCCTAAACCGCTTGCGAAAGAGACACAATCGAGTGGCGACAAGCTCTTCTTACTACATGTTCGTGAGACTGCACTAAGCAGTGTCTACGCATTCCTCAGGCACTGCCGACCACTATGCACAAGCGACGTAATCAAGAGATTATCAAGCATGATTTCCAATTCTCTGGCATTCCTACAAGCCACACATATACCTCCACCAAGCCCGGTTGAGCCAAAGCTGTTCAGTAATGGTCCCACAGAATTGGAAGCGAAATTAAGGTGTCGTGTGTTGGCATGTCTTCTGGAAGTCGAGAAGATGGGAGGAATTGAGATTGAAGAGTCAGGCATCACAGCTCTAGCTGCATTTGCTGATCCGAAAATTCACGTCACTAATGCGCTTGGGCTCAGCAATGTCTGGGAAATATGTGATAACTTCGCATTCGGAATCGCCCCGTATTGCAAGATACCCAAGAGCGTTGATGACATGCTAGAGGTTCCAATATTCGACGCTATCGAGCATGATTTCACGCATCTCTTTGTAGAGAACGAATCAGAAGAGACTGCCCCTGCAGAGAACCGAGTAGCTGAGCATGGAATACACCTTTTTGCTGGTCTCTTCCACAAACAAAATGCACAAGTGCAGGAATCCCTTTTGGCTCAAATGGCTACCTTGTTGACAAATGCTCAAGCCCAGCGCAATCCTGTGCGATATATGGTGGTACAGATCAATTGCTTGCTAGCAATCAAGCATACGTTGACCACTGACGATATTGGCACAGTTCCGACAAAAAGCATGACTGGAATGACCGAGCTGATTGTGGAAGGTTTGTCGTCTAGTGATACGTTCGTGAGACAAGTTGCCGCTGAGTCTTTCGGAAGGTTGGCAACTCTAGGTGGCAGTGCTATGACTACTTCTCAAGTAAATGATCTGGTCGATCGCATCGTCAAGGACAGAGACCCATTTGTACGGTCCGGCTGTACCACCGCTCTCGGTTACATACACAAATTCCTAGGAGGCATCGCCGCCGTCTATCACTTGAAGAGTATACTTAACGTACTGGTGAGTTTGGCGAACGACCCACATCCTGTGGTTCACTTTCATGCTCTGCAGGCTCTGCAGATGACAATCAATTCATCCGGACTAAGCTTCACTGCGCATACAAATAGCACATTGGCACTCATCTTGAAGCTCTATGTGTCAGATACGCTAGACGCAGAAGTTGGCACTGCTGCCTCGTCCAACCTCGCGATTGAATTGCCTCACTACCATGCTTTGGCACAATGTGCAGATGGACTTATCAATATAGTCGGCCCCGATTTGGAAGATAACACAACCGCGAGAGAATTGTTGCTGAAGTTTGTTGGTGAACTTCTTGTCGAAAAGGACCCTCAATTGGTAGCAGATGGCCTTTTGTGTACACAACACTTGGCACTTTTCGCAGCCAAGAAGTTTGACCTGACAACATACATTATCAGTCTACATTACCATTTGAGGAGTTCCAGTGAACTCATTCAGCAAGCCACAATTGATGGTTTATATCAGCTTATGCGTGTCGATGCCAACCTCGTCATTCGTCAGTCCAGTATAACGTCGAGATTTGACACTGCTCTGTGGCTCTTACTGAATGCTCAACCGGACTCACAAACTTTAAAGGACATCATACACGCGTGGTTATCTCAGACCAAGCACGAATTCGTTTATTGGATCGAGTTATTCCAACAAATCTTGATCAGGCAACGACTCTCAGAAACCAATAAAGACTCAGCAACTAAAGTACGTCTAGTTGAACAGAGCGTCGAGGACGAAGGCTCGTCCTTAGGAAATGGCAGCGCGGCTGTCGAGTCTAAAGACGAGATGTTGAGGTGGCAGACTCGCCTCTTTGCCCTTCAATGCTTACACGAACTGATCTTGACCATCCCGGCAGAATCCTTGGGCTATAGAGTGGGCGATCTCGTCCGCATGGCATTCAGCGCTTCTACTTCTAAGGTGGTAGTTCTGCAGGTTGAGGGACTAAAGTTCCTTCGAAGCATCATTGCTCACTTTAAGACTTTGCGAGACCCCGACTTTCCCGAAGCTGCACTACTTGAGCAGCACCAGGCCCAACTTGGCAGCGCTCTAACTCCCGCCTTTTCTGTCGATTCTAGTCCAGATGTTGCAGCACTAGCCGTGCACGTTTGTGCGGAATTCATTGCGAGCGGTATAGTCGAGGATGTTAGCCGCATGGGCAGGATACTCAAACTTCTGAACACTGCCTTGGATAGTTGTCGTGATGGCGAGTCTCCGACTGCATTCGAGTCTTTCAAATCTTATGCCGACAATGCCAAGTCTATGATACGGATCTCTATCCTGTCTGCCTGGGCAGAGCTACAGGTATCTAGCGTCAAACAGGAATATCTTGGGGAAGTGGTTTCTCCGTGCGTCAAGGAATTGACTCCGATGTGGTTGGATTCTCTGAAGGACTATGCGCAGCTCAAATTTGAGCCAACGACTTCGGGCAATTCAATGGAAGTGCAGTACAGCACTCTTTCTAGAGTAACCATGGTCAACTTCTATTCTCGAGCTTGGCTCAATTTCGTTCACGCCATTGCAACCTTGATTGACCAGGACAAGAACTTCGTTTTCGAAGCTTTGGACACTCGTCAAAGCACAAATGGTGCTGGAGACATAGACTATCGTGGCGAGCCAGCCGCTTTCTTCATGGTCTTGTTTGGAATCTGCTTCGAATCTCTGGCTCATACCTCAATGGAAGCTTCAGGTGACGAGGACCAGAACATTGAAGTCCTGATTGCTCTGCAATCTATACTCCTGCCTTCAATCTGTGGCAATGTGGTCTACACTGAACCAATCTTTACCGAAATCACGGATTTGTTCGGACGACTCTTACTCACTGAAGGTGTGGCTACTCAGGTCGTTATTGTCGACATTGTAGCACGGCTGGCAAAAGACCATCCCTTGTCAGCGACAGCTGCAGAGTCATTGGAGAACGCAGAGTCCGAGAAGCTACAGGAATATGTTGATCAACTGTTCGATCTGGCGAGGTTGACCATACTCCCACTAACAATTGTGTTTTCCTGGGACAGGACAGAGAACGGTCGTGAGGTATCTCGTGTCCACACTTCGCTTCCGAAATTGGCCAGATCTTGTATCTCTCACTTTGTGACCTTGGCGGAACGATTCCCGCCAATGATTAAGCTGGACTTGTACAACTCGTTGTTTCACGTCTTTGGAAATGTCTTTTGTAGTGCAACGATGCAAGCCACAGTCGTGCCGGCAATCCTACCTCCTTTCAAAGAATTTACGAGCAATGTCTCACAAAGTCTAAAGGCTAATGCAGATGATATCGGCATGGTATATGGTCCAGCTCGACACGTCTTGCACAAGTTGATCACTTCAGAGTCGACATCCCCGACTCACGCAAACAATAACGTCTTGGCGTCCACCATACTAGTCACTAATTTAGGCTACCTCCTTGGTGCCAGGGATAAACTGATATCGATGTTCACCACATTCATCCTTCGTCAATTGTCCCTGGAAGAATCACAAAAGTCGGCGATCTGGTCGTTGAAATCTGTAATCACTGCGAGAGATCTTCGTCTCTCTTCATTCACACGTCAAGCTGTGACGGCGCTGACAGAAGCGATCATCAAGGCACAGAGCATCTCCTACCATTCTCTACTTCTCCTCTTTGACTTTATCGAAAACAGGAATAATTCAGCGCCAATGGGCACATACAGTACATCTCTTCAATTTCTGAGCCCCCTCATCCTCATATACAACAATGTCACTCAAGATCCTCAGAGTGATCGCAAAACAATATCAAATAGGTTCCTTGCATTAGTATCACAAGATTCCGCCAAATTCAAGGAATTCGTGGCAACTCTCCCTGCCGACCAAAAGGAAGCACTATTGGAGATCATCAAGGCCGGTATGGACGTCGGCAACAAAAAGGAGGAAGTCGGACCAAGCATCAATCTCCGTATGGCATTTGGTGAATTCTGAACCTTTAGCAAGCAATAATGTAATCAAATCCTAGCCATGGCGAAATAAATGGAATACAAACGTTGCAATGATGATGATGATAATAATAATGTACAACACAGCGATGCGCTAACGGACTTCCAGAACCATAGCCATGCCACTCTGTTCATGCCATGCCGAGTGACAGTGCATGAACCAGACTCCCTTGCCCGCAGCACGAAGGGAGACTAATGACCATCCGCCATCACGGACATTAATCGTGTCCCTCTCAATAGTCCTCTCGAGCGCCGTGCCTTGGCGGGCAGAATACAGCACTGATGAGATGGAAGCGGGATTGAATGCTCGATTGATGCGCTGCTGGGTGATTGGATTGAAGAAGAATGATTCGGTCGCTAGTACCGTCATGCGATGACCATGGACGTGAATAGGATGATTTCCTCCCTCCTGGCCAGTGAATAGCAGGAGTACCTCCTCGCCCTGAGCGATGGAGAGAGTCAGGATGTCGGGTGAGTATTTGTGCGACAGGGCCGTGACGTTGTCGAGTGTCGAGTGCGTGTATTCCTGAGTGATTGGGTGATTTTGTGGGACGTAGGTCGTGTTGTTGATGGTGGATTTAGTTATTTCATTTCTTCGCTGCATGCCCAAGTCCAGCCGGAATAATGGCAATTCAAAGATTCCAGAGTGGACGGTCGAGTTGCGTGGCCGAGATATCGTAGGAGGATGTAGCATGCCGTCATGTAGATGGATCGACTCGGGTACCACATCAGTCGCATTAGGAGTGGCTGGCACTATCGCGCCGAGAACATCACGATGGTGATGCGAGTGATGGCTGATTGCTCGATGGCTACCAGGCACCGGTGCAGAAATGCCTCCCAGATGTGATTGCAGATCCAATTCAAGATCGACCAAGACTTCTTCATCCGAGGCATAATCATCATTATCGAGAATAAGGGAGTAGCGTTGTCCGACTGCAATGTTCAGACTTGAAATCTGTACAGGCATGATGAGAGTCGCGTCGGCCTCGATGGCTGTGAAAGTGCCTGCCTTCTTCGGAGCAGCAACTCTTACTTCGGCGAATGCTCCGACATTGATGATTCTCAGCCGTGTGAAACGAGCAGCACGCTCATCTCTCGGCACTTTGAAAGATGTGCTTAGCCTGCCCAGATCTGCTACACCATTTATCATTATCCTTCCTGGTAGTGGCTCTTGTAGATCGATGTTGCTTTGGCTTAGATATCGTGTACGATATGTTCGCGAAGCAGCATCGTACCAATCAGACACTAAAAGCACATAATCTGTCATGTTTGCAGGTTCGATCAGGCTGATTGCAGTTTCCCTTACTGATGGATGAACAATAAGTGCGCCATACAAGCCGTCCAGTCGCGATGTATCAGCATGAGCGTGCCACCAGAATGTCCCAGCTTGATCCAACACAAAGTGGTATTCGAATCTGTGTCCCGGTAGAATAGGATCTTGAGTGATTGCGGGCACGCCATCTTGACCATTGGTTCCACGTTGACTGATGCCGTGCCAGTGTATAGCGACAGGGAATGGCAACTTGTTATGAACATTGATGCGGAGGCGAGCATTTATCAGTCCTTCGAGCATTGGCCCTGGCATCTCTCCGTTTGTTGTCAGGATAGTTCTATTCAGCGTTTCGGAGAAAGACTCTTGCAGTACCCATTTGTGCCTGACTGAAGGCGGAGAATCTCTCAGTTGTGCGATAGTGGATATTTGGAAGTCATTCCGGTTCTTGCCTTTCGAGTGGATCAGGTCGCGAACTGTAATTACTCCTATGATAAAGACAACGCTGAAGCTCAGACTGCATAGTATGAATCGTAAGCTTGGCCATGAGCTATACTTCTTTGACTGAATGTTTGTTGCATCTCGCCAATTGGCATACCAAGCAGGACTGGGAATGTTGGGATTGTCGCAATCATACAAGATCGTGTTGGCTCGCTTCCTCCCGATAGGTTCCTCGAGTGATATGTCATGATACAAGTCAGTGGGCAACAATCTTTCCTTGTCGTCATCTATCGGAAGGGCGTCTGCCAGTCGCATCGATGAGCAGTATTGATCCGATCACAAGACACTGTCGAAGTAGTATAAATTCCATAGCTTCGTACAAGATATGATGTCAACATGAAACGAAGGACTCAACCCGTGCAATTGAGTTCGTGTTTGGTCTCAGGGGTCGCACTATGCAGCAATGTATTATCCCTGCTTGCATCGGCTGTTTCAGCCCAAGGATGAAACAAGTCGAATCTGACGTGTATGACAAGCTACGCACTAAAATCATTCAGTGCAATACAAACAGCTGCTTTGTGATGTCCATTATCTAGAGTGTCAGTCCACCGCGGATGACGATCGAAACCGGAATCTTACACTGTCGAATTGTTTCTCCGGAGCTCAATTCCCACAACCGTCCAACATGATCACTGGATGCTGAAACAAGGTACGCCGAATCCGCCGAAAATGCACAATCCCATACCCAGCGCTGATGCCCAGTCAAGACTCGTTCTTGCGTGAATGAGAAGTTTTCTGTGCTCCATATCTTTACGGTAGTATCTGCAGAACAAGTTGCCAAGTGTTTCGTATCCGGACTGAGTATTGCTCGTGTTAGATACTTTGAGTGTGCACGGAACTTGGTTACTGGTTGCAGAGACGTTAGATCTCGATGGTTAGACATTTTCCACACATAGCAGTTGCCACTGTTATTTCCAGCGACAAACATGCTACCATCTGAGGCGACCGTAACACTTCTCATTGGTACGTCTTCCTCAGGAATGAGTTCGTGTGTACAAGTACTTTCACCAAGATCCCATATCCGCACTGAGCCAGCTGTGTCGACAGCGAGCAATTCGCCTTGATTTGGGTGTATCACAACATCACTAACGGGTGCAGAGTGTGTGTAAGACCTCTGTATTGTTGGACTGCGGGTGTCCCAAATCTTGACGGTGCCATCTTCCGAAGAAGTACATAACCACTTGCCTTCACAATGCCACTGCACAGCAGTAACATTACCAGTATGGCCCTCAAAATTCATGATTGGCTGCACATTCTACATGACATCAGAGCGAGTGCTTCAGCCAACAAACAGACATACCGTAGAATTGATGTCGTAGAGTTTCACATGCTGATTACCAGCTGCAGCTAGAAATCTTTTGTCCGGAGATATACTTAATCTGTTCACTTGACTCTCTGGATGCTGGATGGTCCGATTACATATGCCGGACAGTGCTTCCCAAAATCTAATCGTGTGATCATAGCCTGATGTCACGAGTAGGACAGAATGCTGATTAGGGTTTGTTGGTGGTCTCATCTTGAAAGAATGTGCTTTGTCGTTTTTCGACCGATAAGGGTCCCCGAACAGACCGTAAAGTCACTGCTGCCTGCAGTCCAGACTCTATCAAACAGCTATTTCACTGTTCTGAATGAAACATTGATTGATCAGGATGCCATCTCGAGCAGAGTATCCAGATCTTCTTTCAAAGTACAAGCAAAGCAAGTTGACCAATGGTTAAAACATCAATTCAGCAGTTGACCAAACAGGTAGCCAGACACATATGTGTGCATAGCAGCTGTTGGATGTATATATACGGCATATGCATACGCTGCGTCTACGTGTGAGCTCATCGAGTGCAGCAAGAGAGTGGAAGCAGCGTCGGCAGATCTGCGTAATTCTCGTGCTCCTCTTCCGGCGCTTCCGTCCCAGCTCACTCCTACATGATTACGAGCTATACGATGTGGCTCAGCGCAACGTAAGACGTTTCGTGTATCTTGTGCGTAACATTGCATCTGCTATTTGTGCCAGCTTACAAACCTGCAGTCCAGCATTCGTGACTGGTATATCTGCTGCTAGTGCGCCTGGTTCATACGGTCTCGACCCATTCACAGAACCGATCACGTCGACACACCTCGCTTGGCATAGTATCACGCCATGTCTAACTACGACCGTTATGTGCCAAAGATTGACCGTTCAAAGAACACATCATCTCCCTCATCCTCCTCATCACTCACCCTCCAAAGGCAATATCGAGAGATGCAGAAGAATCCTGTACAAGGCTTCAGTTGTGGTCTGCCGGACGAAAGCAATTTCTATGAGTGGGATGTCTTGATCATTGGACCACAAGACACCGTATACGAGGGCGGATTCCTGAAAGCAAGGCTGTCTTTTCCAACTGAATATCCTTTATTGCCACCGAAGATGAAAGTGAGTCAACGCCACTTGATTTCTGCTATGAAATCGTAGCATTTTGCCGGGAAGCTGACTCGTAGTTTACAACAGAAATGTGGCACCCGAATATCTATCAGGATGGCACTGTCTGCATATCAATTCTACACGCTCCTGGCGAAGACCAGTATGGATACGAAGATGCTGGAGAAAGGTGGTTGCCGGTGCACTCGGTCGAGACTGTTCTTATTTCGGTCATCTCAATGCTCAGTAGCCCAAACGATGAGAGTCCGGCCAATATCGAATGTGCTCGACAGTGGCGCGAAGACCCACAAGGATTCAAGAAAAAGGTCCGGGCATTAGTTCGCCGCTCAGGAGAAGAAATGTTTGACTGATTTTCGACATGTAAGAAATGCCGCGCCACACAAGTCATTGCCGTCTGTAGACGTGTCGGCCACGATCCTTCAGCTACCATTGCAAAGCAGTACGATGTAATTATATATAACATAGGACCGGATGATAAGAATCGGCATAGCGACGAACCACATTAGCAGCGAGCGCGTAGCACGAATAAGAACCCTTCACGATCACTCGCCATGGCTTATGATGCTTGATCAACCATGTCAACCATGGTTACACCACGCTAAGTGTGGTGTTACTGACCCCTCCAGATTTTGCATGTGTCACAAAGTACGTTTTGAGACTTGTATCGTCTTTACAGTTTCAGATGAGCTTTTACCTCAAGTCTGACTATAGTAAGGTGTATCGGCCCTTCAAAGTCCGCTTTCTCCCTCTCACTCTCGCTCTCTGTATCTGCACTACATGTCAAATGAAGGCTTCTTCAAGAAAGCATGGAAGAGATACATGGCGATACCGTTACGCAAGAGAATCTTATATACGGCAATTTTCGTCCTATGGCACATTTTACTCTTGGTCATCGCATTCTTCAGCAACAGATTTCAAAAGAATCTTCAGCCGTTAGCAAGCAAGATGGATCGGATGCCAGAGTCATGGCTCATCTTGAGTGCCCTGATAGCATTCGTCTCGATTCCTCCTCTTTTTGGGCACGAATTGTTGGCCATCATTGCAGGCTATGTCTACGGTGCTACAATGGGCTTCTTAATCCTGACAGTCTCGTCGATTGTCGGCGAGTCCGCGGTGTACTTTGCATTTCGATACTGGCTCAGAGGTCGACTCGATGCCTTTCGACGCAAGCATCATAAAAACTATGGCGTTTTCGTTGCCGTGGTCGATGAAGGTGGAATTTTTATGCTCTGGCTTATTCGGATGTCTATCATCCCACCTCACTTTTCCACACCGCTCTTCTCGTCCCTGGACAATATAACCTGGTGGAAGTGGATGCTTGCGAACATTTGTGCCTCACCAGTCAAGTTCTTTCCGCCAGTCTTCATTGGGACTCTATTGCGAAACAAGAATAACAACAGCATACTTGGCGACCTTGCTTTCGCCATTAGTAGTGTGGTCACGGTCGGCGTCCTCTGGCACATTCGTCAGAGCTTCTTGAGGAAGAAGCAGGAGTTGAAAGAAAGATTGGCTGCACAGGAGTTGAGTTTGTCACAGGTTAGAACAAACAATGCTGAGCTTGAATTCATGGCAAGGGATGAGACTGACAAGGAGAAGTTGGACGAGTACTATTCAGCATCAACCGGACTTGTCAGGTCGTTGACCTTGACGGCAATGTACGGCAATGACCAGGTCGTTCCCAGGGACAAGGCCCTGCCGCCAGGTACAGTCATCAAGGACAGTGCTCGTCAGTGTGTCATTGATGTCATGACTGGACACAGTGCTCCCAACAACACTTATGAGATGACAGTGGCAGCAAGGACCAGGGTGTCGGCGAGCTCGACCTAGCAATCGCACTGTCAAGTACATAACAATAAGAATCCTCACAAGAAAGAAAACACGAGAGTCAAAAGTGATCAGAAACTCAAATTCCGTGTGAGATGAAACGCTGCGCTGCCGATGATTTGCCTCAACTGCGCCTCCACTATTTCTGGAACACGCTCGAGCTCGTCATTTGTATATAAACGGGGCATACTTCACATCTGTCTTATCGACTTTACCACAGTTGTCATCCACAGATCTATCCCATCATGGCTTCAAATTCATACTATGGCGATTCGAATCAGAATTATCAACAGGGCTATCAATCGCAACAACCTCAAATAGGTGGCCCAGGCCAAAATCCGGATCAGAGTTATGGCGCATCGTATGGTCAATCTGGCGCTTACGGCCAGGAGTCGCATGGTCAGCAGGCGACGGGACAGTACGGCGGATACCAGGGCGACAGCGGCACTTACCAATCTCATGGTCAAGGGCCCGCTGGAGGCCAGACTTTTGCTCAACAAACGTATGCCGACGGCTCGCGAGAACAAAAGTACGACGCTCAAGGAAACCCAATCTTGCCAAACGGCGAGCGAGGACTGTTGGGCGACCTTGCCGGTGCGGCTGGAGGTGCATATCTAGGCCACAAAGCCGGCCACGGGTTCCTTGGTGCCATTGCCGGCGGTATCGGCGCACATTTGCTAGGCGACGTGATGGGCAAGAATAAACACAACAAGTACGGCGGGCAACCGGGATTCGGCGGAGTCGGTGGGATGTTTGGCAGACGAGACATTGATTCGAGTGATGCCGGAGCAGGCGGGTACGGACAAGTTTATGAGAACAATCAAGAGTATCAGACGCAACATCAATATCAGGCGCCTCAGCAACAGTTTGGTCAGGGTGGTCCAGGTTATCCCGGCAACAACGGGGACCAATCGTATGGACAAAATTATGGCCGTTAAATACGATACCGTTGTGCTGCGACTTGGATGCGCAGGGAAAGGTCGACCGCAATGACGAATGATGGAAGGAGGATGGTTGATTATGCGAGTCTGGAAATGTTTATTGTTTGGAGAAAGGGATTGCGTAGTCTAGTTTGTATAAATTATTGACAGTCTTGATTTCGCCCACGTATGCCAATGATCTTGCCAATGAAAGTGACGATGGACAAGGACGGAACAATTGATCTCGCCGATGGAAGGGAGTTCTTGACAAAAGGACTGTAACGGAATGAAAAATATGGCATATATCAATACACAAAAAGAAACTCGTCATCCTCGCATCTGCCCTCCCTCTCTCTTTACACCACGACTGATTACTCTCCTCCACTCTCGAGCTCCACTCTGCTCATGGCGGACTAATTACCAATTCCCCTGATCCTGCGGGCGAGCTGCATGTCTCGCTGCATGATGGTGACGCGCTTGGCATGTATGGCACAGAGATTGACGTCCTCAAAAAGATGGACGAGATAACTCTCCGCGGCTTCCTGGAGACACAGGAGCGCATGACTCTGCCACCGGAGTCCGGCGGCGTCTTGGTCGGCGGAATAGTAACCCGTCACAAACTCGGACGTGATTTCTCGAACTACCCTCCCGAACGGCAATTTCGCCATCAACAGGTCCGTTGATTTCTGGTACTTGCGAATTTCGCGGAGTGCTACCGTTCCTGCTTTATATCGATGTACTTTTTTGACTGCACCGCCGGCGGCTTCTGAGGATGTGGATTGTCCAGGGATTGTTTTGCGCGGTGATTTTGCCGCCAGTGAGGATTTTCGACGAGCCGTTGTTTTGGGAGCGACGGATTTGGGAGGCATCGCGTGGATTAGGACGTGTCGTTTGCGCGACTATTTTTTGTGTTTATTGCGCCGTAACAAGGTTGCGATCGGTCGTCACGGACAGAGCAATCGCCTGGGCGCTCAATGTGTGAGCTGATGGATACAGAGAGTCGATCTGAGGCAAGAGTCCAGGCACGTAGGGAATAGAATGATGAAGCGCAAGCGTAGAAGAGCTTTTAGTGCCAGAGACAATACTGTGATGAAATGGAGGATGATGAAAGGTGGAGGGAGGATGAGGGTCAATCTCTTCAACTTTCGTTGCGTTGCTGGGCGAGCGGCTAGAGATGAACTGTTGTCTACTGATCAACTTTTTCATCAAATCATTTTCCCTCTAGATCCCTCCTATTATCATGATTACTATCATTACCATCATTACTACTATGTCCACTTGCAATTGTCATCATAGTTCTTGTACTGGTCAGTACATCATAGCACTCTGTGCATCTTATCTGATCAGCCTCCATGACTCGTCATTTGTGAATCGCTTTCGTGTTTGGTCTGAGACCTCGATCATGAACTGAGGACACTGTCTCAGCACAGCGTGATCATCTTCTTTCTTACAAACCAGCTATAGTGATCGGACAGAGCAATGTCAGTCACTCGACCAACGCTTCTCATATCGAGGATTCTACAGTTTAAGGACATATCGCCACTCTTAATCTTGACTGATACCATATTTCAATCAGCTTCACCACTACTTGATCACTTGGCATCAAGTGCCAGGAATGCCAAATTCAAGGTCATCACAATCAATTGGCGGAGTGACAGTGATGTCTGCACAATGACTTCGCCTACCTCAAAGGATGTCCTGCCTCAAGTCAAGGACCTGGAAAAGATGCTACATGAGATCAGGACGCTAGCGGGACAAGCCAGCTCAAAAGTACTCATGGTGATACCGGATCTCAATGACTTTTTGGCACAAAACGCAGCTCATCTCTCTACCTTTCTCAGCTCGCTGATTCAAATTTCTCCAGGCACAATCTCAGTATGTGCCATCCACCACAAAGACATTCCCGCGCCTCAATATCCATCACACTTGCCGAGTCCAGAGACGCTGCTGCAGTACCTCGCTACAACAATCATCGACGTCGACTCGCTCGAGCACGTTCTGCTGCAGCGAGACGCGGAGAGAAGGTCACGAACGAGCAAGGTGACGTTGGATCTTGAAGGAAGAGACATTTTCGTGCCGTTGGGGAGTAATTGTGACCGTCTACATCTTGATCTAGAACACCGTCGCAAGTCAGGCAGGGGTATCAAGGAGTCCAGTGTGTTTGACGTATTCACCGGCAAGATACTGGCCACGGGTGAAGTGGATGGGTTAGAGCATCGAGTAGAAAAGCCGGTAGAGGTAGGCATCCCCGAAGAACACGAGTTGGGATTCAAGATTGGGTTGAGTGAGAAGCAACAGCGCGATAGGGACGGCGTCATATTGCCTCACTATGTACAGATTGAGAATGGTCATGGTGGAGTGGTTGATGAGACGAGGCAAGGTGTCCAGGGTACAGCTGCAGCAGGAGGTGGAAATATTTACTATGAGCCAGACAGTGGTGACGATTTCGATGCCGAAGATCCAGACGATGACCTGATGCTGTAGTCCTCCATTTCGGTACCTCCTTAGATAGCATAGCATAGCGTCGGCACTCTTTCCTCGTCATGTAGTCTTGTCGTATGACTTTATCCTTTGTCGCAAATTTAAAAGTCCTCATCCGTGTTGCTAAAGAAGCGACCATAGACAATGATGCTGCCAAACACCAGTCCACCACCAATGACGGCCATAACGGCAGCCGCATCACGAATGAGTCCGACATGAGCTAATTGAACATTCATCGCCAGTGCACTGGTCACGAGAAACCCAGTCAACCAGTGTCCAAAGTCGATGGCGGCGGATGATTCGTCAATGTAATCGCCCCCCGACCCGATTTTTGCACAAATGATGTTTGGCATGGGTGATAGCAGGAACAGGACGGTCGGTATGATGGGAAGGAAATTGTTGAATAGTGCGCAGGACAGAATGACCAGTAAGAAACCGCATGCCAGGACAAACGACAGTGCAATGATTGTTTTCAACATGTCGTGGACGTTGTGCGCTTCGAAATCGTCAGTGTGTCGTAGTAGTGAATGAGTCTCAGCTTCCAGAGTCTTCGGTGCGATTAGTTCTGCTGTAATGTTGAGAAATGATGGGTGTCGCTTGCGGTCAACATTGTAAATGGCAAATGCGAAATCAGAGCGGTGTGTAAATTGTGGAGAGGCGCAAGCTCGCGATCGGAAGTCATGACATTCAACATTAATGCACATAGCTATTGCCTGCTGAATCTATTAAGCTACCCATTTACGCATGCGTCTGACTATACAGCTAGGTACCTATGACTTGGTCTGTAGGTGTCACACGCTGATTTCATAACACATTGGTACTGTGCTACAGAAGGTACTACTCTACGAGGACTGAGACTATTTCAGCCTGAAATGGACTCTTTGCCTTGATGAGAATATAGTCATCTGGGCAGTATGGCTCTGTAGTGTTTGTGCTTTTGCTGTTTGGTGACTGACGGTCTCAAGTGACCAAGGTCTCGTCCCTTGCAGATCACGACCTTACGATTCATGACTGACTCAGCGTGTGTCAACAGCCAAGAGCAGGAATTCATGCCCGCAAGGGATAAGCGCATCTGACTGAACCATAGTTCGCGGCAGCTGGCATCGGCTCGCTGTGCATGTAGTCGACGGCCAGGCAAGGGTGCAAAGATGTCCCGAGGTCCAAGCAGCGACAGTCTCCGTGGCCGACACGCGTGAATTGCAGCGGATGCTGTTCCGTCGCAGCAGATTGAAAATTGTTGTGACTGATTCCTGCAGTAGTGGATCATCCATTGGAGATGCGATTGTACTTGTGATTGTGCACTCCTGTGTATCTTGCCTTGAGCCCGCGCAGCATGGTACAAAGACTCTCAACAGTCTATTCCATCAGTTTCTCGATCAGACTGAAGCTGGGGACATACCTCGCAATAACCATCTCTATTGCATGCTACGTTCGCTTGCTTCTCGAATTGCACACTGCTTATACGCATGGTAATAGAGTCGCGCACTTGACACAGATTGAACTCTAGATCGTGTGTCGTAACAGTAGCCCATTCGTCGAAAGCGTCTGGTCGGTTCAGTGCCACGAAGACAGAGATGAGTCCGATGCCAACGAGGTCTCGACGGTTCTTGGGCGGACAGCTCAGCCTCAGTGCATGTAATTCTTCCAAAGCTTCGTCAACCTTGATCATCAGTACCTCGTGATCGGACATGATCAATCTTCACTCACTATTTGAACGAGACGACGTGTTCTGTGACCAGTAAATTCCTCAACGATCGCAAAGTCAGAACGGAGTCGTTCTAGCGCATTCTTCACTCCGAAGATTGATAACACCGGACGAGGCGGCCATAGTATTGGGTCCTTGCAAGCCTGTCTAGCACGCAGGTACATCATGATTTCTCGCACTCCCACTTTGGCGTCGCGCCTGAACAGTGTCGAATGCATCTTTTGATAAGTCGGGCGACTCGAATACTCCATCGTGATTTGCGGTGCTCCCGGAGTAGTCACACGGTGCGAGCTGTGATTGATGCTAAGGCTCCATCTCGAGAGATTTTGGTCGCATGATCGGTAAGGATAGAATCGTCAATCGGATGTAACTCTAATAGAGCCTGCGCGAAAGACTACCCGAGCGTTTCTGGTCGTGCAGAGTTTTTGAGCCAAGGTCCAAGGACACAGGCGTGTCTGAGAGCACATCATTAAGACTTCTTCCTTGACTCCGAATTGGTCGCCGGAAAACGTTGCAGCCACTTCCGCCGAGGTTACGCAAAGACGTCCAATCACCTTTGTTGAACACAGTTTCGGAAAGTCGATCCAATCCTTCTGACCAATCAGATCTCTTGGGCCAAGGCAAGGTCATCGCCTCCGCTCAACTAAGCTTCCGACGAGATACGAGTCAGACGTATCTGTCGGCTGCTGTTGCGATAACAGTAGTTTATCTATATTGTGTCTTCATCGAAATGCCATAAAACAAAAAAAGGTTACTCGCATCGCCTATCCTTTCAGCGAACGCATTATAAGACAGAGCTCTCGGAATGCGACAAAACTTTCGGGGTATCGTTGTTAGTGCACTCAACCCCAAAACCGTCAAGGTCAGGACGACAATACTAGTCAGACACCCAAAAGTCTTAAAGGTATGCTTCCATAAAAGCAATTCAAAATCATCCTACTAATGGTTGTATAGACGATACAAAGGCACAAGGATTACATGGCACACGATGAGACGAATAGTCTGGGTCTTGGTGACGTGGTCAGGATCGAAGCCTGCCGTCCAATCTCAGCTACGAAGAAGTTTGCCGTCGCAGAGGTGCTGATGAAGTCGAAATTCAATGTGCCTCGTGGGACCAGTCAGGCCGAGGCTGTGAAGATTGTCGAAAAGTCGTAATCATGTTCTGCTCTTTCGGTTGACTGGTTCAACACAATGACAAAATATCGAGCTGTAGGTGGTTTCGCCCTTACTGGCTGATGGAAATGCTTGTGCAGCTTCGACAGTTCTCACTTTATGATTACGCACTAAAGACGATCTCAGACGAGTAGTGAACGGCATTTGACATTGCTCAAAGAGTATTGCTGTACAGGCAGCACAAACTTTACGATTGACAGAGTATGCACGATCGATTGACTGGCTGGCTGCGCTCTGTTATCATTTTGGAGGAAAGGTGTCTTATCACGGCATGATTTACCTATTGTAACATATCGACATCCATATACTTATGCTTCACAAACCTTCGAGAGCGCAAATGCTTGCTCTTCGCTCACACCACGAATCCACACTAACTTGTCGAGCAAGCCGTGATCCAAGTCTTCCTCATTCACTAGGATGCGATCAAACATGTTCATCAACACCTTGGTCGTCTTTGCCACGGATGTCATCTTTTCCGTAATCGTGCTTGAAGAGGTGTTGGCTACTTTGATGATTTCGAGGTATGGAGCTAGACACGGAACGAGACTAGCGTCAGGATTGAGCAACACGCGATCCTGCACTGACCTTAGCATCTTGTACCGTGACCTTGAGTCACATAACGTTGAGAGTCGCGTCCATGTCTTGATGGTGTCTTGACTGACTGCTTGCCAAGTCTCCTTGAGTCGATTGACCACTGCACTTTGCAATGCCGACACGATCTGCACCACCGTCGCAAGGTTATTGTGGTCTCGACACAACTGAGCAATATCGATAAACTTCGTCAAAACTCGTGCACGATCGATCATGTCTGTCGTTTGAACTATTTCGGAGATGACCCACAAAGTAGTTAGATTGCTTCTGGCAAGAATCAAGGCGACGGAATGCCATTCCATGTCCATGACTTCATGCCAATCTTGGACGTGATCAGTCAAGTGATCTTCCCATGCTGCTGATGTCAGTTCGAGCCAGTCGAGTTCGCCAAAGGCAGCTTGTTCAATGGCAAGCAGGCAATTCGATAGATGTGCCGTGTTGTGATTCATGATCCAGCTGACGTGCCGAGGCCGGTACCTTTGGTTGACTGGCATTGTGTTCTGAAGCATGGATCGTGGTAGTGGAGGTATGCCCAGAGCATCAATGATTGACACTTCAGTATCTGATGTGAAACTCTGTGACGACAAGATTCGTTTGCTTGGCGTGGCGTATTCATTCTCAATCTCATCTTGATCCTGTTCGAAAGCCTCTGTTCTTCTACTGTTGGCCACTGACATAGAATGTGCAATAATCGAATTATGTGATTGTGTTGCACTGCCAAATGTAGTGAACTTTGTCGGAGACGCATCTGCCAATAAACACCCGGCATGTCGCTTCCTCTTACGGGATCCGGATGTAAATAGATCTCCTTCTGTAGACCTAGAGAGAGGCCGCGGAGTGATTGGCAATAACCTTTCTGAACACATAATTGACATTTGGTCCTCGTCAGCCTCCGACACACGGCCTTCCAATTTATCCATAGTTCTACTCAATAGGGTCGCAGGATCTTCTTGTGATTCATCGCAATGATCAGATTCGAACATTCGGGCAAGATCTTGTGTGAATTGCTTCTGCAGCGACAAGGTTGAACGTGGGATGGGTCGGAGAGAAAAGGCCGCATTGAGGCGTCTAAAGTTCCGTGCTGTCGAGTCTGTGCTTATCGTGGATGATCTGTTGTTGGCCACAACTTCCGCAACGGTTCTGACGTTCTTCAGTATACCTCCAGGCCTACGTCGAAGTCGACGCGGGCTTGTGAAGGAACTTGTTTTCTCGAAATCGCGCATCTCAAGGTCTGCTTCTGAGGTGAGCGCATTCGGCGAATCATGGTGGCCAGATGCGAGCCTGATGTTGATCATTTGAGACCGCTCGTCAGCAGATATGGGAGCTTGTGTCGGCTTTGTGGTTCGGGCAACTGTGGGGCTATCAAGGCCTTCGGATTTGGCCTGCAGAAAAGCAAGAGTGACGTGTCTGTCTCGAAGAAGTGTTTTGTGCAGAGGATGCTTGCATGCCTTTTCGTATGGTTGCAATTGCCGATGTAATTTACTTTCTCGGTCCCAGCTTCTTCTCAGCTCTTTCGCTATTCGTGCTTCTGTAGAAATTTCATCCACGCCAATGCCTCCCAAACACTGCAAGAATTGCTCGACTATCTTCTGTAAATGCAATGACAGGAGAAAGTCATCTGGAAAGTAGTTCAGGATCCAGTGCCTCAAGGCCACGAAAGTACGCACTCTTGTATAATGAGCGGTTATGCTTGTGCCGGAATGCTGAGCCTGCAGGTATATGGTACTCAATTTGACGAAGAGATCAACCGGCTTTACATAAGGTCTATAAGCCAAGAAAAAATCGCTCATCGCATCATAATCGATCTGATCAAGGAAACGCGAAAGCAGTTCATCCAACTCCATGCTAGAAAGCTGTATTGCAGCCTGATCATTCCCGTGACCGTACAGACCGGTGCTAAGGCCTGAGTCTGTATGCCGAAGCATTCAGAAGAAATCACGGGCAGTCTAAAGCAAAACTTCTGCGTAGGCGCATTACGCAGAGTATATGGGATCAAGAAGCCGAGAAGTCGCAGACATGTTCATGCGAAGAGCTGCTGGCGAGACAAAATGACAGCTGGACCTCATTCCAGAGGAACTGTCATCTGGGCACACTGGACTTGAGCTTGCGGCGGTGGGAGGACAACAAAAGTCAAAATACGCGAGCCTCCCACGAGTGTCGAATTGCTGCGGAGCCGGTCGTGTGCGTCGGTAGATTCTGCTTGTTCCAATCTCTAGATCTACATACAACTCGTCCTAGTTCTAGTGATACAAGGATTGTCTCTTCGCAACATTGATTGACCAGTGGATACTTTGTTCTTGGGACAGATGTTTAGCATAAAGAAAAGACACTCAGACAGAGGACATCTCTCAAATTGTCGTTCACCCACACATGAAAGGCTGATCTAACATCTCGACAAAGCATCCGCATATCTTACCATGGAACTCTAAGCATCAGTTTGACAAAGCATCCAAATGGCGAACTTAGCAGTCCGGCAGAGAGCCGACCCACTGTCCTTCATGGGTCATGCGCGATTGAAAGTTCTCTTGGCACCAATCAGTCCAATGAAACGTGTCAGATACCAGGAATTGTCTAGGTTGATTCGTCAACTCGACGACGTTAGGCTTGAAGATGTCGCTGTGAAGGAACTCAGCGATGATTACAGTCAGTGTGGCGAGAGCGACAGAAAGACTTGCTTATCAATGTAGATTTTCTCAATCCTCGAAGCATGCCCAATGGCCGAGTTCTGCTTGACTTTGTTTCTGAGGTAGACAAAGAACACGACTATCTAAAGTCTTTCGAGTACACTCGACAAGTCTTCGCTGTGGGTGGATTCGTACATTTTGGAATGCGCTAACATTACAGGTGCTCTTATTGGGGGATGGACAGGAGAATCATGATCAAGAGACGTTGCAGAATCAGGTTGAACAGATAGAGAAGACAGTTCCGTCTGCGATCTTGATACAATTATTCATCTTTGACTCGAATCCGGATACGAAGATTCGTTGGCCGCCAGATACCTGTCAATTGACATCCGGAACTTCGCTAAACATACAACTTTCGGCACTGAGAGACGCATTGGCAGATTTCACATCCTCAATCCTGGCAAAGATGAATGGTTTGTATATCAGCACGAGAGAAAAGACGAACGTCACGAGTCCCTATGAACCTGCTAGTGAATTCATACGTCCACAAGTACAGCGCATGTCTTCCTATGCTCTGGCAGATGCTCAGATCACTCCCTCGAGCAGCCCGCCTCCCGGCGCTGACAGACCAACACGAAGTAGTTTAGGTCCCGGTATCATGGCCTCGGTGGAACGGGCAAAGGTTTTGAGCAATGGCCGAGCTGCAAAGTTGTGCGGAGATCTACTGTTGGTGTGCGGCTTTGGCGCTGATGCCTTGAAGTTATACTCCGAGGCAGCAGCAATTGCTCGTGCAAACAACGATTATCTCTGGCAAGGAGCAGCTCTCGAAAAAATCGGCGTCTGCCTTGTCCTTCTCACATTTCTTGATATCTCTTTTCAAATACCGCCGATAGCACAAAGCTCTGCTGGAACGATATCTTACAAGAACTCGGAACGCAAGTCTACTTCGAGCTCGAAAGCTGAAGTCAATCTCGTGGATTTCCTGCCGGAACTCTACTCCGGGATACTAAATTTGTACCAAAGATCGCTATCCACACAAAATGATCAAGTGCCGGCATTCGTGTTAGCAGAGACGAGTTTGAGGTTGGCGAACTTCATGTCATGTGTGCATCTAGCTGGTGGCTTGACGCGTCGTGCACTTGAAACCGTGGTGCTCGGTACAGAGCGAGAGGTTCTTGGCAAATCCTTTGCATCTTATCCCCCACGGGCAGAAATCGCGGCCTGGGCTATGCGAGCCTACCAGGGTCCTATACAATCATTATCGTTAGCTGATAGACTGCATGTTCTATCAGGACTTGCAACCATTCTTGGAAGTATTGGGTTCCTCCGAAGGCGCGCGTTCTTTCTAAGAGAAATCATCCTAGCGCTTACTCCGGCGCTTGTACAAGCTAGAGTGACTGGAGCTGCTGGTCTAGGTATACATCCTGCGGCTTCCCTGGCGCTGTCGGAAAATCACAACAACAACTTCTCAAAAGAAGTACTACAGAAGACCAGGCAAACTGCCGATTCACTGGTGTCACTCTTGGAAGACGTAGCGCAAAGTTACGGGTTGCCCCGCTACTCAAACGATGCTGATTTGGAAGAGATCATACTGGGAGGGTATGGTTGGACCTACCTAAGAAACGCTACCTTGAAGGACTGCATCTCAATATGTGAAGCCATTCCAGACTTTGCAGGAGTGCTCCGATTCAGTGCAAGAAGTTTAGCCTTCGGCGCGGCTAATCTCGCACAAGACGAACAGGTGAAATTAGTAGCCAACGTTCCGCGAATATTGGCGGCCGCTAAGCGATCTGGTGTGACGGACCTAGAGATAGACTACTGGGATTCTTACTTGGTCCGAGACATTTCTGTGCAAACAGACTTCGAAACTTTGCCCATCAAAAGACTAACGAAAGAACTTCTAGCGGTGGACCAAGCGGCTATGAACAAGGCGCCCTTCTTGTACAACCCATACCAGAAGAAGACCTCAGTCATTCAACAATCCTCGATTGTACAAAGAGAAGCTGCATCTTTCGTCGTCACTCTACAGAATCCATTCGCATTCGACGTCGAAGCACTCGAAATAGAACTGGTTACCAGTGGGCCCAAGGTCACATGCCTTACCGGCTCAGCTTACCTCAAGGCCAGGACGACGACAACTTCCGTGCTGAAGTGCACTGCACAAGAGAGTGGCGAGCTCAAAATCCTTGGATGTCGCGTCAGGATCTCAGGCTGTCGATCTCGAGTATATCCCGTCAAAGCGGCACCGAAACGTTCCGACATTGAAAGTTGGCATGTTGCTCGTGGTGGGCTTGGACGTATCAAGCGCACTGGGACAGCTGCTCGGAATTCGGATCTGTCAGAAGCTGAAGCAAATCCTATCAGTGGATCAGAGACCGAGGCGATATTGGTCAAGGTGCTGCCTGCAGCACCGACCCTTCTCTACAAGCCTGCCATGAAAGCTAAGTGTTTGACCATCAATCTTCTAGAAGGAGAATTCTCGCAACTATCCGTGGGACTCGAAAACATATCCGATGTCCCTGTCACATTCCTAGCGTTTTCATTCTCTGATTCGACGATAAAACCATTGGAACAAGCAATAAACTCAAAGACTAAACAACCTCATGAGATACACGAGCTGGAAACATTCCTGTACAAAATAAAAGCTTTGCAATATTTCCCTGCTGATCAGACGAGTCATGTTGAGCCGGCAGCGACCGCTTCCTTTGCTATTGAGCTGTATGGCAAAAGGGGAACCTCTTCAGCAGACATCATTGTAAATTATGGCCACCTCCCGGTTCCACCTTCTACCTCACTATCATCTCCAGAGACCACCTCCATAGCTGTTCCAAGCGAGTTCTACACACGACAATTAATTATTCCAGCAAAGGTCAATGTACACCCCGCTTTGAGCGTGGTACACTGTGACATTCTCCCACTTACTCCACCAAAATCTCTACAAAGCATATTAGCATCCTGTCACGACCAATTCTCAAGCATCTTTTCATCCATTTCCGAAGAAGATCAAGAAGATTATTGTTTAATGATACTAGACATTCGCAATTCCCAGCATCAAAGCATCACACTCAATCTTTCCATCACCAACGAGTCCACCACGTTCACGACCACGCAAGAGTTCTCCGGACTGGCTCAACGACGTCTCTTGATTCCGACTAAACGAAAATACATGAGTCAAGAATCGCTGCATCAACCAGTACCCTCCCTTTCCGACCGCCAATTCATCGTCTCTTCCGTGTCGGCAGAGATGGAGTCTTTGAATAGAGAATCGTTCTGGGTCAGAGAATCTCTCCTCAAACGACTCTGCCTGTCATGGACCATGGCACAACGCGCGGGAAAAGTGGAAGAGCGGAGTATTTCGATAAACAGGCGCATGATTGAGAATTACCTCGTTCCGGAAGTATCTCTCCAGATACACCTCCAAGGAAGCGGCCTCCATACGGGACGAGACGTGATGCGTGTTGCGGAGCAGTATAGTTTCGCTATACAGGTTCGTCATCGAGGCAGTAAGGCTATGCGCGCCATGGTCAGGGTCGTCGTGTCGCATGACACGTTGCAGGACCTCTCGATGCACTTTATCCTGTTGGGCACGGCACAGTACCCTCTGACAGTCACGGCCGGTCTCGTCACCGATTCCGTCGAATGTGTTGCTCTGTCTGCCGGTGTTTACTATATACAAGTCTCCATTGCGCCGCTGGAGCAATTGGATAATGTCACCATTTCACGAAAGGTAAAGGTCGAAGTGGTGGATGAATAGAGGTAATGGAATATAATAGTCATTAATCATAATGCTATGCAGAAAAATCTTCATCTTTTTATCCATTGCCAGTACTCGCTCGCTCATGCAATATCATACGCAAAATGCCCGCCATTTCCTTGCCTTGCTTATATGCGAAAAATAGTATGGTAAGTGATGAATACGAAATATTGGTCGCAAAGTGCGCTCATTGGAGTGTCTGCAGACTCAATGTTTCCAAAAGTTGTCCTAAATCAGCCTTGTTGCATTCCACAACGCTCGCGTCGAAAGAGTCCAATCGAAAGCGAGCTTGGTGAGCATGACTAAGTTCCTGAAATGCATTACCAAATTTGTTTCTGTTGATTTTGTCCCTGTCGTTCGTGTCCCCAGCGGCCGTTGTTGGGAACGTGTTTGTTACACTCGTGCCTAACACGAGATAACGATCTGTCCTCTCGTCCAAGGCCGCAATAACGAATGGCAGATGTTTAGTCTTGCCCTTTTCACGTTCCAGCTCATTGATTGCCTCTGATAGCCACGTTGCCAGCTTCTGAAGTGCTAAGGGATGAGTAAAGATCGCTATGTCAGGGCCTTCTTTCACGACTGACATACGGAAACTCCGAAGGCTTCGAATCTCCCTCTTCTCTATCAAGGCGGTACCTGTTCGTATGATAGCCTGTTGTAAAGCCATACTGACTGGAATTGCTTTTTGTAAGAGATCTATGTTGTCAAGTGCGTCAAACGCGTCATTGAAATTCTGCAACCATTCGTCTCGGATGTTTTCCGTCATAGCATCTTCATCAATCTGCGCGACGTCTTCATCATTACCTTGTTTGGCGCGTACCAGCAGTCCTTTGCTCCCGGTTTCAAGGAGTGCCGTCAACGCGTAGGATGTGTCGCTCGCTGAGAGTGTACATTTGAAGCCATATGGTCGCACGAATGATTTGAGCATTAACTCATCAAGCCCGTAAGCAGGTGCAAACTTTTCTAACTTCTCCCGGAGATTACGTTTGAGGTCCATGTCCATGTGTGTGTAAATTTGTCGACACTGTGCCAAGCTAAAGCCCATCTTTGCAAACAGCTTATGCAATTGCTTCTTACCGGGCTCACTATATATCTTCATCTTGGCTCCCAGGTAGGGAGAGTGCATCATAGCATCGTATAGGCTCCAGTGCCGAAAGAGCATAAACCTGTATTCGGATTCTGCTCTGATGGCCAGATCGGTAGGATTTCTTCCATTCACGCGAGACGGTCCACTTTTATTGATAGGTGGCGGATTGAGTCGGACCACCTCGTCTTTGAAGATTGCATAGAACAACAAATAAGTATCTTGGTCCAGTCTGTTGTGTATGGCAAGAGAGGTCAGACCGACGATCGAGAGCCACAGCAATTCATTATCTTCGCGTCCCAGATCAGATGCTAAGGCATAGATCAAGCCAGCGATTGACTCGCCATACCAGTCACCACGATCATAGTAATCTGATAGAATAGCACCGTTCTTCTCGTACGCTCTTCTGCGCTGCAGCTCCACTTGTCGAAGACTCGGCATTGCAGAATCCACGGCAGGTTTCCTTGGAGATGGTTGCACATGTGTGTTGATTCCCGTCCTTCGGCGCTGTCTTGGTCCACCGTCAGACAAATCGGAATCTGAGTCTTCTGCTTCATTCTCGCCTTGACCTGCGTCGTCGCTCCCACTTCTGCTCCGCCGCTTCCTACTCGAGTTCAGGGCATTTAATTCGTCGCCATCATCATCTTGATCTACGGAGGAGGTAGTCTCAAGTACTGAATTCGCGTCTTCGTCCTCTCCATCTACATCGTCCCCATCTGAATGCTGAGAGTCATCGTCATCTTCGCGTGCTTTCCGCCTACGATCTTCTTCATGCCAATCATAGAATGCTCTTTCAACTTCACTTTGTCGCTCAATGTCGCCATCATCCCACACTAGTACGTTTGAATCCATGTAGCAATTTTCCAAAAGGACTGGCTTGTGTGAATCTATAATGTAGATCTTGACTGATTCGTCCACCTCGAGATACTGCAGAGGATCAAAGTGAGCACCAAAATTGAGCATGATGACAAAACGGAGCTAGATCATTAGAGAGAAGATGCTCAAGGGGTGTGCAGTGCCTACCTCTTCATTTCCCTGCACCAGTGTTGCATTGGCCTTTTCGAGATCACTCCATCCCGCGATGGGCCTGATCTGGTAAGGCACAAAATCAGACTTCAGTAACGTGGCCAGCATCTTGCAAGCGCACAGTGCATCGACATCGAGCGCGACGAGTATCAGCACCGCACATGTTCCAGACAGGGACGATTGCCTGATTTTTGTGTATGCCGGTGCGAATTGACTCCTCCTAATTATCATTCGCTATGTTTGCTGGTCGATAGAGTGCCAGCAGAAAAGAAAACACGATCCACAACCTAAGAAACGCGACACATTGTACACAATACTGATATGCCAGAGACTTATCGACAAAGTACTCTTGTAGCTAGACAGGGACTGAGAATTGCATGGATGTAATCATGAATTCATGCGGTAGAGGGCGCGTACACAAATTCGCGACGCGTGCATTTGATTCGAGGGTCGCTTAAGCTTCGGACCAAGAGCATAACGTCGATAACGTCGCTACAATTGCAGGTGACCCCAGGATATATGCATTGAATCTATTCTATAAACGCTTGCCAAAGACCCTCAGTCGTTTCACACCACCGTCCGGGTAGATGACCAACTTGACATGTGTGATTGGTTCTGCACAAGTACCAGGCTTCACAGACAGGACGTGTTCGGCATCAGCACTCATCTCATCCCCTACTAGCAGTGTCCATTTCGTCGATGAGTCTGCTCGGGAGGAGACAGACGCTCCATATACTTCTGCTCTCTGAGGAAAGTTGCCTCGGAAGTAAGCAGTGTCAATCGTGACGGACTCGGGCAATGTAGACACCCCGAGCTTAATGATCACCCAATCGCAATGCCCTTTAGCCCTGGACCGTGCTGTTTCCCATCCATCTCCCATATCCTTGCCGCGTCCTGGCAATAGCAGATTCTCCTTCCTACCAAAGTGCTGATCTGAGCAAGACTCCGCTACAGCTCCATTCTTCACAGAGCACAGATCTAACACGACGTTTTTGTCCTCCGGGAAGCGTGGACTCACTGTGCCGAACAATCGAAAGCGAGCAATGCCACCATCAGGATGTTGATGCAAACGTACGTGCGTGTATAGTTTGTCTAGCGGAGCTGCAAATTTGAAGAAGTGTCTTTGACTGGGGCCACATGGTGTTTTGGAAATAATCTCGTCCCATGTTGCCGTTGTGATATCTCCTCCTTCTGGTACGATGCAAGCTTCAAGCGAGATCGCCGGAGCTTCATTTCCGTTGAAAAAAGCAGTGTCCACTTCGCAGCCTACAGCAGTCCCGGTTACACCGAGCTTGATGACCACCCAATCCGTAGGCTCCTTGTTGTGCCTCCTCGTCTCCCAGCCATCGAACCATGCGCCCGTTGGTACATAATAGCCAGCACGGCGAATAGGTGGCTCGGGATTGAGGAGGTTCACGGCATCTGCAAAGTACTGGTCTGAGAACGACACAATCTCCCCATCAACAGCGGACGAGCAAAAGTCAATGTGTCCGGCAAATGGATCGTGCTCAACACGAGTGATTGATGGCATGAATAAAAGGATGCAAGTGAGTGCAAGATCTGCTACGTGTGAAGTAGGATATGAACACTGAACAGATCTAGAGCTCGGAACCGTAGGAAGTGTCCCTGGCTCTAGCGCTGTTCTCACTTATCAACGATAAATCGATTCCTGATCGCCTGCGTACTGATCATCGCATAAGGCCGCCGAGGAACTCATTTCTGTCCGCAGTACAGGTTCCACCCGTGGGCCACGATCAATGGATGCCCCTGGCAGATGATCATGATGATCGGTAAAGGACTGGATCCACGTGCAGCTATGACTCGGAAATGACGTTCCATGGATCTTCCGGGCGGCCACCTCCGACGTCGCAGTGCAGCAATTTCCAGGGTTAGTACCAGAGTGCTCGTTGCACTGGCCACAGATCTGCACTAGGTAGTGAGTAAACAATGATCTGGCTGTACTCGAGTATGTTCGAGCTGGGTATAACTGGTGAACGCTCTCCAAAATCAACTCTTCTGCGTGCTGAATCCAGCATGTATCATGTGTAATAGACTACTAATTGAGGCCATGAAACAAACAGGATAGCATTGCAGCTGGCTGTCTAGGTGGTTGTCCAAACAATAGCAGGTCTGTCATTATTCTGAGATCAATTCGCTCCACCGACTACGAGTATGCTTTCCACCAGAAGGATTCGCTCAATTTCAATGCAATTGGAACATCATAATGCGCCAGTTCATTGATCGTACCTAAGCTTTCCGATTGGTTTGGTGAAGCGTAGTCAGTAGCGAGAACACCGATCTAATTGCATTTCAAGTGCTATGGAAATTGCTAGAAGTTAGGTAGAGATGTGTTCTACCGAGGCGTGGAGGTTTCTGGCTGAGCCACTCAGTCTAGACTTGTGGAGAATAGCACAATCCATGCTTCACTTGTCATGCAACTTGCAATACTGCAATGTCTGCAATATCCTCGACAAAACGTAATAAAGTGACCAAGGTATCACTGCAGAATAGATAATAGCTCGAGTCTGTCTTGCTATTCAGTACAGTTTACACGAAAGAGCTATGGCATCGGACTCGCAGCGGTGTTGAGCAGCACCTTGGCCATGGCAGCAGCAGCAGACTCCTGGCTCCAAGCGCCATGAGTCCGAGCTCGTGGCTGCAAGTTTTAATTCGGCGCATGCTGTCTGGAGGGGCAATTGTCGTGTGGCTGAAGTGCTACAAAGGACAGCTACCCAGGAGCTATTTGCTCAGCTTGAGCCAATATTGCCGAATGAGCTGTCCAGAGCTACGGTCTATATTATACGGGTATATGGCCTGTCTGAACTGCGGGAATCTCGTCTGCAGCTGTTGATCTGATCTAATGAAAGACCTTGGTCACATGATTGGGACCATTCCGGAGGCTAGGTAGTCTAGTCTAGCTTAACACGTCTTGGCTGATCCTTCTGGGCTCGCTAGTTGCAGCGTCAGCTAGCCGAGTCTGGAGTTCGAGCTAGGCCAGCTGCAGCGTTAGCAGACATTCCATTCTCTTCCAGCTGGATCCATCTGGAGAGCAAAGCTGGCCAGACAAGGCACAAGACGATCCAATCAGGTGAATTGCTTCTGTGCCGAGATGCTGTGGCGCAGTGCTGGTACCACATTGCTCGTGAGAAGCGTCAACAGATGACATCACAGCCGCTTTCACGTGAAAGCACAATCCAAACGCGTCAGAGGCCCCGAGAACTCTCCATAGCACGGAATGCCAGCGAGGCCACTTCGACCGGCAGTTTATAAACCACCCCGCGCTCGCACAAAACAATGCTTCTCTCTTCAACTTACAAAGTAATCTCTACCAAGTAAACTCAAATCAAACATGTCTGTCCCAAACGCCGATAAGCCAAACGAGGGTATCCTCAACTCACTCGCCAACAGCGCTACCAACGCTGTCAACTACGTCTCAGAGTCCATCCAGGGAACTGTAAGTCGTTCAAGATTGACAATAACAGAACATGTCATTGACCATTTTAGTCTGCTGAGGCCCAGAAAGAAGCCAACAAGGAGCAGGCCAAGGGAAACGTTGCCGGAAAGGACTCAATCTCTGACCGAGTCTCTGGAGGTCTCTCAGCCGTCTCAAACAAGATGGACGAGAGCAAGCACGATGCATCGGCCAAGGCCAACAAGGAGGGAATCTAAACTTCTTTCAAACCATAATGTCATAACGATCCAATGATACACAATTGCATCCATCCTTCTGTCTCTTTTGTGCATGATGATTTGTTTTGATTGGATCCTTTCGGTGTTGGATACCGAAGGTCGCACCCGCACCTTCAGCAGTGTGTTACCGTGGCGTGTGATTCAGAGATCACATGACCATGCAGAACAGATCAGGCCTAGGGCAAGATCGATCGCATCACGTTCTCAAAAGATCATCAACGCTTCCTATTGTCTTCACTTGTGTCCAAATTAAAGTTACAGAATAGTAGAACTTCATTCAGGTTCTAAGACACAAAAACTATATACTGTAGTGACTTAGTCTATCTCCACACCAACATTATCGTTTTTGAAAGGTTGGACCTGCCACGGATGTCCACTCTTCGTCCCACCGTCGTTGTCCCTCCTGTACTGCGCCATCCCTCAACACTCTGAGATGCTCCTTGCCTTCTTCCTCGGCAAAGAGTCCCAAGAGACACTGTGAAAGATCCTCAGAATCTGCAAAGGTTCGCCCATTCAGTCCTTCAATCACCAACTCGTGGATACATGCGAACCGTAAAGCCAGCACAGGGAGACCACACCCAAACATATCCACTACTTTCATGGGCAAGTCTAGACCTGAGCTAGAGTTGTGCAGAGAGATGCCTAGATCTGCAGAGGCCAGAATCTTGGGATAGTCTTCCGCTTTCAGCCAACAGCACCGTATCGTGACGGATTTGAGCTGGAGCGAAGCAATGAGGGACTTGTAGTGGTTTAGTAGTGGACCTTTTCCCGTGATGATGACCAGTAAGCGAGGTTTGGAGACATTGTCCGAGTCATAGGCCACCAGAGCGTCCAAAAGGATCTGAAAGTCCTCATCGAGTGTCCAGCTGGTGCTGGAGACTACCAATTTGTCTTGTGAAGGATTGAATCCTTGTGTTGCTTCGCAACTCTGTAGGAATTGTAAGCGCTCTTGGGTTTGGAAAGCACGAAATTGAGCGGGTGGCCGATCGTGAAGAGTCTTGATTGTTCCAGAAGCACGAACTTTGTCCCTGAGAAAAGTACTCATACTGTCAGTGACAGTCAGATGTGCAAAAGCACTTTTGCCAGCAATCTTTTCATAGATCTTGGACACGCTGACCATAGGGTGCGTAGCACCTAATTTGAGACCGAGGATGGAGAATCCCAAGTTGTGCCAGTCAATCACCAATCGAGAGTTACGAATCCACGCAAAGAGACGACCTAGTGCCAGAGTGGGTATAGAAGGAGGGTTCTGTAACAAGATATACGCAGGTGGATCGATAGCGTAGCCTAGAATGATGCAGAGAAAAAATATCTGATGCAAGACTTTGATCGGACCAAATATGGGAAAGAGCCACCTGGGTTGAGTTGTAAAGGCAGTAGGTACTTCCGGTAGAAATTGATACTGTATGTTGGTATCGTTCAAGACATCTTGATGTGGCATAGTCCCCTTGTAGCCAATGATCTGAACCTTGAAGCCAGCTTTGGAAAGTGATCCGGCATGATAGAGCATACGAGGACTTCTGCCAATGTCACCGAGCACCACGATCGCGACGGTTTGGTTCTTCTTGGCAAATTTCGATCCTTCAAGGTATGGTGAGGGCACGAAGAAGTAAGCAAGCGTCACTATGTATATGATGCATGCTCCCAACAGATAGTAGATCATTAAAAGGTCCGCTAATCGGCTCTCTGTATGTGCTTGCGTGGCAGAGTGCGGTAGTACTTTAACTGAAAAGTGGTGTCAAATCACCTAGCAGTACTATTGCATGTCTATGCCTGCTGCTTCGCTTGAGCTGAAAGTCCTACATCTAGTATTTGTAGAACAGATAAAGTTACAAAGGTCAATTGCAAGGAGAATCGCATGAGCCGCTGACGTGTCTGAAATGCGGAGCCTTCGAAGATGTTTTTGACCAGGACAGGGAATGTCTCCCGTACCATAACCACAGTTGGTCTCAATAACAATTCAGCTCGCCTTTTCATCACAACTTCGCGCTTTGAATAGTACAAAACGCGATGAAATGAGCAGGCCCACTGCCAGGCGGAGGCCTACAGCTCTCAGACTGACAGAGTACGTTCAATTTCACAAAAAGGACTCAATTGATGAAGATAGAACGGATCCGAAATATGTCTTGACAGCGAGCATAGCGACGTACACCTCCTTTGCGGCGGCTGTGTATCTGTATCACTCCCTTGATGGCACAGAAGAACAGCCTTGGATCAATACGAATGCACTCGTATGCTCTGGAATCGTTCTTTGCCTCGGTGCCGTTCAGAGACAATACTTTCCATCAAGAAGCGAAGCAAAATCTAAGGATGACAAAGCTAGCGCGATTCGAATAGTCAATAAGACTGATTTCTTGCCTGTAATCTATGGCTCCATCAACGTTCTCTCCAGGATATGCATCATAAGCCAGCTTAGTCCGGAAAGGAGTATTGCTGTACTTCTACCACTTGATGCTTTGCATCGTGCTCGACGAGGAGGCTTCACGAGATCTAATCGGGCTTCGGTCCTACTGAGTCTGGCTCTGTTGCTGGGGTTTGTCACCGACTGCTTCTCCCAAAATCAGTCACTACGTGCTGCACTTATAGGCTACGGTTGGGTGCTTGCCGCCATTGCAACATCGAGTTTGCACATTGATGCTCAATATCATAGCGGGGACTTCTCAATTTGGAGCGGAGTTCTATTGTTGATTGCCGGTCTGTCGAGCTGGCTTGTCTTTGGATCGAATTCTGTGATTAGCGGCTGGCCATTGCTCCTGGCGTCTTCGCTCTTCGTAGCGTCTTCGGCATGGCAGCCCACTCAGCCGCTCGCCATCTCCACGGCACTAACAGTCGTCTGGCCTGGAGTCATGAGTGTATGTCTTTTGGTAGGCACCAATCTCCTGCATCACATAGACTGGCTCCAATGTGTATCCTTTGGTGGTCTCTATATAGTGCTGCTCTTCTGCGTTCGTACATCAGGGGTGGCAAGTTCGGCACAATCGGCGGCGAATGTGGTTAGTAAAAACTATCGTTCGGTAAATCATGCTGGATATTATGTTAAAGAGATCATGGCAGCAAAGGAGTCTCGCGATATCTTCTATTTCTTGCTGCTCAACCTGTCTTTCATGGTAGTGCAAATGCTCTATGGAATCTGGACAAACTCACTAGGTCTTATTTCAGACAGTATTCACATGTTCTTCGATTGTTTAGCACTTGCTGTAGGGCTAGTTGCGGCCGTCATGTCAAATTGGCCCGCTTCACAGAGTCACCCATTCGGATTCGCTAAGGTCGAGATCATTTCTGGCTTTGCAAATGGAATCTTTCTGGTGCTCATCTCTGGTTCCATCATGATCGAAGCTTTCGAAAGGCTTTTAGAACCCCCAGAAATGAAAACAGATCAGCTTTTGCTCATTTCTACCTTGGGATTATGTGTGAACTTGGTTGGCATTTTCGCCTTCAATCACGGTCATCATCACCACGGCCATTCACACTCGCACTCACATGACCACGACCATTCGCACAAGCACGATCAACAACTAGACCCACTGCCGAACATCCATACGCCAAAGCTGTCGAAGCACGACGGGTCGTTCGATCATGCAATGGGAGTTCGCTCGCCAATGCCAGACTTTTCCGACTTCTCGGGTTTTGATGCGAGTCTCCGCTCGCCATCAAAGATATTAGCGTCTCACCAACCTTTGAGGGACGTGGATGAGAACATGCTTGCGGCCCCTTCCGGAAAGGACAAACTTCGAAGTACATCACCATACAGATCTCGAAGCCCAATCCGAAGACCCGGATCTCCCCTCAAATTTGCCGTAGATCCCGATTTGCCTGATCTTGTGGAGGCCACAACCAAACAAGAGTCAGAGTCTCTTTCGAGCAATTCCAATAGCCACGTACATCGCGGCAGGTCTACAATTTCAACCCCAACTCACAACCACGATCACGATCATGGACACCAAAGCACACCAGAACTGCCAGGGCATGGACATGACAGCCATGTGCACGATACAAATCTCAGCGCGAAGTCTCACCCGCATAAGCACGATGGTACTGACGGTTCTGCTGTGGCTGAGCACAAACATCATGCACATTCTCGAACACTATCATATGACCTGACTGCCGGTCATCACTCTCATGACCACAATTCGACTCATGGACATTGTCATCCTCATGCTCGTCAGTCATTCCTTCACAGTATCTGCTCATTCCTAACCTTTGTAGATGGGCACGATCACTCACACAACATGGAAGGAATCTTTTTACATATTCTGGCAGACACTTTGGGCAGTGGAGGCGTCATTGTGTCTACACTACTGATACGGTATTTCGGCTGGACAGGGTTTGATCCACTTGCATCCATATTCATCGCTGTCTTGATATTTCTTTCTGTCATACCGCTTCTGAAATCGTCATTCCGGGATCTACTGCTCACTCTACAGGACGACCAGGAATACACTTTGAGGGAAGTCCTCGGGGAAGTCAGTCTCATCAGCGGAGTCGGTGGCATACCATTCATCAGATTCTGGGTGGACGGGCAACAGCAGATGCACGGTATCCTGACCATCCGTGCTGGCATTGATGGTGATACTGATCTAGTCCGTCAAAAAGTACGGCAGAAGCTGCAAGATGGTGTGCCAAGTCTTGCGGACGTGATCGTCCAGGTGGATCGGTCGGAGTAGAGAAGTTACAAGTGCAGCATCCATGAGCTTGTAGCATAGCATATAGCATAAGCGTATCCTTGACGAAAATCATTGTATCATGTGCCGAATCCTGTGAAGTCCTGCTCTTGACTGATTGCGGCCACATGAAACGTCGCCGCGTCTCCACAATTAGCAAGAGCAGGAGTTCGCGCTCAGTGCCCAACGGACAGACACTCCAGTGACCTGACTCAGCATGTCTTCATGCCATTGCGCATTCAGGACTAGTATACCTGTCGTGTCCTTGTCGACAGATTTACTTGCCAAACATGAAGAAATTCCTGAAAGGCAAAAGCTCAAAAGGCAATTCTGAAGATGCTGACAGAAATGCCCTATTTGGTAGTCGCTCAAACACAGCACAACGACGACCATCCTCCGAATCGACTGCGTCACGAGACACACAACTGCCTGCGTACCAGGATCCATATGCAAATGGAAACGCTGCTGGACAACGCCCTGAACTAGACTCGAAACGTGCCATCACTAATAATGGCTATGCTGGCGATCCATATGCCAATCCCGGACCTCCTGCTTCTTCGAGTCGCGGTGGTCCGGGGCTGGGGCCCAGACAGGCATCTGCGACCTCAGCTCAGAGAGATGAGTTGTTCCGTGGTGTTCAGCCTGATCGCCGGTTGTACCAGAGTGCCTATGATGGTCGTAGCACAAGCGAAACCGACTATGGCCACGGTAGTGGTCCCGATGGACAGCAGACCCAGGAGGAAGAGGACGAGGATGTAGAGGGTATCAAGCAGGAAATTCGTTTCGTCAAGCAGGAAACGTTGGGTAGTGTCAGGAATGCATTGCGAATGGCCAACGAAGCAGAAGAGAGTGGGCGATCTACCTTGACGAAATTGGGACAGCAATCAGAAACTCTGGCTGATGCAGAGAAATCTCTAGACTTGAGTGCACTTGCCAATCGTGACGCACAGATCAAAGCTCGCGAGCTCAAGCATTTGAATCGATCCATGTTCGCTGTACAAGTCAACAAACCATGGGGAAAGAACAAGCGTCTCGAGGCGGATGAAATGAGAGTCAGGCAGCAATTTGAGGATGACCGTTACGAACGAGAGCTGCGAGAGGCCAACAGGAAAGAATCGGAACGGCGGACGGACGCCAACCTGAAAAATCACGCTGCCCTGATGGCGAAGCAGACAGGCAGACAACGAATGGGACTGGCAGAACGAAGCAAATATCAATTCGATGCCGATGAAGAAGACGATGAGATTGAAGGCGAAATCGACCAGGATCTCGATCAATTAGCAGCCGTGACTGGCAGATTGAAGGGTCTCGCCATGGCCACCAATTCCGAGGTCACGAAGCAGAATGAACAGCTTGGACGACTTGATCGCAAGGGTGCCAGCCTGGAGGAGAAGATCTACATGAACACGCATAGATTGAAGAGGATTGGGGATATGTGAGGACTGGTCTTGTCTCACTTGGGAAGCATCTTGTTTTGCGTTTGGTTGATGTGAGTTTGTCAGGGTCGTTTCGAGTCACTACTGCTGGATTCACCTATTTCGGATAATTAGCCTAATGATTGAACAATTATCACTATAATTACTCGATTCGCTAGCCGTCACATCCGAATGGTTACTTTCCGTGCTTGCAATTGGTGTGGTGTCGTACCAGTTTCCCATGTCGAGGAAATGTTTGATGAGTTCGTCTGTTGAAATATTGAAATCGAGGACTGATCTTCGGCTATGCATGTACATATTGTCTATCAGGCAGATCCTCCTCAGTCTTCTACCAGGAACTCGAACCAATAGATGAAGGTCTCAGTTACAATAGATTCTATTTCAGTTCTTGGTATATGATGCAAATACTGTTTCGGTCTACACGTCCATTTGTCAGGTGACATTGAATAAACTAATCACACCATTTCCAACAGATCTCATCGTTCCACTGGAGTCTCTCTTTCTTCGGCCGGCCCAGAGTATATCAAGGGCATGGCAGGCCGTCCTTTCATCAGGTTGTAATTTTACATCAACATTTATACGCCCATTCTTATCCACAATCCTCATGAAGCCAGAGAACATGTCAAACAAGACCGTGATCCAAGTGATTGGCACCACTGGCGTCGGTAAATCACAGCTCGGAATTGAACTCGCCAAGAAACTCAGTGGAGAAGTCATCAATTCTGACTCTATGCAAGTGTACAAAGGCCTAGACATCATCACCAACAAACACCCGGAGCACAAGCGGGAAGGCATAGTTCATCACTTGTTGGGATTTGTAGATCAGAATGCAGAGTATCGTATCGGAGCCTACGAGAAGGATGCCACCACCATCGTAAGTGAGAAAGGCATGATACTAATGATACCTGTCTCTGATTGAGCCAGATTGATCGGTTACATGAAGCCCGCAAGACACCCATCGTGGTTGGTGGAACGGCGTACTACTCCACTTCTCTGGTCTTTAAGGACATGTTGCCGGAGACTGGCAATGCGGCCGTCGTTGCACCAGACACGCCGCAATCGACGGACCCTCGCCTGGATAAGATTACTTCGGAACTATACCGTGATCTCCAGGCGATTGATCCAATCATGGCCACTCGTTGGCATCCAAAGGATCACCGCAAAATCAGAAGGTCATTGGAGATTTTCTACACAACGGGCAAGAGACAGAGTGAGCTCTACTCGGAGCAACGGGCCACTGGTCGACTTGGGCCAGAGCATGTCAGGTACAGGACCCTCTTCTTCTGGCTATGGTCTGATCAAGGCGTCTTGGATGCCAGACTTGATGCACGCATCGACGAGATGATTGATGAAGGACTCTTTGCGGAGATCCAGTCCATGCATCAAGCACAAGACACGACAACACCGGACTTTACACGAGGCATTTATCAAGCTATTGGGTACAAGGAGTTCCACAAGTACTTGCAGACTGGTGACAGCGCGGATCGAGCTGCTGGCACAGAAGCCATGAAGGCGGCAACGAGACGGTATGCTAGGAGACAAATCAGGTGGATTCGCAATAAACTCTTGCTACAGTGTCGTCAAGCAGGTCACGAAGTTCAAGTCGTGCTCTTGGACGCAACGGATTTGTCCAAGTGGGATGAAAACGTCCTCGCTCAAGCCATGCGAGCTATTGATCATTATCAGACCACCGACAAGTTCAATCCCAAGCAGTACTGCGATCCATCGCTCCATGAGCTTTTGCTGCCAAAGGTCGAGAAGGAGTTTAGTGCCAATCCTGACTTGTGGGAAAAGTTCGTGTGTGATGCCTGTCCGGCATTCAGTACCAACACTAAAGAAGGCTGGACGCAGCATTTGTCCAGTAATGGACATAGAGCCAAAGTGAAGCAGGCCAAGAAGCGCCAAGAATTTGCGGATTGGAAGAAGGGTCAGAAACGTCGCAAGAGCCTTGGATCACGCAGTAATAGTGATTCGAGTCGATCTTCGGAATTGCCTAAAGCCATGGAAGCCTCACAGGCCTAAGGCTCAAACTCTAGTCAATGTCGATAAAAGTGAACTTGTTCTTGCCGATTCGAATGATTAGCAAACGGTCTTCCAGAAGATCGGCACGTTCGATGCAGTACTTGACGTCGCCAATCTTCTTTGAGCCACAGTGGATACCACCATTGACAATCATTTGTTGGGCTTCCTTGGCGGACGAAAGAGCACCACAGTCACGGAGTAATGCAGAGACTCGTTTGCCAAGTACTTCTTCGGCAGGTAACCTTCTGTATGCTGCGTCGTCGTGGAATGCTGATATGATTGTCGAAGCACTCAATGTTTCAGTCGAGTCCTCAAAGTCTGCGGGAAACAAGACTCGATTGGCCACGTCGACTTTTTCGTATGATTCCATTCCATGCACGAGGATCAACAGTTCTTTCGCTAAAATTCGGTTTGCGGTTCTCTTGGCAGGGTGCGCTTGATGTTTAGCTGCGATTGTAGCAATTTCAGTCACTGGTAGTAGTGTAAATAGCTTCAAGTAGGTTTCAATATGAGTGTCTGGCGTCTTCAAGAAGTATTGATACAAGTCGAAAGGTGAGGTCATCTTCGCATCGAGCCAGACGGCATTACCTGCCGACTTGCCAAATTTTTCACCGCTTGGTGTGGTCAGTAATGGCACCGTGAGACCGAAAGCTTTGTTTGCTTCGCAAGGCTTCGCATCGGTAGTGTTGGATGTCAAAGTCCGACTCGACATTCGGGTGATCAGATCAATGCCAGCAGTAATGTTTCCATATTGATCACTTCCTCCAACTTGCAGCGTGACGCCGTGCTGGCTATACAACTTCCAAAAGTCGTAGGCCTGGAGCAATTGATACGTAAACTCACCGAAACTCATGCCTTCTTCGGAACTTAATCTGTTCTTGACCGAGTCTCTTGCTAGCATTGACTGCACCCTGACATTTCGACCAACGTCATTCATAAAGTCCATAAAGTTCAGCTCGGCATACCAGTCTGCATTATTGACTACTTGCATACGACCGAACTTTCCGGGAGCATAGCCTCTCGTTGCAGCATATGCTGATCCGTGCTTGAAGAACCGTGCCAGTTGGGCAGACAAAGCATCGACATTGTTCACAATAGTCTGGGCAGCCATCTCCCCTCGTTCTGCTGATTTGCCGGCGGGGTCACCGACTTTTCCGGTAGCACCACCGACCAATGCAAAGGCATTGTGCCCACGAATGAAGAAGTGTAGAACGGGAATGAGGGTCAACAAGTTTCCTACGTGGAGGGATGCAGCGGTGGGATCTACGCCGCAGTAAAGAGATATAGATTCCTTCTCAGCTGCGATGCCGAGTTGAGGAGAGGTGGTAGTCTTGACCAGACCCCTGTCTTGCAGACAAGAGATGAGGGTAGCGTTGAAGCGTCTACATGTCACCTTGCTGATTCTGGATGCTGCGAGAATGGATCTTGTTCCATTTCTGAGCATCAACTTGCAATACTAACACTAGATGCAAGTTTACAAACTGAATGCAGTGTAATGTCAGTAGATTAGTGATATGGACGATGGTACGGTTGTCAGAGGTGCTATGTGTGATGTTGTGCTGAAATGGTTGTGTTTCGTAGAGATGGAAGTGAGATGCTGACTACGAGTGAGTACGACTGAAACGATCCCCCACAGCGGATGAAGTGAATTGACTTGAATTTTGTTTGAGTTTGAGTTTGCAGTTGGTTGCACTTCAAGAGGTCAGAGAGTCCTTGTGCACGCTCCTTACACAGGGTAACAATCAACCTCATACGAGTGATATACGATACTTTCATACGAGTGACCGGCAAGATTCAGTTGTGCTGCACAATCATCCGCGATATCAGACATCTGAGCATTCGTTTGCAGGCCAAATCAGGCCAGTCGGGTGAATGGACTTTCTTTTCCGTTCAAAGAGCAAGACCAAGACTCCTGCTGAAGTTGTCGCAACGTGTCGTCAGAGTTTAGCCAGACTAGACAATGTTGCGCAGCGCAAAAGCGCATCAGAGGAGATTACGAGATGTCTACAGCAGATGAAGCTCATATACTTCGGGGATGCTGGTAAGTTTACCATGAATCTGATGCCCATTGACTCTGGCATTGATGGTCGATAGAGAACGAGCCGAATCCGGACAACACGACTCAGCTTGTACAGCAGGTATACCATACAGCGTTATTATCGGTACTCGTCAACAACATGGCTCGCATCGAATTCGAAGCAAGGAAGGATGTGGTCTCACTCTTCAATGGACTGTTGCGCCGTCAAATTGCAGATAGACACACGACGGTGGAGCACTTGGTGGCTCAAGGGAACACAATCATTAGACTTTCACGGAACTACACTACCCCAGAGATAGCGTTGCAATGTGGGCAGATACTTAGGGAGTGCATCAAGCACGAGCAACTTGCCAAGATCTTGATGACGGCGCACGAGAGCGGGCCTGAGTACAGGCAGGATGAGGAGATCTGGAACTACTTCACGTATATCGAAACGTCTACCTTCGACATAGCTAGTGATGCTTTCAGTACGTTCAAGCTATTGTTGACGCTACACAAGAGTCAAGCAGCAGATTTCTTGCAGACTAATTACGATCGGTTCTTCGGAGAGTACACCAAGCTTCTGACATCGAGCAATTATGTCTGGAAACGGCAGAGTCTAAAGTTACTGGGGGAGATATTGCTGGATCGTATCAACTACAACGTCATGTCAGTGTACATACAGAGCACGGACAATCTCAAGCTTATGATGACCCTGCTGCGTGACCGGAGTGCGCATATCCAGTTTGAGGCTTTCCATGTCTTTAAGGTATTCGTTGCCAATCCCCACAAGGAGCAAGGCATTCGAGACATCTTGTTCAGAAACAAGGATCGACTGATCAGTTATCTGAGTGACTTTCACAATGATCGCAAGGGTGCGTCTTCTGAGCCGTGAGGCGTGTCAACTACTAACAAGGCCAGACGATGAGCAATTTGCGGATGAGAAGAGGTTCATCATCACACAAATCAAAGAGTTGCAGGGTTGAAGAAGGAATATGGTGGATGAGGGTGGGTCATGGGCGATAGGAGAGCATTAGCGAGCAGGAGATGCCAGCATCTCAGTGGAAATCTGTCTATAGAGGAACGCTACAGATGACGCGGCCTTTGCAGGGACTTTATGAGCATGGACACAGCGAAGCAGGTTAATTTGAACGGGGCCATCGACGTTCGTCAGGGGATGGTTGAATACGATTGCTTCATGCAGCAGAAAAATGTATTTGAACGAATGAATGAATGAAGATGAAAGTGGAGCCGTGGATTGTGTGTGTGGGTGAAACGGGAGATTCTTGCCGATCAAGTGACGTAGATGTACTTTTACTTTGTCCTTCTTGAGTCTCTCCTACAGATGAGTACCGACAAGGGTCTGTCAAAAGTCTGACAAAGTTCTGTTGGAGTGACAAAACATGCCACTCCCCAAGTCAAGCTTCTTCAAGGCTCTGCTGGCCGCGAAACCAAATTCACCGGCCATCGTTGGACCAGGACAGAATGCCAAGACGACATATGCCGACTTGCTGCGTCACGTCCAGTCGGTGCAAAAGTCACTAAAGGCCATCAAGTCGGAAGACAGGGTGGCCATTCTGGTGGATAAGGGTGTGGGATACCCTGCGGCGTTCCTGGGAGTATGGGCCGCGGGGGGTATCGCGGTCCCAGTCTGTACGAGCCATCCTACCCCGGAAATGCTGTACACGCTGCAAGATTCCGGCTCAAAGGTACTGATCATCTCGAAAAGTTTCGCTAAGAGGGGTACAGAGTTGCAACAGAAGATTCCCAAGCTCCAATTGATTCATGTCGACAATGTCCTTGATTCAAGTGGCGCATCGTCGGAGGAAGCACGATTGAGTGATGACTCGTTTGATGAAGAGACGGGGGCATTAATTATCTACACGTCCGGTACGACGGGCAAACCAAAGGGGGCGGTACATACACATAAATCAACGGTGGCACAGGTGACTAGTCTCATGCAAGCATGGAAGTACGGTCCCCAAGACCGATTGTTGCACGTCTTGCCGCTGCATCATATTCACGGAATAGTCAACGCACTGCTCACACCACTGTATAGTGCAAGTTGCGTCGAACTTGCGCCGGAAAAATTTGATGCCGAAGGAGTGTGGCAGCGACTATTGTCTCCTCAAGATCCCATCACACTCTTCATGGCCGTGCCGACGATATACACCAAACTATTGAGTGCCGTGCCGAAGGGTGATGCCAAGTTGAAGAATGTGAGGTTATGCGTGAGCGGATCTGCCGCTTTGCCGACATCAGTCAAGAAACAATGGAAAGACCATACGGGTCACGTCTTGCTGGAACGATACGGGATGACCGAGATCGGAATGGGCCTGAGTTGTGGCATGGCGGAGGAGGACAGATTGGACTCTAGTGTCGGATGGCCGCTACCGGGCATCAAAGCCAAACTAGTGGACGAGGAATCGCACAAGGAGATCAAGGACTACGATGTCTCCGGCGAGATATGGATCAGCGGCGAGAATCTATTCAAAGAGTACCTCAACAAAAAAGAACAGACGGACAAGGAAATCGTGCATGAGCAGGGCATCAGGTGGTTCAAGACGGGAGACATTGCGCTGCGGAGTAAAGCTCACAAGGGGGCGTATTACATCCAAGGTCGGTCGTCCGTAGACATCATCAAGTCGGGTGGGTACAAGATTAGTGCCCTCGAGGTCGAGAGGGACATTCTGCACCTCTCCTTCGTCAAGGAAGCCGCCGTCATGGGCGTCAAGGACGACGAGTGGGGACAGCGTGTTGCGGCACTCATTGTTCCTGCTGCAGGTCACGAAGGCCTGACGCTCAAAGAGTTGCGCGGTGCCCTGAAGAAGGAGATTGCGAGCTATAAAGTGCCTACCCTGCTCAAGGTGCTCAAGGACGGCATTCCGAGGAACGCCATGGGCAAGGTCAATAAGAAGGAACTGGTCAAGCAGTTTGACACGTCGGATGGCAAGACCAGTAAGTTGTAGGTGTAGCTGTACATTGTGATGAGGAGTAGATGTTGGATGAATGATGACTGAATTGTACATTGTCCCGATGAGTGAAATCACAGGAATGAATGATGAGTTATGATGAGTAGAACCTGAATGAATGATGAGACGAACGAGATAAGAAATCTTATCAGCGGGTAACTTTTCCGTGGCTAAACATTTCATCCATCTCATCTCCTCCAATTCTAATGACAGTGCAGTGACCTTTTTCACACTGACTGATATCAGTCTCACAGTCGAGTCAGAGAACAAGTATAGCAGCATGGCTCGCGAAACGGCAAATAAACGACAAAAAGTCGAGTCGGCGGATGCGTTGGACGATGATTTGGAATACGAAGTAGGTTCCGACTCTGCCGGTGAAGCAGAACAAATCTCACCTTCCGACGACGACGACGACGACGACGAGGAATCTGATGCCAATGCCAAGGAGGGAGACGACGGGGACGATGGCCAAGGAAAACGAAATCACGAACCATCAGCATCGTCGTCGTCAAAGGTGGAAAAAGTCGCCAAGAAGCAAGTTTCTGCGGAGGAAAAGAGGGAGAAGCGCAAATTGCGAAAAGAATCGACGAGAAAGCGAAAAGCGGAGGAACTCATAGACGACAACGACGACGGTAACGGGACTGGGTCGACGGTACTGAGTGTAGATCAACAAGCCGACACGTTTGCCAAGTTGGTGAGGGACACGTACGCAGGTCAAGACCTGTCTTCCATCGAATTATCCGACCTGACGCTTCCCACCTCCACATTCATCGACACCACGACCTTTATCAGGGCGAGGACACTGGGTACCTTGTTGGAATTCATCAAGACGTTTAGTGCTCGGGAACGAATAGAGGTATCCAATAAAGAAGTCGGCCGACCACATACTTTACTCCTCGCCTCGTCAGCCATTCGAGTCGCTGACTTGTGTCGTGCCCTGGCAGCGCTCAAGACGAAACAGGGCAACGTAGCGAAATTATTTGGCAAGGAAAAAGTAGAGACGCAGGTGGCGTGGCTGGGCAAAAGTAGAGTCAATGTCGCGGTCGGCTTGCCTGCCCGAACAATGGTGCTTATTCAGAAGCCGGCATTGAAAGTCGATAGGGTGGAGCAGATCTATGTTGATGCGTCGTACAAAGATGCGAAAAAGAGGGGGATGTTGGGGATCAAGGAAGTCGCGAGGGACTTGATTAGATTATTGGGTGAGGGCGTACTAGCTGACCGCATCAAGAAGGGGGAATGTCGGATTATCCTGTTTTAAGCCAGTCTATCCTACACTGGGTTCGTGGTCATTATCATCGGGTGTGGTGGTCGTGGCATTATAGTACGTCGAGTCGAGGTAGGGCGACATGCTACTCGTGGTATCGAAACTGCTTCCGCAATTCTGAATGGTGAAGCTGCGTTGGCGGCCACGACGCGCGACTCGCTCTCGTGGAGATTCTTCGATTCTAGTGGTGGACAAGGAGGTACTGGGCTGTATCGGTACAGTGATGGGCGCAAAGTTTGTCGGTGACAGTGATTGATCCCCGGACACTTCGGCAGACGGACGCCGGGAGTGTTTTGGAGATGACCAGAGTCCTCGAGGGGATGACATGCTGAGACTCGATGATCGACTGAGGTTGCTGTGCCAACTACCACTCCGTCCAATGTTGCCACCGTACTGGTTCGTTGTCTGGGGCACATAGAGATGATTTGTGGAGGCAGACATTAGTAGACAATACTCATCTGAGATTTTCTTGTGTTTAGCATCGCTCGTGCCGTGATCTAGATTGCGCAGTATGGCGTGTGAGACTGAAGCTAAGCCGACGTCCATGAGGACTGGTCTTCCCGTGACGGCTCCAATCATGGCATTGCAGCCTGCCCCATGAGTTACGAGTATCACTACCGAATCGTGTTCTGATACTTCAGCCTGTGAGTAATGGTTCAGCAAGTCTCGCAAGGATTTGCGAAATCGTTTGTGCATTTCGGACCATTGCTCGCCATACTCACCTCCCAGGCCAAGGTGAGTCGAGTCCCACTGCCAGTCGACCTGAATATTGTCGAGGTCTACTGTCGCTTCTTCCGATCGCAGCGGCAATTTATCTGTCGTGCCCAAATGCAACGACTGAAATTGGCGGAAGACGGCCTCGTCTGGTGGACTAGAAGGTGGAGAATGAGAGAGCTGTCTGAGGTAATACTTGGCAAGTGCTACAAGATCTGGCATCGGAGGAGGTGGCAGGATGTCTGTGTAGTAGTCTGGTGTCATCCATTCACCTAAGAAACAATCGAGACGAAGGACCGGGCGAGTGTCTGATGCCACCTGCAGCATTGACGCAAGCGCGAGTGAGGTCTGAACGCATCGAAGAAAGGGAGAAGAATGAATGATGTACCGACGCTTGGCCTTTCGAGGTGTCCTTTGACTTTGAAAGACCTTGGGATCTGTAGAGACAAAGGAGCTGTGTTGAGTGATGGCCTGTCCAGCTAATTTCGCTTGCTTGGCCCCTGCTCTCGTGATGGGCGTATCATAGGGTGTTGCGGAGTTTTCGCGCCAGTTGAAGTCGAGCTGGTCGAGACGGGCAGCATGACGGAGGAAGAAGAATTCAGGCAGGAGTGATGGTGTCTCCTTTGTTGCCACTTGTACCATACGTCTTGTCGCAATTTTCTTTCAGGACACTGATGACATTGAAAATACTAAGAAAAAGATCCACAGAGCTCAGGGAGATATAACTTGCAGGCCAGTGAGGGAAGCTCTAGAGTACCAGTACCAGCTATAGAGAAAGAATGAAGTCGAGTTTCGTGTTGCGAACTGGAGTCTGGAACCAAAAAAAAATTGCGGAGGCGATGAGATGCGGATCACTTACAAAGAACAAGTGCAGCTTCACAAATCAGACAAGTGACGACCATACATATACAGTCCTCAATTGACTTCAAGGCTTTTATGCTGTCTACTTGACTGCGATATTCACGTCGTCTACGTATCGAGCAACTTACATTCGCTCAACGATAACAGCACTTGAACCTCCACCCCCGTTGCAGATTGCCGCACAACCATACTCTCCCTTCTTCAGACTATGAATCAGCGAGACAAGGATCCGCGAGCCACTCGACCCAATTGGATGACCGAGTGCAACTGCTCCTCCATTGACGTTGACCTTTGATGGATCAAGCTTCAGTAGTCGAGTGTTTGCGATTCCGACGACGGCGAAGGCCTCGTTCAACTCCCATTTAGCGATGTCTCCTACCGCGAGACCAGCTTCAGCAAGAACCTTTTCCACTGCCTTTGCTGGAGCAATTGTAAATTCGATTGGAGGTAGAGCTGCGTCTGCAGTAGCTATGATACGTGCTAGAGGAGAAGCCCCCAACTCCGCAGCTGCATCTTTATGAGCGAGAACTAACGCAGAGGCGCCGTCATTGAGAGATGAAGCGTTCGCTGCTGTCACAGTACCACCATCCTTCTTGAATGCGGGCCGGAGACTAGGGACTTTCTCGAGTTTGAGATTCGAGTATTCCTCATCAACCGAGATTGTGCCCTTCTTCAGCTCGACAGGCACAATTTCCTGTTCGAAAGCGTTATCTTTCCATGCTTGTGTAGCCCTGCTATAACTTTCGACTGCAAATGCATCTTGTTCTTCCCGTGAGATTCCCTGCGTAGTGGCACAGTGCTCAGCACACATACCCATGTGAAAGTTGTTATACACATCCCATAAGCCGTCCTTGATGATGGCGTCACTGGCTACCTGATTGCCAAAGGCAGCGTTTCGGGGGAAGTAGAATGGAGCATTCGACATACTCTCCATACCACCAGCGACCATCACCTTCCTCGTGCCAAGTTGCAGCGATTGCGCTGCCAGCATGACTGCCTTCATTCCTGAAGCGCATACTTTGTTGATTGTAGTGCTCTCTGTTGTCGTGGGACAGCCAGCACCAATTGTGACCTGTCTAGCAGGGGACTGACCAGCCCCGCCTTGTAATACCTGACCCATGTATACTTCATCGACAGAATCAGGCTTGATACCTGCCCGCGAGATTGCCGCCTTCACTGCCACTGTGCCCAATTCTACTCCAGACTTCGACTTGAGCCCTCCGTTGAGTTTACCGACCGGTGTCCGAGCTGCAGACAGGATGTATATGTCGGAAAGTGGAGCATAGCTAAGTTGCGTACGACAAGATGAGAAACCTCTCACAAGTCGAAGCTGTACACTCTTCATCTGTGCTATGACAAGGACCCAATCCGTATTTGTCTATATCAAGCGCTTATGAACAACTAGAACGACCTGATTGTACTTATGTCTACGAATCTGTTTGCATGAAGGAGATGAGCCTTTGCCTTTGTTCCGAAGTAGCAGGAGAAGCCGAAATTCGGGGCACAAATCGGATCAAATCGTGGGGAATCACATGCTTCTCTTAACACGAGCTACAGACGATATCGACATCTCGTACTCATCACGATGTGCTGTGGAATACGACGGATCAATGCCCGAGACTTTTCCGAGGTTTCCTCTGCCTGAGGCATCTTCAGCTTCGCGTGACTGACGGTCTCGCCGTTGTACAATCTACGGGTGACTGAAGAATACACATTCATGACGGATATGAATGCGGTGTGTTACTGGTATGCCGAAAAGTCTCAGTCATCTGCTCTCGCATGGCTTGTCGGAGGACAGGATTCCTGCATAACCGCAACGTGACGACAACTACCGACCGGGCTGAATGTTTGTAGCCGAGATTTGTGCTTCGGCACCAGCAAATGGGTAGACATGTACAATGAAAATGCAGTATAGGCAGTTCAAACACTCACTAAAGAGTGTGCTTGCAATGCGGAAATGGTTGCGGGCTACTATGCAGATACCAGGCTTTCTGATCTCTGCAGCAGATCGTCTCAGCTGGAAAAGGGGCGATTCTGTCTAAACTACGTATACAGAGGCCACCGATGACAATTGCATCTTAAGGCGCAGCTCCAACAAAGGGAAGTGCAGTGGGAGGTGCACATGCCGTGCCTATACCTGCCTAATCGAGTATTCTCGAGTCCCAAGCCAACGTGGTTCCTGTTCGTTGGGCGTAACATTAGCTGACAACACTACTCCAGCTCGCCACCATCCGCTTATTCCGCACAACGGTCTACAGATTTCCTCTCCAATGTTTGTAAATCCCGTGGAAGATCGTCCCGGGACGACTTTTCGCGCACGATCTACTAGCAGATCTGATCCTATGATGCACCATCCGTCATGAATCATCCCCGTTGAGCTCCCACATTGGGGACTATATCCCAAGTGAAAGAAGCTTTGTCATCAATGCTACATGGATGTTCTCGCCGCACTGCAGTCGTACCGCCTTGTTCACGGTAGTCGTCCCTCACAACGAATCCGAATCAGCCGGAGTGAGATGACTCGAGTCAACACCTGGGCAGCTCCGACGCGCCATCTCTCTCTAAAGTCCGCGCGTTGCTTAAAATGCATCACGGAGAAGATCTAGACATCGGAAAAGTGTCACTGGCAAGTAGTGGATTTCGTGCGTGTGGCCAACGAATGAGAGAAATTGAGTTTCGTCAGTGGCAGCGAAGGCTTCATCTGTCACATCCACGATCTGAACGCAGCCACAATCTTTAAAATATATCTTTGGGGAAAAACATGCAGATGGTTATTCTCGTACTCTTTCGCCAGGTCCAGCAGAGCAAGGATGGCAGGCTTTATTTAACACAAGACAATCCGCTGTCCGACGGAACTGTATTTGCAGTACATCTCTCATTTCGTTTCTTGTCAACCGACAGAATAGTACCGCAAGGCTATGCAACGCCCACTCGCTTGGGCCTTGGCAGCATGGGTCTTTGCTGCCGGCAACGTATCTGCTCAATCATCCGATCGCTCGTCGAATCGAGCATCTATAAGGAGCACGCCGACCAGCAGTACTACAAGTCCTTCGACAACCTCTACCTTATGCCTGACAACCAGCGTCGTGCAAAGGCAAGCACTGAATGGAACTGCATACAACGCCACCACAGTGATCACCGGAACCTGTGCCAACATACCGGCGACTACTGTATCACAATCAACTGATACAGTCTATACCTTAGCTCCGTGGTTATCTGCAGCCTCACAGACCATTGTCAGCCATGTCGAAACCTTTGTGATCTCACAGAGCACTGTCTCACGAAGTAAGACCGATGACACCGTTCAAATTTCGACTCTGACTTCTGCTTAGCACTGTACTTTGCTGTGCCAGCACAAACCAATGTCAATGCTGCAGCGACTATCGATTGTCCAGCTCCTACCACTGTCACTGTTTCAGTGGTGAGCTGCCCAACCACGGCCGCTAATGCTCAATCAATTGTGCCTGGGTCTGTTCCCAACACAGTCGCTGGACAAGCTGACTCGGGACAAGTGGGGTCAGGACAACAATCTATAGCGAATGGCAATGGTGCTCCCATTGTTGTTGCCGGTTCTCCAAATCAAGCTGCAGCGACTACTACGCTGACCAAGGCAATCACTACTTTTTACCTCTCCACGATCACAAGTTACTCAACTTACACTGTGGCCTCGACACAGACACAGTACTTCACAGTGACGGGACTAGCTGGAACTGTGACGACTTCTAAGGCATCTGTCGTGACCTCTGTCGTGACAAGCACTATACTACTCCCGAGTACAGTACCAGTGACAACTACCGCAACCTTGACACAAACTATCGTCAACGGCAATACACAGACCGGGGTGTTACAGCCTACAGCTGAGACTACGACACCCACTGTACCGAACGGAGCACAAACAAGCTTGGCCACCATTGAACCTGGTTTCTCCAACTCCGATCCAGTTCCTCTGACGCTGACAACACCGCGTTACCTCAACAACACCTACACTTATGTGACATCAACTTATATTCCTGTCGAGGCTCAGTCTACCATGACGACCAGCACTCCTGCTGAACTACAGACCGCCACAAGCGGTCTCGGGATCCCGATCATCGTTCCAGGTATTCCAGGACAATTCACTGAGACAGCAAGCAGCACGGCAAGTCTTGCACCGTCTTCAGCCACTGTCTCTATCGAGCCCTCTGTAACCTTTTCGATCCGATCCACAGGGCTACCGGCATCCATTAGTACAGAGTCCTCAGCCGGTGGATTCGTGTTCACTCCAACTTTGACTGGATCTGGTACATCCTCCACTTCTTCTCCGACTGAGCTCGTCAGCTCGACTTCGTCTGTTGAAGGATTGACCATGTCTTCTACGACTTCAGCAGTATCTTTGCCTACAAAGTCGATCTCGTCGGTATCGTCAGTCGTCGGCCCAATCATTGTTCTATCTAGTGCTTCATCTGCCGCGCCCTCAGGTTCAAGCACGCAAATGATTGTACTGTCTGAGCCATCTTCATCGTCGACAGCTACTGTGACAAGTATGACACTATCTGGCTCAAGTAGCTCTGCAACTTACTCGTCCTCTACTACACCAATTATTACCATTTCTGGATTTTCATCGTCCTCATCGACCTCGACATCCACAAGTTCATCCTCAGCGACATCGGGATCGTCATTGATTTTGTCACGATCATCCTCATCTTCGTCATCCTCATCGAGGTCTTCTACATCTCTACCGTTGAGGATGTCATCTTCCTCAAGCTCTACGTCGAGCGCATCTTTGTCCTCTTCTTCAAGCCCGACAATGACTTTATCACCAACAAATCCCTCCAGCTCTACAAGAACATTCCTACCACTCTCTTCTTCCTCCTCTTCCTCTTCGAGTGTCTCTTGTCCAATCGGCACACTAGCACCATCTGCTACGGCTCCAGCACCCCCACAGGGAACGAACGTATACAATATCGCAGGCGATGTTCAACATCTCGTTGAGGAGAGTAAGCTATTGGCTGCCATTAGTTTCCCCAAGGGTTTCAATTGCAACAAGAAATTGGTTATTCTGCAGCCGGGCACAGCTGTCCCTGCCATTGATACGTTCTCAAACACTTTCATCCCAGCCTTTGAGAATGAAGCAACCATAGCAGAAGCAGGAGAGGTCGATATCATGATGCTTACCATTCCCACAGTATCCTTGGGACCAGCCTGGCAGACTGCAGAGTACATCGCCTATGCAATGAACTATGCGAACTTGGTTCTCAAACGTCCTGGTACAATCATCGCTTGGAGTCAAGGTAACTTGAACGTGCAATGGGCATTCAAGTACTGGCCATCTACACGTACCGATGTCGAGGGTCGAAACTATGTTGCTATCTCCGCTGATTACGACGGTACCATCCTGGGATCGTTCTTGTGTCAGCCAATCTCGATTCTGACTTCTGGCAGTGGTGCAACTCTCATTGAACAATTCATAGAGAACAACGGTCTAAACGTCATCCTAGCTGCTCTTGGACTAAGCGCATTGCCAATGAGCGGCACCACGGGCATGTCTGATCCGGAAGCCTTCAAGGCGATTCTGCTCAACTTTGTCTACGGTCCTGCTGCGACTCAAGGTCTCGGTGGTGGCATCGTGGGAGATTCATCGTCGGTATCCTCGGTGCCATTCTCGACAACTACGGCCGAGGTGGCCATGGTCACCAAACGTGCAGTGCCATTCGGAAGAAAGGAAGACGTCGTCAAGCTACTCCGCGCACAGGCTGATAAAGCCCAGGCAGAGAAACGGCAAGCGACTCTGTTGTCGCCATTAGTGACTCTGGTTGGAGGCATTGCTGATCCAGTTCTCGAGGAGCTTGCTACAATTATCGTCAATCCTGCCGCTCCACTCACTCAAATCTTTGCCAACCTAGCCAAGCTCGTGACAGATCCAAGTAACTTGTCGTTGGTACCCAGTGGTTGCGCACCGGCTGTCTGGGACCAAGGTTATGGCTCCACATTCATCAACAAGTTGGCCGAGAATGGTGGCAACTTGGCATACGTTCCTACAACATCCATCTTCTCCTTGACGGACGAGGTCGTGCAGCCACAGGGAATCACTGGTGTAACGGCCGCAAGTGCATACATGCCGAGCGCGAACCCAGGCGCACCGGCACCGGAAAACATCTACATTCAAGAACACTGTACCCTGATCGGAAACCTCTTATTGGGCGACATACCACCGCTTATCACGCACGAAGGTGTCCTTGCTTCAGGTATGGGTGTCTCTGCCGCAATTCTGGCAGTCATTAGTGGTAGTACGGTATCGTATGAGGAAATTGTCGCACGATACGGACAATCTGAGGCTTGTGCCATCTTATCTGACCGTCTCACGGTCGATGACTTCCTCGGCAACGAGGCGAGTATTGTCGGTGCTCTGGCGAGAATCACTGTCAATCCAGGTGTCGCCGACCCAGATGCGCAATTTGTCTCTGAGGAGATACCATTGCCCAGCTACACCAATAATGCATAATCTCTCTCTCTTCCAACGACATTCACTAAATCATGTACGAATCATAGACTCAAAGCGCTCGCTTTACGACTTTACTCCTTACAGAGCTTAATATACATCATTCTTTACCATGTCTTCATTTGAGGATGCTGTGCTATGCCATGTTGTGCTATACTATGCTAGAATGTCAGAGGAAAATCAATGTGCTTTGCTATGCTTTGCTATGCTAGATGCCAGACCTGAGACCGTGCCTCGTCCTTGCCAATTACTTGTCCAGTCTTGGCATGTACTTTCCAATGGACGACGATTTCCAAGAATCGCGGATTGTTTGCTCCCTTGCGGTACTCAATTGTACCACGAATCTCACTGTCGCTAGGCACTTCAATGTGTCCATCAATCAACAGAACTGCCTGCTTCCAATGGGTTGCGGTGCCATGTGGTCCGGTACTGAAAGCATTACCGGCCTTTGTCCTTATTGAGCCCTCGACTGGCTCTTGCGCCAGACTCGAATCAGCCCTGGATCGTGTGAAGAACGTGTCGAACCATATGTGAAAGGCAATGATTGATTCGTGGCCAGGCAATGGTTCAAGCGTGAATGGAACAGTAAACACAAGATCTGAGACGTTGATTGCATGGACATCGAGACTCTTGAAGATTGTCGGTTTTGTTCCTAGACTCGAAGTTTTCAGTGAATCAACCAGAATGTCATCGAATATACCGTGCTGCATGGCGCCCATCTTGAAGCCGTACACGTCACTCCAAAAATTGACACGGTCGTCGTAGTAGTCTTTGTCCGAGAGACCGGCCACTACCATGGTTGTGATTGACGGGAGCATGAGACCGTCTGGAGCAAGGAACCGATCTCGTGCAATCAGGACAGAGTCGAGCATACTTTCGTAGAGCAGAGCATAGCCCATCCACTCGCTTATGATGATATCCACTGAATCCACTGGCAACTTGACACGCTCTACCTTTCCTTTTATGAATGTTATGTGAGAGTCTAGGCCATTCTCATATGCATTGGATCGAGCTTTGTCGATGATGTTTGAATTGTCTATGGCAAAAACGTGCTTCGCGCCGGCCTTGGCACAGAACATCGACAGTATCCCCGTACCACACCCCACATCCAGCACAGTCTTGCCTTTGAAAATGTCCTTGTTATCATAGACAGCATCCCGATAGGCATCAGTTCGCACGGTGTCCTTGAGCATAGTTTCATGAATATCGTTATAGCCGTACGAGTCAAAGTAATAGGTATCATTGTCAGGACCATCCAAATCGTCATCGCTCGTAGAAGTTCGAGCATCGATCGAAGACCGCATGGCTTGCTGCAAAAGTGCATGCTTCGCTTCCAGTGCTTCAAATTTTTGCTGCCAGCTCTCCTGCTCCTCAGAGATCATGTGTTCTGCATCTTCATCGTCATCCACAAGATGAAAAAGAACTGCGTCATTCTCGAGTGCTGGTTGAAGATAGTTCTCGTCCGCGGCGATCTTTTTTATTGATTCACGGACTTGTGATTCGCTCAGCTTGTGCGTCCGAACACAGTTTACAACTTTGATTATATCATAAAGGTTGAGCTTCAGATCCTTTTTCAGTTGAGGCAAGTTGAAATTGTGTTTCTCTCGTTCGTATTGCAGCAGCGCTTCAAGCGTGTCAAAGACTGTCTCATCGTGGAATGCTCGGAATTCATATGTTTCGTCTTCTGCATCGCTCCAATTGCTTTCATGAGACGATCCTATACTCTTGCCGTCGTCAGACATATTTGAGGTACCGCTTGTGAGCCAAGTCTAAAGCGCAACCAGTGTGTTAAATTTGGCGAATTTCCTCATCTTGGAGGTAATAAATTCGTACTCTCGGCTATATTTCATCATCCACGAGACAAGACAATTTGACAACATTGACTTGAGAACACAGCGATTGAGAGGACAGCAAATAAATATATTACGAGCTGATACCGGGAGGTCCCTCTGACTCTTGATGCGACGCATTCGTTCTTGAACTTCACATGATATAACATTAGCTCTGATCCCTCTTTTACATATATAATTTGTTCTGCACTACGTTTGCAATTGTGTAGTGTACAGGTGCATTTTGGGACACGACCTCCTTCTTCTCTTCCTGGCTCGTTGATAGATGCGCCCCTACTGGAGTTACGATGATACTCACCAATCAGCCAATACCAACTGATCACTGCTTGCATATCATGTCAAACACGATCGAGACACAGAGCTTAAGTTCGCATGTGCAGCGATGCTGGTGATGACAGTCCAATTGCTACCCACCTCCTCGGGTGGTTGACCATGATGTTTACTGATATGCCCTTTTACAGAATTGCATTCAATTGATCGCTTGTGCCTATTATAGTCCGCAAGTAATTGTTGAGCTTACGAACAATCAATGCTCCGATGTCGCACTGTTAGAGCACTTAGGTTCCACGGTGACACAATAACCTTCGTGGCTTGACTAGACTTTCACTTCTGTAAGATCCGTACAACCAGCCAAGTCATCAGCGTGATATCATATACGTAGCTAGCAACGATGACGGCGTGCCGGACGAGTGTTTCGCGTTATCTATCGGTCTGTGTGTTCTCTACTGCCGGCAAATCATCTGCTGCTTCGATATCCTGGATCCACATAGCAGCTCCCACGGCGTTGGTGATGGAGAAGATGTGGCCAATGAAAGGAAGACCAGATAGTAGTCCTGCCACGATACCAAAGCCGATAGAAGCGTACTTGTGGCTTGAAGAAGCGTTCGACTGAAACATGCCCAGATAGCTAGCAGTGATGTTCGGGGCCCGGAGAAAAGCATAGAGCACTTGTCCCACAACTGGAAACGTGTATATTGGAATGATAAATGTGTTCCACAAAGAATTCTTGATTAACCTCCAGATGAAGCCATCTGAGCGCGCTCGCTCTCGCACTTCCTGCTTGTTGACGTTGACCTGCGAATTCCTTGGTTTCGCAGACAGAACAGCAGCCCCTGCTCGTTTACCTTGCGCTCTGATTCTGTAACCGATGAGAGAATTTGACAGGACTGCAGCTTGGAAGATGGTAAGCAACGCAGCAGTGGCCCATTCCATCTGATCAGTCGTCAGGTGATGGCCAGAAACATACTGGATTGCCCCGAAAAAAGGCCTTAAGTTGAAGTATGAAAAGTTCAGAAGGTGCTTAGTGACGAACCAGTGCACATACTTGAAGCTGATATAGACGTAGCCACCAGTGATGATACCTGACTGCAGAAGAGCGACCGTGGTAGAATACAAGATTGGTTTAGCAATTGAAAAATCTGTTGACAGACGATGTATGCCGAAGACCGGATAGAGCCATGATTGAAAGACAGGATTCCTTTTTTTGAAGCTCGGTCTGAAAGAATCAACACTAAAAGCCTCTGGCACAATCTCAGCTACGAATCCTTCTACTCGTGTTTTGAATGTCATCATGAACGTGTCTAATCTATTAAAGCACAATTTCTTGTTAGCAATTCAGTTGTAATCCGAGGTCAGTAAACGATTAATATAGAACTGTTATAAGGCGTTCGCTAGCATATGTAGGTGTTTCTTCAGCTGCCCATGCATATGAGATCTATAGCTGTACTACACAATTGCAAAGTCAGCAGATGAATGCCCAACTGATGAAAGTGTTGATCAGATGATCAGTGATCACTCAACTGCATATCGTATGTCTCGTGTCCAGGCGGCAGGCTGGCGGGTCGGGCCGTGTGTTGGACGGAAGGGCGGATGCTGATTGGTGGGAAAGTACACGGGTGAGCAGGAATGGTATGGCCGACGGAGTGTGAGAGATTGACACCCACAGGCTCAGGCTCAGGCTCTTGGTACACAACCACAGAACAGACTATAAACCGTGTCTTCTACAAATTCTGCATTGACTTTCATCGGCAACAGCAATCCTGTGATACTTTCCATCTTCCTAAAGCAGCTGCGCGAGTGAAAGTAGACGGTGGGATTGCAACCGACCACACTACGTCGACCACTTGTTGTAAACAATCTCCTGTGCTACACGACTTGAGCTCAGCCCTCGTGCTCAGTCAGTCATCACAACAGGATGAAAGCCTGGTGGAATTCTTTGACCTCGAGCAATCGTCATGCCGACACGAAAAAAGATCCTTACAATCCTTCCTTTACGAGAATTCGAACTGGCCTTACAAATGATTCCGTTCTCTCCCTGAATAAAAGCACTGCATATCAAGCATATGACCTCTCATCACCTTCTTCAAGTCATCTCAATCTACCATCGACATACGGCTCGCAATTTCCCGGAATATCTCGCCGTGATACAACTAATTCAGTTGGCGGTCTGGCTATGCAAGATTTTCAAGATGGTGTAGCACCACCTCCACCTGTGTCTGATTCATGGAGAAGAATTGATCGATGGACAGAGGACCACTACCCCGAATTGTACGATCAGCTCAGCTATGGCGCGACGGAGGCAGATGTAGATGAACTTGAGCACACGCTCGAGATAACATTGCCTGGAGATGTTCGCGAATCCCTCTATATCCATGACGGACAAGAAAGAGGAGGAAGACCTACTGGTCTTTTCTTTGGCATAGCACTGTTAGATTGCGAGGAGCTTGTCGACGAGTATGACTTATGGCGAAAAGTCGCAGCAAGCTTGCCCCAACCGCATGAGTATCCACAAAATCATCCATCGGTCAGTTCCAGTAGCTACAATCCGAACGATGGTGTAGGCAGCAGACGAGGCACAAGCAATCAAATAGCGCCTAAAAGTCGTCGACCACGACAAGGGCCTGCACGACAGGGCTCCAGACCCGAAGGTGCTGTTCAAGCGGTGTATTCACACCGAGGATGGATTCCGCTAGCGAAAGACTACATGGGAAACAATATCGCGATCGATATGTCACCAGGATCTAGAGGACGTATCGGTCAAGTCATACTCTTTGGCCGAGAATGCGACATAAAGTATGTTGTCGCACCTTCGTGGGCAGCTTTCCTTGCCAGTTTCGTGAGTGATCTGGAGAGTGACCACGTTATAGTGGACGAAGATGTTGGCGTCGGTGGAGAAATGGGACAACTCAGATATGTAGTCGATCTCGAACAGCCGGATCAAGAGTACTCATATCTAGAGACTCTCAAAGCAAGAGTGCGACGCCGGGATCGTGCTGTTCGAGGAACTTTGAGCGAAACTGGATCGAGCACTTCTCTACAATCCACCAGCACGGCTCGAAAGAATGGCAAGGGCAGAGCGTCTAGTCCTCTCAAGCAGGAAAGGCTACCCAGATCGAGCCTCGGTATCGAGCATACAAGTATCCCAGACGAATCAGCGACAAGTACTGCTGGTAGCACTGGTATCGTGCTTGATGCCAAAGAACGAGCTGCAACGACGGCGAGCCAACTCTCTGACCAGGAAACGAAGGCAGAAGTCGTCACGATCAGTACAAACGTCAAAGAGGAACCCGCAACCGTCAAAGCACCCTTTCTTGAGCCACCTGCTCCCGCCATAGCAGAACCGGTGGTAGACTCCAAGCCCAATGCCACAGTTTAATCGAACTCTTTAAATCTACAAGAGGTGAGCTTGGAAGCTTGAGTTGGGACTCTGCTTGAATTCGTCCAATTGAATGGACGGCGGTCTGCCTCGACCAAAGGAAAGAATCGGCGATCCCACCACTAACGGCGAGAGGAAAGAAGCATAATGACCAAGGCTATCTGATTCCTCACCTAGAACAACCATAGACACGATAATGAGGCCGCGTTCTGACGCTTCTTCTGCTGCGAGAAAGCCTTACATAGCTCAAACAAGCATTATTACCCTCATCTCGCGTCTGTGTCAACAATAACCCTGGTGCGTCGACTGCTGGCAGCATCAGATCAGCCAATTGCAAGATACTGATTGCATTCCCAGCATGTCTCGTCTTTCATGCTTAGCAGTAGTACAGAAGCCAAACTTTGTTCATGACTTTTCTTTTGTCTTGTGTATTTCAGGCTAAGACCGTCCCTGAAGAGAACAAAGATGCACTCGTTCGTTACTGTAACAAGAGTTCAGTCCTCGCGCCTGGTGGATAGGTACATAAGAAAGGCTTTCGATACAAAGCAACGGAATACCAGGCAAAAGAAGCCGACGGCGTCATGTGACCCCACAATCGCAACAATGCGAAGGATCTGCAGTCAAAGTTGGGTATCGAAGGCGAACATAGGATTCCAGTCACGATGCGTCCTCTCTCTGCCTACTTGTATCTTGTAAGACTACTGCATACGCGCATCTTTGAGCTCGTGCGCCTGGACGTCCAAGTTTGAAGGTTGACAGTACGTTTTGAACTGTTGAACAGTCAGTTGGCTTATCTTACACTATTTCGACCAGCTCGAAGCTTGCGAAAACAACCGCACTAGTTCAGCCTTCACTCTAAAGACACAGGCGATCGCGTTTCCTCGACGAAATGAAGTTGCTGGGCATAGACACCGAGAACATCAAATTGTTGAGGCGTTTCACGTTCACCAACACGACTGAATTCCCTATCGTGGTGTCGCTCTGGCAAACAGGGCCACTGTACTACCGAGTCATCAACCCAAACACGACGTGGTCGACGGATTGTGGGTCTGTGTGGTTTACCATCAAAGTCTGGCTCTACAATGGTGAAAACAACATCAATCCAGGCATCAAGTATTCCTTGCTCGCAGGCAACATTGTCGGATTCGCCGCCCTGGGCGCATTAGGGCTAGGCGCGACAGCACTAGCAACGCAGTACGGTGCTTCTGTGCGATATCCCGACTGGGAAGAGTGGTTGTCCTACAATTCTCTGCAACAGTTGGATGACAAGGAAGTCATCAAAGGGATAAATGCTATTGGAAAGTGTCAGTTGAGCCAGGCTGGTTTCTATGCCGGCAAACATCCACATCTCTACATTTCTGGTGGGCCAATCAGGCGTTTCGCGGAAAAGGGAGGTCGTCTGTCGCTCGACTGGCATGAAATTCGTGTAGACAAGTGTCCTTTCGAGAACAATGTCATTCCTGCAATTCTGGTCGAGACCACGACACCGACCAATCAGGGGAGATATCTGGACGAAGACGACGTTAGCAACAGGCCCTCTCTTCCAGCCAGACGACAAGAGGAGCGTCCTGATCATCACATAGACCTGATCGACAATGGTGCATTCGAATCGGAAGAGCCACCGCCAATGCCCACTAGACCACAGAAAGTACCACCAGAAGAGAAGCCTGCTATGCCCCAGAGGCCTACTAAAGCGACGACGCCGTCTGATTTCACCGAGAGCGAATTCGAGTACAAGATTAATGCCTGATATTTACCTCGCGCAGCGCAGCTGCTTGCGACATTTCAGAATGATGGATATATGACCATAGAGCCTATCTTGCGATAGAAACCCCTTTACTGTACTCACAAGTTGCCAGCTCGAATAGTTATGACTGTTTGCTCTCTTCTTTTCAACATGATGTTGTCGGTGGTCGATAAAACTTCGACAGTCGACCCGAGAATTACTGGTTTAATAAACTTGACTTCAATGTAGCGCCCATCACTAAGGATCGGCTTTTTGCCTTTGCTCTGCTTTGCAGTCTTTGACAAAGATTGAGTTATGTTTGGCGACTGCAGAAGCGATCCACTCTCGTTGATGGCCATAGCCGCCAAGTGATTTCCATGGACGAGACGTCCACCGAAGCCAAATAGGTGTGCTACGAATGTGGATATGTGAATGGGATTATAATCTTTGCAGAATCGTGCCCATAGCCAAGGCGCGTCGTGGGAAACAGTAATTTCACAGGACGAAGAAGCAGGCGATGAATCCAAGGTGACTCGTCCATCGATTTTATGCCGCGATTCGTCATACAGTGGCATGGCATGAGACGGTAAAAGCTCGAGAACTGTAAAGATCTGTCGAAAGTATGAGTCTTTTTGACCATTCAATCGTGCTTGGACATAGATATCGACTTCTCTGCCTTTTCTGGTCCTGCGACCATTTCGATCGCCTCCAAGAGTGGCTGTCAATACTGTTATGCCTACTGGTTGAGAGCATACCTTGAGATTGATGTATTCGAAGCGATTCTTAGTGTTGAGCACTCCTAGTGGAGAAACAGGAGTTTTGAACTTGACTAGCAAGAAGGGAATCATGACGCTGGTGATGCATGGCAAGAAAAAGTCATTCATTTGTCCTGCCTTAGTTGCGAGCCTTTTTGAATGTTCTTGTGCGGGAAACACATCACCGAATGCAGCAACATCCGTTTCCGTGATTGTCATCGAGGCTGTGACACTACATCCTGGAAGCACATAGTCTTGCTCATTGTACTCGAGATCGCCAAAATAGTTTGCAAGCTTAAGTCCGTGCTTTAGCGTAGCTAAAAGAAAAAGCACCACAGTCTCAAGCCGAGTGAGTGAGTTTGGTGGAAAGGGAAGCGTAGAGTGCTGTACTGTGACTTCGCGTACCAGGATGCGGATCTTATCAGTGATGCGACTCTTCAAAAAGAGTACTGTGAGAACTCCTACCAGTGCCGGCACGATGATAGTGAGGTCCATGACCTGTGACCTGCCAGCTTGATATCGAGAAGAACGAGTAAGTACCTACTTAAGCCTCTGATAGATCAGGAATATCGCATGATCAAGTGAAGAAGAATTGAAGTGAACGAAAGTGCACACGGCTCCACCTTTTGAGACGGACTGATCACTTGATCAGTTGCGACTTGCGACTGAAGCAATTTCATCGAATACATCTCGAGTTCTGGGATCAGCACTAGCAAGTATGGATAGTATAGTACGCCGCTGCTACAGCCGCTGGTCAAATATATTCTCGATCATATGGACAAATGTAAAGGTGAAATAACCATATATTGTGCGACAACGAATTCAAGGTTTCATCACTGTGCTAGATCGTCAGCATTGCTATAAACCCTTAGAAAAGAATACGTCTGGCTGCCACAATGCCAGAAAGATCCATTTTATGTGGTGCAGTACGCTCCATCCACTCCATCCAGTTCTTGTCGTTTGATGGCTTCACCATATTACAGTATTCCCAATAATCGGGATACCATCCCGAATTTTCCCAATCCACGATTCCAGTGATGATGCCATGCTTGTCAACAAGGATGTTGCGCGGTGTCAGATCGCCGTGTGTGAATACACTGGCCTTTGATGATGGGAGCATATCAAACAATTTCCCTGAAAAACGCTGACCACCATAGTGCTCGTATCTTTCGCAAATCCGTTTGCGCAAACATTGCTCAGAGAATATAGGAGACGGTGGCTCGTGTAGATCTTTTATGAGCACATCTCGTGTTGTAGAGCCATCAGCAGAACATTGATAGCGATTGTGAAATTCGTCTGGCTTGGGAATTTGACGAAGCTGTGCAACAAAGTTCCAAATTTGGTTACAAATTGATGTTTTGGTGCCTTCGTCATACTCGTCCCAGAGGTGGTCTAATCTTGTGCCAGGTATCATGCTCATCGCGATCGAGCCGTATGACTCTAGATAGGTGGAAAAATAGACGTGTGGAACCGGTACCGTGGTCAATTCGGCGACTGTTCTCATAGCTGCTTCCTCTCGATATTTTACGCGACTGCCTTTCTTGAAGACAACTTCTCCATCAACGACAAAAACTACGGCCCCTCCTTGTCTGGCTAGGAGAACGGTATCTGTGCCTTTTGTAAATCAGTCAACAATACTTAAGGGGCCACATACCGGCTGGATCGAGAACGCTCATTTTCCGATAAATGATGCTAGCTGCTGCAAGAGTTTGTAGTCCAGACAGATGATCTAGCCTGTAGCTGTGTACAGCGAAGGTACCTCGCACGTCGATTCACCCTTCAGATGATTGCTGAGGCGCGATAAATCTGTGCATAGGTATGGGTTTGTGTAGGTGACGACTGTAGGTACCCACTGTAGATAATAACCTGCTTAAGCTTATGCGTCCATGCCTGCGCACGGTCGAACGAAGGTCTGGGGCGGGTGATCATGCTTCAGACCGGCACATCGTCGGATCAGCGTCGATCATCGATCGTGGCAGATACGACTTTTGACGCTTCGAATTCCACTACTACATGTTCTGGCCTTCAAGCTTACGAAGCGAAGTCATATTACCCTACAGACGAGCTATGACTTGAATGCGCTCAACAACCGCGCTAGATATACCAGTGTGATTCAGGCTCCTTTTCAAGACAACTTGAGGATGCGCAAGAACTTACATCCAGCACAGTCAGCCCGAGAAGACTATGACACCCAGAACAATTGAGACAACATCTTCTTGGTGCTTCTTTGGCGAAGGATGTGACATGGCTTGAATCGTCACATATGAAATACGTCTTTACCCATACCCGATCGCAGTAATGACTGTAATGTGTTCAATATAGAATAGCGGACAAATTCGAGCTCTCTGTGAGTCCCAATCTTCACCCAGCACCTGATTGTGAAGGAGAGATCTGTTTACCTCTACTCTAGTGCTTTTGAACGAATGTTTGTGGTATTTTCGATTGCATTCAGGCGCAGTCTCAAACACTTCCCAGGCTAGATTATCGACACTTGTCGGAGCTAAGCCTTACGAAGAGTAAGATTGTGTTGCTTCTGCAGCACTGATCCAGACAAAATGTCTTCTATCAAGCATTGGCATCGTTCTCAGTATATTATGATCTTGCGCGACAAAAAATTGTCAACTACCAAATCCTGATTTTGACCATGAGCTTACCGTTCCACCTAAGCTGCTCAACTTCATTCCATGTCCATTGAGTACAAATGCAATCAGAGAGTGCTATTCTATAGCCATCGGAGATCAGGAAGAGGCGTCTTTACGATTTCTGCTTGTGCAGCCGCAAGCCTGAAACGTGACAAGATAAATTGCTGCTCAACGTCATTGCACATATTCAAAAGGCAACCCTGAGAACGAGCGTGATCTCTTACCATGCTGTAAGACCGTCACGATATGTTCCTTGCAGTTAGACTTTCAAGATACCGTTTTTCCGCCGCGAGACTACAAGGTGTACGACCCTTCTGTCCACTCGTTATCCTGGATGTCGAATTTCAATCTCCAGTCATCGTGAGCTGCCTGAATGCTTGCCTGAGAAGGTCTACTGATATCGTGACAGATGTCAGCCGACCGCATCCACAGAATTGGATTGAGCGAATTCTGGGAGCACGGCATCTCAACTTATAGACGACGTGTAGGCACAGAACAATGGCAACTCGTACGACCGGTCACACCAGAACCTGTCTTGACCACAAGCAAGAGCCTCATGCTTGTAAGACAAGATCAAGCGATCGGTGAGCCATACCACTGGTCTCTCTTCCTGGCAGAGGAGGGACGTGCCGGCATGGTATACCAGTTGAAGGGCGATGCGACATTTATGTCGTATCGTCATGCTCAAAACGTGAACCAGCTCGCCTCCGAGAGCTTCAGGGACGGACTATTCCTGGCCGAATTGAGCCCAGAGCAAATTGTGCAATTGAGCAGTTGCGTTGACGCAGAAGCTCCTCCGCAAGCTGCAAATCAAGCCCTAGCGGTGAAAAACTGCCAGGGCTGGACCATCCGAGTCATTGCAAAATTAGTCGTGCTCGGGCTTGTAATGCCAGAAAAGCTCGAAGCAGCTAAGAAGCTGCAAGAACCTGTTTGAGTAGTACATCAGTGTTAGACTCCATGATAAGTTTATGATGATGATATCCGTCTCTGAGACTCCAGATGAGCGATGAAGTAATGAAGTTTGAGCTTAGGATGATGAAGTTGAGGCCTACAACTGATCAGATCAGGATGTGATCAGTGATCAGTGATCAGTTCCGTCGCCACCCGCGGGCAATTCTTCGGAATGGATTTCGGGAAGGATCGTTTGAGCGTTCCATGGAATTTTCGTGCGAATTTGCCCGCGAATGAGGAGTTTATAAGCCACGGAGAAGCGACCACTCACCCAATCCCACTCATCCCATCTCATCTCATCCACTCAATCTCATCCACTCACACGGTCGTGAGCCACCCAACTTGCCCGGCGCTTGATCCGGTCCTCACAAGCGATAGCTAGCTGACTCTTTAGTATTCCGAGGACTTCTCAACAGTGTTCCGGAGAACAAGTTGATAGCTATTGTGTCACTCAGACAAGGAATCCCTTCAAGAACGAAAACAACATGAATGCAATCATGCTTACACGAATCCGACCACGCCCCATCAACTTATGCGCCGCTTGTGCCCTGCTAAGGACGCCAGGCACTGTAACTACACAGGCACGAAGCATGGCCCAGCTTCACCAGCCAATTACAAAAGACGATGGCAAAAACCAAAAAAATACAACAAGCGCCGATGACCATACCTTGTCATCCCAGACAGATGGCAAAGGCACAGTTGAGGGTCAATGGTTCTGGCCCCGACCGACATACGCTACAAATCCGGCACTTATGGAAGACGTCACGCCTTCCCACAGAGAACCAAGGAATACTTCTGACAAAGTAGCCTACATGGCCGTCAAAGTAATGCGTACCACCTTTGACAAGTTCACCGGCTACATCCACGATGATGGCTCGCAACCAGCCAGTGGTACCGTCAAGAAGACACATATGAATGCCAAACAGTGGTTGAGACGTATCATATTCCTCGAGTCTGTGGCGGGTGTACCTGGGATGGTAGGAGGTATGCTGCGACACCTTCGATCAATTCGTCGCTTTGAGCAGGACCGTGGCTGGATTGAAACATTGCTGGAAGAGGCAGTCAATGAGCGCATGCATCTTCTTACGTTCCTTGCCATTCGACAGCCTGGCATAATGATGCGAGTCATGATCATCGCGGCGCAGGGCATCTTCACCAACGTGCTCTTCCTGTCGTATATTCTGTCGCCGCGCACGGTACATAGATTCGTTGGCTATTTGGAGGAGGAGGCAGTGTTGACCTACACGAAATGCCTGAAACAGATCGATGCCGGTGACTTGCCAGAATGGTCTACCCAATCGGTACCTCCAATTGCTCAGAGGTATTGGTCTCTGCCTTCTGACGCGTCAATGCGTGATCTCATTCTGGCAGTACGAAATGATGAGGCAAAGCACAGGGAAGTCAACCACACCTTGGCCAATTGCGAATCAGACGACCCGTGTGCGTTCAGCCACAGACTGGTGAGTGACGACGGCCGCAAGGTGATTGAGCCTCAAGGACTGCACCCTGAAGGCTGGGAACGTAATGAGGTCTTGGCCAAACATGAAAAGCGATGCTCTCAAGCACCGCTTTCGACCACTTAGCAGCACGATCTGAGATTTGTACATAAAGATAAAACCCTTCTCACCCAAAGACATCTGAATGAAGCATTCAGTTCACCGTGTTCAAATGGTCCGCAGACAGATAGTCAACTATTCCCAGTTGCATACTCACCTGACTTTACAGGCCTCGGCAATCAAATGATATGATGTGTAATCTGCAGATAGACAATAAATGTTGTTCATCTCAACAAATTCCAAGTGACTGATGCTCTGTATCTAAAGTTCGCTAGAATGACGAACGCAGGCAGGGCTACACAGAGAGTTTCAGTCATGTTCATCGACAAGCTAGCATTCCCCTGCCATCTCTATGGAGTCGCCCGCAACAGAACCACAAAGATGTCGAATTATACGGCAAGTCTTCTGTCACGGGTTCCACCATTCGACGGGTCTATGCCCAAACAAAGGATTTATATCAGGATGACGATCACGGACAGCACGCACGCACGGACGGTTAGCTAGGAGACAGTTGTCGAGCTGGAACTAGCTTGGGCGTATGCATGTTGAAGATGCTGGGTAAGATTCATTGATCTCCATAATAATGTGGGGTACGCTCAGTGGTTCAGCAGGTTCAGGTGGAGGTAATCGATTGGTAGAATTCACTTCTTTTCGTATGATAGAGGGTCAGTCTAGGATATTTCACACTCCTTGTGACGATGGATCGATGAGAAGCTCACCTAGCTGGCTCAGCAATGAGGTATCGAGCGCAGTATAATTCAATGCTTCAAGCTCTGATATAAAAATATTCTAGCGACGCCTATAGCTAATATGCCACTGAACAACCACGAGGCGTTTAGTTTCGACATTGAGATTGCGGAATGTTATAGCCTCTATCTTCTAAGTCACTGAGATATGAACAGTAAATTGTGCTCTCGACCTCATTGTACAAGTGGAATTGGGCCACGGCAATTTGCTCAGTAGCCGTCTCGGAAAGGCCTGCCTTGAAGTCTTCCTCATTCCGATTGATCGAGACGATCGTAGATCCACAGACGCCATTCGGGAGCACTGAGGCTCCGTTGCCAATGTAGCAAATGATTGATTCATGCCGTCGAACTGCTCCATCTCCGTGGCGGAAGACGTCTACAGTCGGAGCCAGAACTTGTGCAAGTACTGGCCCAGAGTACGGCGAATCGAATGCAACACTGTCATAATTGCGGACTGATCCGAATTTCAGCACCGCAGTGCGCCCGACGATATCCATATATTCCCTATTATTGTAGGTCAACCCGGGATTAAGCTTGATTTGGGCAATGTCGGACACGTAATCAATCTTGGTGACCTCTCCAACCTTCGTGCCAGTGTCTGATGGATGCCAAACAACATCAGAGGTCTGCTGATGAAATTGAAGCATGTGTGCGGACGCCAGAATTTCGATCTGGCCCTCTGGATTTCTCACTGCAATACCACTAGTAGAACCGAGCCGGTACACACGATTGCCATAGGAAAAGATAGAACCCACCATGATGCCCGGCATAAGGCTGGGAGTGTAATTAGAGTCGTCGATGCGATTGCCCACGATTCTTTTGCGTCTGGACTTAGCAAGAGCCTTGTCTACACTGCTAGTTGTGATGTACGATGCCAACATGTTGCCAATACGGCCCGGCAAGGTGCTCAAAAGCTGTGCCAAGTCTGACTTTACCACAGAGACTGTGATTCGAAGATGATGACCAAAAAATGCCAATGACTTAGTGTCTGGAATTGCTGATACAATTGAGTCAGTAATCGTGTCCGAGATCTTAGTACTGAAATAGTCGTATCTCAAATTCTTCAGGATACTCGGGCCACGCCCTCGAGCTCCATGAATCGCGAAATTTGGAGTATTATCGCTGGTGAACCAGGTAGGCAATCCACCAACAGATATCGGCCATGGTCTCGGAGGCAACTCTCCGGGCTTGAATATCAATTTTAATAGCCAGCCATCCTGATAGAAGCCCAAGAGAAGAGGATAAGCACTCTTGATTTTCTCGAATTCCGCCTGGCCGAGACTTTCTGCTTTACCGTTCTCAACAAATGTCACGCCGAGCTTGGGAAACGAGGATTCTAATGACGGAACCACAGGGTCACTTGTGAGCTCCTCGAGGGAAGTCCTTCCCTGGTTCTCGTCCTTGACTGGAGCAAGTGCTATATTGTCATTTCGGAGACGTTTGATAGGTGATGACTGCAACAATGTAGGGGCTCTTTTACGTCGGTATCCACTCGAGGTTGGACAACTAGTGTCATGAAGTACATGCGCCATAGAGAATTTCGATCGTGTTTGCTGTAATGTGGTTACGAAGTTCTGCAATACGTATGCCTTGGTAGACGTACGTCTTTTTCAAGGCGTTTCGCAGATACCTTGCAGCGCTTTGGTCGCAATTTTATATTGGAAAGTTGTTGAGATGAACACTACATAATCAATAGATGATCACTAAGATGATATCCGTTCCCACGCATATAATTACTGATCACTCTCACACACTCACTCACACACGATGAGGCTCTATACATATCTTCTTATACCATCATAGTTTCTTTGTAGACTAACTGATATCAACTACATTTATCATGAGATTAACAGTTGAAAAGCATCTTACACTTTCTTACTACTCTTCCTTTTACTGCACCGTAGATGTTCGATTCTTTGCTCGAAAATATCCGTTCTTTCAAGAGCCTCATCATCCACGCTGAAGGTCATTTCTCTTCCATCATACAGGGTTAGGGTTAGGGTTGGGTTAGGGTTAGGGTTAGGGTTAGGGTTAGGGTTAGGGTTAGGGTT
>RHGK01000028.1:0-16170 GCA_005281515.1 Taphrina wiesneri
CTAACCCTAACCCTAGCCCTAGCCCTCGAGTCGAGACTTGTAGTTGCTGTTACCATCAAAGCACGATCGTCCAAGGGATCATATGAGCAAGCTCATCTGCAAGCATGACAAGTTTTGATTGGTCAGCAACATGAAGTTATCATACAGTCGCAAAATGTCATGCGACATGAAAAAGAGCTTTGTTATTTGTTCGGTTGGCGATTAACAAGGAATTTAGACACAAGCGTGCAAAATCACGTTGTTGCAACATGTAGAGGCATGCATTGGTGTCTTGGCGAACGGTCTCAAATTCTTGCCTATTCGGCACACATGCATAAGACCTAGCTGAGCTTCCTCCGTGCTTCAGAGGAAAAGGTTCGGTATCCAAGGTCGTATCTCATGGTGCCAATTGTGATAATCATCTAGCCAGACCTCAGGCGGCCACGACTGTATGAGGTTGATGAATCGTGCGTTGTCCTCATCTGGGTTAGCATAAGCTGTTTCAAACGCTGCACGACTTCTGCGTCCTCAATAGGCTACACGATAGGCTAGAGTACTACTATAGCCTCCCAGTATCGATCTATCGCAATCGGTTTTGAGATCAGACAGAGGACTGTATCTTTTGCAGATCCTGATATAAGCTTTACTGAAATTGTCACCAGATCTAAAGAGATCTGTGATTCGATACTTGCAAAGCCAATCCATGCGCGAAATTGGAAGATGTCCTTGCCACCAAATTTCATACCCCGGTGTGAAGGTTGACGCTAGGAGATAATCGTACTCGATTTCCTCGAGAAGACCGCCAAGGATCCTTTTCAATGTTGGGGACCGTACAGATTTATCGGTTCCAAACCAACGAAGGCTGTCTTTCAATATTGTCAGCACTTGACAAATTATCTGGCTGAGAACTTCCATGTCTTTTAGTTTGCGCTTATTTTGGGATTCAATCAGTGCAGCCTGACCACGGTGATCAGAGCATGACGGCGAAAGACTACTCGCGTCTGCACTTTTCGATGGTTGCATATTCACAGAAGCAGGACAGAGTAGTCCAGTGTGGTGACTCAATACTTGTTGGGACAAAGAAAATTGACTACAACTCATGCGTAGACAAATGGCCCGTCGTTGGAGTTGTGTCAAGATTGGCCGCGAACGACCAACCGCGGCCCCACTATTTCCCAGGGCTTGCTCCTCGTGCCACTACCGGTATTGCACATGGCCCTGCAATACTACAGTCACGTGCCAAAAGTGTTCGTCCACTTTTGTATTGCACGATAGATACCAAAACTTTGTCTCTTAATTGTACATGCTGTAATGACTGTGTTAACTCGAAAAGAACTGACTGAAGTTCAGAAAGCTTTGATTATTGCCTATCACCAAGATGGGAAGTCTTTTGCATGGATTGGCAAGAAGCTGAACCGGCACAAATCTACCATCCGTGATGCCTACATGTCATGAATTCAGGCCCCGGGCACCCCGTAACCAGGTCATCCGTAACATAAACAGACCCGGCGTTCATCTCCCGGAACTCGATGCCATCTGCACGTCCCCCCGAGGACTGTCTTTGGGCTCCATTGGGCTCCATTGGGCTCACGGGGATCTCAAGCAGAATCCAACTGCATAAATAGCATCTATCCACAGCTACCCTAGTAGCTAACAACAACATTATAACCTACCTTGTACTCGGCACCTAGCCTTTGTATACCTAGAGTCTCACTGAACCCTGATCCGTAACACTATGCGCGTCAAGCTTACTCGGAGCAAGCCAACAAGCATAGACTACCAGCCCCATTCCAGGTAGGCCAGCAAGTATGGCTCAACCGACGCCATATAAAGACCACGTGACCTTCCCGGAAACTTGACCACGTACGCTTTGGCCCCTTCCGAATCACGAAAAGCATCGAAGGAAGCGCCTTTCTTCAGCTCGACCTACCCAATACCATGAAGATACATAATGTGTTCTACCCTTGTCTGCTGGAACCTTACATACCCTCCGACATCCCCAGACGGGCACAAAGTATTCCCCTACCTTTTGAGGTTATCAGCCAACTAGAATATAAGGTTCAAGACATCTTAACCACCCAGATATAAAAGAATCAAAGACAGTACCTCATTTGCTAGCAAGGGCACAGTGTCATGCACGTATCTGCCCCATCATCTTACAAGCGTGCAGGTGCGCCTAACCAGTCCGCCTGAGACTGTCACAAATATGTACAGATAGCTGAGAAGCATTACTATACTCACAACAAATAATGATGTAATTGTGTTTGATGACTGTATGGCACGTCAAAGTTTGTAATGACAACCACATGTAATTAGAGCATTATATTTTGCTGATTTTCTACTGTATATTATACTTGACTACTTTTTCACACTTATGTTGGAGACAGAAAAATGTCACTTCATGGAAGTAAATCATACTAAATTTATATTACTACTATAAAGTTTTATAAGAAAAAAGCAATATAGCTTATGCCAGAGCACATTTTAGACTTGTAGCTTAAATTAGCCTGTCATAAATTAGGATTTAGCCACAGCTACTTCTTACAAAAGCGGTACTGATGTATTCAATACTTGATCTTTGATTCTGTAAACTTGTATATAAATAATCTAGATATGTTTATTGCTTAGTGCAAAGTTTCAAGTCTATTTAGTTGTAGCTTCAATATAACAGCACAGCCAAGTTCTGATGTGATATTTTGATAGAGTAAACTTTGAACCACAATATAAATATGTTATATAAAGTCAGAAGTGTAGAAAGCACTATTTTAACCTTTGTTTTTGTAAAAGCTATGACATAAATAGTTGAGCACTGACATACCTAAAGATCTGCTAGATAACAGTTAATTATCTGTTTTATGCACAAACAAAGCTTTGATATTGTACAATTAGTGTGTATTGCGCCANACCCTAACCCTAACCCTAACCCTAACCCTAACCCTAACCCTAACCCTAACCCTAACCCTAACCCTAACCCTAACCCTAACCCTAACCCTAACCCTAACCCTAACCCTAACCCTAACTTTGCCCTTGCCCTTGCCCTAAATAGACATATATAAAGTCAGAAGTGTAAAAAGCACTATTTTAACCTTTGTTTTTGTAGAAGCTATGACATAAATAGTTGAGCACTGACATACCTAAAGATCTGCTACATAACAGGTAATTATCTGTTTTATGCACAAACAAAGCTTTGATATTGTACAATTAGTGTGTATTGCGCCACAACCATTCAAAGTCAAAAACACAAAACAGATTTACTGAAAATAACTCAGGATGTTGCACTTCAGTGGGCCCCCACTGTATGTCAGTGCTCAACTGTTTATGTTATACAGTAGGGGATCAGCAAAGTGCAACGCTCTGATTACATGTGGTTGTCATTACAAACTTTGACGTGCTATACAATCATCAAAATACATACTATCACGTTGTAATTTGTTGTGAATATAGTGATGTTTCTCAGCTATCTGTGCATAAATATTTGGGTTCTTTAGCCTTCTTTTAAGTCTGTCCCAGTCCAATCTATCTATACTACAATATTCATGCCTTCTCAATATTCTCACTTAAGTCCTGCCCAGAAGGGCTGCATTGATTTGCTCAATAAATCAGGCTTTTCATAGACTTATATTGCTTCTTAGCTATCAAAAAATTGCTCTACCATTTCTGGATACCTTAAGAAGCAAGCACAGCATGGTCTCAAACACACTCTACTGTATCTTTAACTCTCTCAGAGCAATTTCAAAGCGTGATAGAATACTCAAATCTGGTCAGTTCTCTCTCAAATTTGCGACGGATGTCAAACAGGTCTATTGCTACTTTCCTGCAAATTTCTAGACGCAAACTAGAGAAGCTTTTCTTGCAAGAGAACTTGAAAAAACATGTGGCGCCTGTCAAACCTTATCTCAGCCACCAACACATGGAAAATTGACTCAATTGGGCTCTACAGCATCAATACTGGTCTGTAGAAGACTGGAAACGTGTTATATGGTCAGATGAGTCTTCTATCTGTCTAGGAAAAATCAAGGGACGAAAATTTGTGCTTAGAAGTCCTGGTTCTAGGTATGATTCAATAAATCTACTCTAGCCTTCAAAAACCATAGAAAAGTGTGATGGTATGGGGCTGCTTCTATGGAGAGACTCTAGGAACACTTCACTACTTTCCTGAAGGCTATATCAACTCTCAAACATACACAAAGCTGCTGGAAAATTTGCTTTTGCCTCTGATTGATGAGAAAGATGGACTGATTGAGAATCTACTTGGCAACAGAACTTTAATCTTTTAATAGGAAAATGCACCAATACATACAAGTAACAAGACAGCGCAATTTTTGGAGCAAAATGGTCTACAAACACTATTATTGCCTGCTAATTCACCAGATCTCAATCCTATAGAAAATCTCTGGCATCATTTGAAAAGATCAGTTTGGAGGAAGTGGTACACAAACAGACGCAATTTTCAGGCTCAAATGAATTCAGCTGACCTCAAAATTTTGTTACAAGATAGCTAGAACGTTATAGAACCGGCATACTCAAAATCATTGTTGGAGAGCATGCCTAGAAGGCTACAGGCTGCCATTAGTGCCGGAGGTGGTCATACAAAATATTGAAATTTTAGCCTCTGTTGCACTTTGTTGATTCTATCACTATATATACTCCCTAGGATCTTCTTAACAAATTATATGGTACAAGTTATCATAGCTCTTTTCTACTCTCTACGTTTGTCCCTAGTAACAGATTGTAGAACATTCTGCAGCTTTTAATTTTAAGTTCAAAATTTAGGAACCTCAATCTTATTCTCTAACTTCAAGTTTTAGCAGTGTTATCACTATACAGTGGCAGTTTAGATAAGTACAACAGTGGCAACTTTTTAGAACTCTAGAAATAGTGTTTTTTGTATGCTAGCATAAGTGCTGCTAGCTACCTGCTTAGATAATTAAACTTACTGTAGACAATTTAGTGTCTTTTAGTTTTAGATACACAAAATTTAAAACTATAGCTTTTGTGTAGCATGTATTGTGCATGTTATCTTATAAGCTACTTAACAGATATCTTGGCGCTTTCTCTAAGCTCATACTGCACAAATGTCTTAATTCACAAAAAGCTAAAACTTATTTAGTGAGGTAGTTTACATTAACAAGATAAAATATAGATAAGAAATTTAAGAATATACTAATGAATATATTGTAGCTTGTGTCAAACATTTCAGAGTAAAATAAATCAAATTAATGTAGAGAACTCAAGATCTACAGTAGGGGTCCACTGAAGTGCAACATTCCGAGTTATTTTCAGCAAATCTGTTTTGTGTTATTGACTTTAGATGGTTGTAGCGCAATACACACTAAGTGTGTAATATCAAAACTTTGTTTGTGCATAAAGCAGGTAATTACCTGTTACCTAGCAGAATTTTAAATATGTCAGTACTCAACTCTCTTGTTATAGCTTCCCCAAAATCAAAGGTCAAAATAGTGCTTTCAATGTTTTTAGCTTTGTACTGCCCTACTGCATGCTATAATTTTCTTGAAGATTTTTGACTCTTATGACAGTATTCTTTAGCCAATTGTGCATCTAACTATGCATCTCCAGGGTCCTAGCTTTTGTACAACATATTAGTATTGTAGCTCAAAGTTTATGCCATTGTAAAAAAGCCTTAAAATTTAGTTGTGCTACTATACTTGCAACTACAGTCTAATAGACATGAAATTGAGTTACTAGACTAGCATAGATTATCTGTCTATACACAAGCTTATAGAGATATAGGTCAAGCATAGAACACATCACTGCACCCTTTGCAAAGTGTGGCTGTGGCTGAACCTTAATTTTACTAGGCTAATTCAAGCTATCATTCTAAAACATGCTCCGGCACAAGCTATGTTGCTTCTTTCTAGGCAAGAGTCTTAAGCTATAATACAGTATTAGTATAAGTTACTCATGCTACACGGTATCTTGTCTTCAATATTCATTCTCTAACATGACTCTAAAGTAGTGTTCAAATGTACTACAAGTGGCTTGCACAAACGCATGGTCAGCACAAGCCACATCTGAGCAATCATTCTAAAATTTTAGAAGTTGGTAGTAGAATACCTCTTAGTTCTTGACATCAAATTTTAAGGTCTCAGATTGTCTATAGCATCTTCTGTAGTGCTCTAAAGAGAAAACTGAACGTCTTAAAATTGGCCAAATTCAGCCTCTGTTACACTTTGCTGATCTACTACTGTATGCTACAATGCTACAAATAAAGTACACTAATGAAAAGATCAGGTAACACTGTCCAGTGTAGTTTTGTTCTTGTTACATTAGTTTTGATATTATAAGAGAAACACAAACTTTTTGTTCTAAAACTCAATGTTGTGATCTTACAAAATAGCATAGATAAAGGCACAAAATGACTTTTTATTTTGCCAGTGCACCAGTTTCAATCAAATACTTTATTATACCATTGAGTACTTACTTTAAATGTTGGATAAGCTGTGTTACAGTATATATCTTCATGTAGTTAATCAGAGCCTTTATATGTGCTAATATAAAAGACTTACAGTCAATGCAAGCACACTAACATTCCATATATATGATTGCATTATTACATTAGATGTTGTAATCTTGTTTGCAGGCAAGACCCAGCTGCATTGAGTTCAGCAGCAAGAAGCTAAGATTCAAGAAGCTTCATTTTACAATTTGAGAGAGCCTAAACTAGTCATGTAGACATGTGATAGTGTCAATTAGTCTTGTACAGATCTTACAAAGATTTGGATGGACTTGCAATGAATCTTGAATCTGGCGGGTTTACTACCAGTTCAAACATACAATCATGGAATGAATTTGATTGTATCATTCTTGAAAACGCTTTGCGAGTGGAGACAAGTCAAAACCCATTGAGTAAATGCCAGTAAAGAAACTGCACATGCGGTCCATGATGCTTCGCATTGCGACACTCAATTTCATTCAAGAATTGGCCCGATAAATCAGAACCCCACGTCTTCCAAATGATTTACAAAGGGAACTTGAATCTCAATTCCAGGATAGTTTCCAGCATAGTTTCCAGGATCAGTGTACAATTAGTTTATTACCTAAATAATATCAGCGTGCGGACTGGTACTGCTTTCACTGTCGTACTCGTGATTGAGTCGTCGAACCACAACCATCTCACTGGCTCGCAACATGAGGCGAATAAGTACACAACATTAGTGAAAAGATAAATGCACCGTGGACACTACGAAAAAAGTTAGTACATCTTTTGCTTCAATGGAAACGTACTCAGCATGTTCATAAGCACGAATAAAGTGAGGACGATTCCGCCAGGTAGAAGATCCGGATAAGAAGTAATCTCGTGCTGCATAGCATTGTCTACGTCGAATTGATAAGCATGCTTCATGATCTTTTTGGCAATTGTGGAGCTTATCAACTCACAGAGCCAAACTACCAACGAAGCTGTGAAAGTCAATTGCCAGGTGTAAAGATCATCTGTGTCATCCTTAGAGAAGTCGAAGTAGGGATACGCTGGGCGATTCGGACCAAAATGCAGAATAGTGACCCAACCGAGAAAAGCGGCCATTGTTGTGTTCGCTGCCCATGCCTTAAGATAAAATCCGCGAGCTGCGTTCCTACGATAGGTCTGTAGGTCAATGTCTGAGCATGTGATTTTGCGTAAGAATCTATGAGCCAGTGTATGCATCACAACGGGAGCGATGATAATGGTAACGAATGAGCTAGCACCTTGGATCACGGCAAATTGCTGCGGACTACGCAATCGAGCGTAGAGATTGCGAACATATATCTGATGTGTAAGCGCGTAATACAACTTATACATGAATATCAGGCTTGGTGATTCTATCTGTTTGTCGATGATGAAAGCAGTCAAGAAGTCAAGTGAATAGATTAAAGCTGTCTCCATTAGTGAGATTCACAAAATCTTGAGCGACATCCTACCAACCCAGGTATAGACATAAAGAAGTACATCAGCCGACGTATGAGGAAGAGTCGCCAGCCAGAACCAAGCATAGGCCTCACCAAGTGCGAAGGAACACAACCCGATGGCGAGCACAAGTATAAACCACAAAAAGCGAGTGTAAGAATGTGGCAAGTGTATAGTAATGGCTGAGCGGAAAGGAAGTCTTCGGGCTTCAGAGCCTGTTGTATCACGCAACGCGACGCGCTCGAGATGTTGACGTCTTGTGTAAAAAAAACCAAAAACAATGGGACCAAGCATGGTACACAATGTGAGAAGACTCCAGGTGAGTGTCAGTGTACCCCAGTTGTTCTTGATGAGATATGTCAAACTGCCAATTGCTAAAGACCAGGACCAGAATAGAAGGAAAGAGAGAAGACCACCGAGGCTCTGGGGCCACCAATTGACTGAAAATAGATTGAAGAGCTTAGTGATCCATAATAGCCCTACGGCATTGTAGATACCATAGAAGACAACAAGGAAGAACCAAAAATTGATGCTTACCTGACCACTTCTCTCTGAAATGGACAAGGGGAACGGTATTGCTGCATAACTCAGTATCAACGTGGTAGGCACCACATAGAGCGTCAATATCCGCTTAAGCCAAGAATCGAGGATATTTTTGACTAAAGACTTCCTTGGATGCATGACAACCGTACTAAGCAACCAAGTAGTTTCATCATATTCGTCTGTAGTGCTGCAAGAGATAGACCGGGCACGCGTCCAGAACAGCACAGATTTGCGACGAGCTACAACTTTGTATCGGCCGTGCGACTCAGTCGTTTGCTGAATAGCGGTTTGTGGGTCGCCCTGCTGAAATGGCAGGACATTCAAGAACGACATATGCAGACAGCTGTCGCGTTGATTCAACCTTGAGCTCTATCGTGGACAATGGAACCTTTTGTGAGTAGTGTCAATCGCTGAAGAAAGTGTAGCAGTCGCGAGTATCAGAGCGCAAGCTCTTGCATAGCGCTCGGAAAACGAGAGTGTCTAAAATTTAGCTGCCGATCCTGTTTTCAGTATTATACCACGTTTGCGAGGAGTCTTGCGCTTCTCAAGAGACTCGCACTGTGAACGCCAAGTATTTCAAAAGTAATAGGTCGCAGGTAAAGAACCGGTCGTCACTTGCGACTGTGCACACTGAACGGACGGTCGCTATGTTCCTCAAAGCTCCGGGAGTAGTTTGATGGTTTATAAGAATGAAAGTGCCGATCAAAGTAATCCTTAGCGTGTGTAACCAAGTACGATTCCGCCAACAATCTTGTAAGGTAGATTTGCACTGGTACCTAGTCTATAATATTTACTAGTCAGTAACCCTGGAAAACTGAAAGGCGTTGTAAATAGCCATAGTGGCTGCCCAGACGGCCAGTCATGAATCGGGGCTTCAGCCCAGATGGCTAACATAAGCGCTCAGGCTTTCTTCAGGGCTGGATCTGCACTTGTCAACGGGGCAGCGCCTTAGAAGTACGCCAAATTTCATAATCCTTCAACTGTAGAAATCCTCGATGCACATGCATTCGGTAAACGTTCCATGGGACGCTTCAATCGACATAGATACATGGAGGTTTTGCAGCAGCTGTAAATACACCAGTGACTTGTTATCAAATGCATGTTCACAGGCTTATGCGTAATGTATTCCAAACCAGAAAGTCCGATAAAGTCCCGTTGAGGTCGGCACCAGTCCTTGCAATTGTGTGGTGATGAGCTAGTCCAGGACAACATGTACACACATACTGTCATCCGGCAATTGCTCCACACATAAGCTCTGCCGAAATAGCACCGCTCTCATCCTTACACACTAGAAGGCAATGAAGTAGAATTTGATTGTCAAGAGAAATCAGATGTCAGACGACATCAGCAAAATAGTTGAGGCACTCTCCGCCGTGCACGGAAACGACAACAGACAGAACTACGAAGGTTATTTAAAATATGCAGAAGAACATACGGATCGATATTATTGTATTCTGCAGACTATCTATTTGCACAAGGATCTGGACGATAGTGTTCGAACGTTAGCAGCGATCGCATTCAAGAACGGACTCGACAGGCGCTGGCGTAGGACTGCAAAGAAGTAATGCCTCGTGCTTCAAATGAGCTTCACTGACCGATAGTGCCATCAGTAAGGACGAGAAGGAGCTGATTCGGTCGAACTTGCTCTCTAACATAAGACTTCCAAGGAATGTGGCTCGACAAATTTCTGTTTCAATTGCTCGAATTGCTCGAATCGATTTCCCACTTGAGTGGCCCACGTTATTCAATGATTTACTCAGAGTAATCTCCGAAGCACAATTAGAAGCAGAATCATTATTAACTCATATGTGGACACTACATCAAGTTATCAAAACCTTGTGCTCACAAAGAATAGCGAAGGCAAGAGAAAATTTCCAGACTGTAAGCTTCTCTGTTGAAAAACTGATTCAGACCCTCATCGTACAGGTTGCGCCTTCCTTATTAAGTTTTTTACTCTCCGCATACAGTACCTATTCTTCTCGATGGTTGACTGACCCCTTCTGCACAATGATCGACCTTACGACATCTGATCTCGCTCTCAAGATTGCTAGACGTCTGATATGTCATGGTTTCGTCTCTCCTCACAACAACAATGAATGCACACAATTTTTCGCTCTTTTATCTTCGCAAGTCGATTTAATGTGGAGGAGGTTTTCCGAAGTGGAGTCTGAGAATGTAGAACCCACTTATGACAAGGAAAGACTTTTAGCTAAACACCTGCTGCACGCTGGCAAATTTTGTATGGCCAACAGCATTTGGTCAGTAGTGCTCAAGACTAATGTGCTAGTTCTGGAAATGTCCTCAAGTTCGATGGAGAATTTTGCTATCAATCACAGTTTCGTCTTGATGCCAGGATCAATTCAACTTGTCAAGATATATTGGCAGATTTGTACTTCGGCTGCTAGCTCCGTTCATCCTGATATTCGGAAAGTAGTCATTCAAGGCTTACTTCTGATGAAGCAGTGTATCAAATTGGCATCTACACCCGAACGGCATTTGGATCTGATGAAGGATTCCGAAAAATCAGAGATGGCGAAATCGCTTGAGCTCTTGGGAACTGAACTATTCTCAAAAACATCTCAAATATGGATATTAGAATGCCTTGTAACACTCTTTCTTGTTCTTCAGCCAGACGATCTGGAATTATGGGACGATGTAAAATGTGCTGCATCAATTTGCGTAACTCTGCTAACGAATGCAAGGACCCCGAGCTTTGGATAAACAGCCAGGATGAGGCACACTGGGAATTTCACACGCGGTCATGTGCTGAGCGAGTTTTCCTGGACTTCTTTGCTCAATTCAAAGATACTCTGATGGCACCCTTCTTACAGGTGTTAGCCAACACGCTGCCTGCCAAGTCTGGAAGAGAATTACAGTTGAAAGAAGCAATGTATAATGCTGTTGGAATCGCTGCACCCCATCTCCAAGATGCAATCAATTTCGATCAAATGTTAGAGCAGCTTTGTAAGGAAATGCAGGATGCTTCTGGTAGTTCGATATTGAAGCGTAGAATTCTGGTTCTAATATCTCAATGGGTCAATGTTGCTTGCAGTGAGGATCGGCTCCCAATAGTATATCACATTGTTGGCACCGAAATGCACGCTCGTAACGGCTTATCTTTGGCGGCGGCGTTCACTGTCGGAAGAATAATTGACTCTTGGGAATGGAATAGTGCACGGTTTCAACCTTTTGCTAAGGACTATATCAATTCTTTGTCCAGCTGTCTTTCGTCTGCCACAGCAGTGGATTCGAAGATGAAATTAATCTCGTCCATAGGATTAATTTTCGAGAGGATGGGAATCTCCATTGCTGAGAGCCTCGAGGTCATTCTTCAGCAGATCCCTGAGGAGTGGGATAAATCCAACAACGAACATTTGTTTCGAGTGGCCCTGCTTGGACTATTGACTAGATTAGTCTTGAGCCAAAAGGGAAATTCCTCGCACAGCTATGCGATTGCATTACCTCTCATAAGGTATTCTACCAATCCTGCCAACTTCGAGCATATTTATTTAGTGGACGAGGCGTTGGAGTTGTGGCTCGCAGTGCTACAAAATGCTGACAGACCTGATGAACACATCTCTGGTTTATTGCCAATCCTGAGCCAAGAGAATATGTTGCCTGGTGCTACAGATACACTAAAGACTATCTTATTGATCGTCGAATCGTACTTACTATTGTTCGAAGATTCGGAAACGAGCATCTCTACACTACAAGCACTTCTGCATGTAATGATTATTATGCTACCCGAACTGAATCAGAGTGCGCAAAGTCATTTCACTCGGGTCTTGCATCTAGGTGTGAAAACTCTGAAGTCGAAATGCCTCACAGATGATGATATTCGAATGATGTCTGAGTTTCTATTCATGGATGAGATGAACACTCAAACTATGGCCAGCATTTGCTGCGTATTGAGTCAACTGATAATCTCAGACGTAAGCCGAGTAGCGCGGATTTGGTCATCACATACACAAGGTGACATGACACAACCAATGTTAGAAAAGATGTTCACATTCTTCGACAATATCGGACATCCAAAGCACAGGAAGTTGTTCGCGATGGCACTGACGGCTTTGACAGAGCAAGACCATATGGCCTTCCGAAACCCGCTGATCTTGGCATCATTGGGCAATGTCTGGTCCGATGTCTTGGCCGAGGTGCAGGCGAATGCAGGTGGCGACTTGGTATATTGGACGGAGGACATCTCACAGCTTGAGGATGTTGATGAAGAAAGTATTGAGCACAAACGTCGCGGATTGCTTACACAGAACGATCCTGTCAACACCACAGGACTCAAATACTACATTCGAGCACACCTGAGTAATGTCGACACTGGAAACCTAGGTGTAGATATAGCATCTTTTCTTGAATAAACAATACATTGGATCATAAATTGATAATGAAAGTCGGATCTGTCGATCAAGAACACAAATCGCAAGGTTCGAGCACAATCAAATGTCATGTGAGAAGTTTTTGTTTAAAGATTGAAAGCATTTTGTGATTGTTTCATAGCTGCTGCTCTCAGCTGGGCAGAAACAGAGTCGCTTGTCTTTGGAGTAAACTATGACAAATGGAGACCGTTCGCTTATTGACCTGTGCTATTCATGCAATTCTCGTGTTCCGATATTACTTCTTCGCTTGTTGTCGGAGCACAGATTTGACGATCTTCAGTTGTTAGCATTTGGAAGGACAATTCTTGGCTTGCACAAAGTAGCTCGCATGCCAGCTTCATAAGCTAATTTGACATACCTGCTGCTCCTCAATCAAGAAGGCTCTGATAACTCTGTCGTGCACACAGTTTGCACACTTTGATCCTCCGTACGCACGCTGCACAGTCTTCTTTGGCTTCGAAATGTTGGCATATTCTCTTGGTCGAAGAGCTGGGATTCCAGGCAAGGCAGTTCCACAATCACCACATTTCGGTGATTTGCCCAGCTTTTTGAGATGTTGGTATCGTAGGGTGTTGCCTGGAGTCTTGACTATTCGGACTCTGTTCGATCGAGTGTTGTAGCACCCTTGACGTCTGTATGTGACACGCTGCACCATTTTGGAATATGTATGATAAGGTGTTGTAAAGAGCGATCCTCTTTACTATAAATTCTACCGATGCTGATGTCCTTCCTCACGACCTCGTATTCCAAGCTCAAAAATTTTCGGCTGAGTTCATCGGATAAACTTCCCGTGGACGTTGTTTGATGCCGACTAGCTCTCACGTGATCGTAGATATTGCGGAGCCGGTGCCGTAACTGGTCGGTAACCGGTACGATACGGCATCGAAAGCACACAAGCATTTACACATACAAGTGACCGCCAAAATTACAGCCCACGTGGATCACAAGAGTCGACTTTGGTACAGTTGATACTTCATATGTTCTTGAAGACTATAGATGCGTACAATGAGTTAGTCGCAGACTAGTCCTGTATTAAGTGAAAAGATACAAAACTCTGGATTTCACGTCGAGTACTTGAATTCCAAGGTTAATCGAAATCTCGAGCTCAAGCAGATGCATCCGATGAAGATAGATCTTAGATGATCTGAACTTAGTGCGACATCTGTCATCATCCCTTGGACATGAAGATCTTTATGCAAGTGTTGTGACTCAGTTGCTGCATAAAGAATCAGAAATACGTGGAAGCCACCAGTCTGCTTGTTTCCCACCAGTTCAAAATCGTTCTTCCTGGCATGGTACCGACTAGTGGTCTATCCGCTACAGTCTCAGAAGTCTTTTCTTACTGAAGAGAAACACCTCACTGAGACCTAGTACTCAAACCAGACGAAATGCAACTTCAGCAACTCACCCACGCGATTGTAAAATCACACTTCGTAGTGAATGTAGACAGTCAATTATGGTCGGCAACGCACTAGAAGTGATCCCTACAGAGTTCCGTTCACGCTGAAAGTAGCTATAGAGGGCACCAACAAAGTCCGGCCGCAATTGATATCAATTGTAGATGACCTTGATGATCGCTAGTCCAGCAACGACGGTTGCAGAAAGCGCTGGTGTGGCGGCGTAACTGATTAACAACGTCCTAGCGACTTTACCTATCATCTCTGCATTGGCGCCTCCAATTTCGGCAACGGACATTAGAGTTATCGCTGGAGGGCCAGCTCCGGAGATAATCAAGGCCAGATCGTACACCGGATCTTTCACCCAGAAACCGCTGTCGCGACGTTTGGCAATCCAAACTGCCAGTATGCTGAGACCGGGTATAAGAATAAATCTGATGGTCACAAGATATGCTATTGCAAAATAGCCTGCATCTTTCGACGGCTTGGAAAACAGCTTTGATCCAACAGCGAATGGTAGAAGAGCCGGTATTAGATCTCCCAACTGCTTGACGGCTTGCATCAAGTTTTTCTTGAATACGCCATCTGAAGAAAAGAATTGCTTGTGTGTTGCAGGAATGATGCCTAGAAATCTAATACGTCAGCTTCGGATTCCTGTCAGTACGTATACATGTGCACGACACCTACATGGCAACTAGTGCCCCAATCAAAGCGGGATTGAGCCATGCTTTGCACTTCTGGTACACAGCGTGAATGACATTCCGCAGACCACTGATGGGGACTGATTTCGGAACCTCGTCGGGTCGATTTTGAGGCAGAAGACTCGTGTTTTCGTCCTCGCTTTCGCCTTCATTAGTATTGGTACGGCCATTTCCATCATCAGGCTCCCGACGCATGAGATAAGGGCCCAGCGCAAACCTGACGACCGTGTGGAACACTGCATTGATTAGGATGTCTACAGCCTGTCAACTAGAGAAGAATTGGCTAGAATAGTTTTACAGCTTTCAGCTCGACTAGATGCAGCTTTCACTGTGTCGTGTTTGTCTTTCAGCAGCTGTGAAATTATGCCAGTCTCTTCAAGATTTCGTGCGAGAAGGAGAGGTAATGATGTAGTGCTGACATATTAGCGCTTGACAGCTCAAGCTTAGTCGTCCTGCACCTACTTGTTGAACATCAATGCTGGTGTAATCCATTGAGGGAATCTGAGGTATCTACGACCAAGAATTCCCAATATGTAACAGAGAATCATCTCGATTGCCGCGAAAGCAAAAAGTGGAACTATCTTGTCCAGACTGCCGGCTGAAAAGTTGGGCCCGACTTGAGAGACTAACAACAATGGTAGGAACAAATTGTTGCACAAGTAGGAGATTTGTGATTCGCCATGTTCATCTAACAAATGGCATCGTCGAGCCACAAACCCCGCCCCGATGATGAGAATGATAGACACAGAAGATTGGAATGCTGCAAGAGCCGTGGAACCGGCTGAACTCATGATATTGCGATCGTGCTGTGAAGAAGTGAAGAGGGATTGAAGATAGACCCGTGAACGATATTAGTGGCAAAGAGTATTCACAAGGTTCAGAACGAGAACCTTTAATATCCTCACCCTACGTGAAACTACTAAGCGTTTGCTTTTCGTGCCAACGTGCACAATGGTGTAAACATCTCATACGTAACCATAATGCGCATATGCACACATTGCCGGCCGCCCGTGGGTACGGCAAAGTACTCCGCCTTCCAAGGCTGGTGCGATCATGGACGCCCAGCCCTGGAGGTGCATGGACGCTGACTGCCACCAGTTGCTGCCGACGCAAGCCGCCATGAGCAATTATAGCCGAGCTAGAAATCTCGACGCCCAGATGTGATTGGTTCGTCTGGCTGCTCTCCTACCTATAGTACCTACCTATGCAGTCTTCCCATGGCTGGGGACATACATGTGATCGAGATTACCTTGCCCCCC
>RHGK01000028.1:16183-235016 GCA_005281515.1 Taphrina wiesneri
CCCCCCCTCTCCCCCTTGGGGATTCGGAAAGCAACTACACGTTTACGAGACAAGAATTTTGTGTGATTGACGTTCGAGTTCTTCTGATGATGCAGCGACAACTGGAGCACCATCTGACCCCGACTCAAAACAACCCGTATCAAATGCTCCTTGAAATGTCGTAATCATCGGTCGTATGACAATGTCGAGCATAAGAGCAGTCCTGACATCTAATTGGGCTATGCATAAAGTTGTTTGCTATATGAAGTCAGTCCACCTACACCACCTTCCAAGAACGCAGCACTTGAGCGGAGCTGGAATCGGACAGTTCCTGCATGCACTCCACTTCTCAACAAATTGAGCGACTCCACCCCGAGATCCTGCATGGAGTGTTGTATAGCGGTGTTCAGATAAGGCACGTACTGGTGAATCGATCCCTTGTCCGTCACATAGCCCGTTACGCCTTGGGCAACTCTAATGGTGTCATCCTCACTGTAATATCGACCAGCAGCGGCGTTGTCGGATGACTGGATTTTTTGATGTTCCATGGCAGCAATGGAGCCCATGCCACGGTAGACTTTGACACGCTGTCCATTTTGGTAGATAACCTCGCCGGGTGCTTCGTGTACAGCCGCTAACATGCCACCCATCATGACAGATGAGGCTCCAAGAGCGAGGGCCTTAACGATATCACCTGCATTCTTGAGACCACCATCAGCTATTGTTGGCACACCAAATTTCCGAGCAAATTCGGAAACTTGGTAAACCGCTGTGGCCTGAGGTCGACCGCACGCCATCACTTCTTGGGTAATGCAAATGGATCCTGAGCCCATGCCGACTCGGAGGCCATCGGCACCCGCAGCTATCAATTTGGCTGCTTGCTCGCGCGTCACGACATTGCCCGCAATGACTTGCAATTTGGGAAAGGTAGCCTTTATCCATCTCACCATGTCAATTTGGAAGACGGAATTACCCTGCGAGGAATCCAAGACAACGAGATCCAGCCCTGCCTCAACAAGTAAGCTCAAACGAGCACGATCCGTCTCGCGAGTGCCTACAGCTGCTCCACAATACAACTGTTTCGATCCTTCCAACTTAGAGGCCAATGGGAAATTCAAATTTTTCAGTAGATCAGACCGCGCCAGAAGTGCTCTCAAGTTACCATCGCGATCCACGATTGGTAATTTTCCTTTCTTCGATTGTCGTAGGATCTGATTCGCCTCCTTGAGAGATATACCTTCCACAGCTGTGACCAGGTCCGTGGTCATCACCTCACTCACTGGAGAATTTGCATCTGAATGAAAAGCCACATCGCGAGAAGTAATTATTCCTAATAAACGGCCTCCCAATTTGCCGGTATCTGTAGAAGTAAGTAGGTGATGCGTGTGGCACACGTTACATGGCGAGCATTGTCTCAGACATAAGTTTTCCTCAAGGTAATTAAACCATATTATGGTAGAACGAAAGTTATTATGTTGTGAATCATCAAAGACAATGCTCGTCCACGCAACGAGATGAGATGGAGACTTACCAGTCACGGGAAGACCAGAAAATCCAGACGTGGCTTTGATCTTCTTGACGTCGCTGACAGTCGCTGTGGGTGCAAGAACCATAGGGTCGGTTATGAACCCATTTTCAAATTTTTTAACGGTCTTGACCATTGCCGCCTGCTCTTCAGCTGTGTTATTGTGGTGTATTATACCGATACCACCCAAAAGTGCTATATTGATTGCCATATCGGACTCTGTAACGGTATCCATCGGAGAAGACATGAACGGTGTTTTAAGCACTATATCTTTTGTAATCCGGGACTCCAAAGAGACATCCTTCGCGCCGAAATCGATGTATCCTGGTAGTAGTAAAATGTCATTATACGTCAGGCCAGAGTGATTCGGATTGGTCATGAGGTCTTTCGCAGATTGGCCATCTAGCTCTGAGTACTGTGCAAGGACTTGCTCAGCTGTCGTGAAATCCAGTAAAGATGACATGACGAGAAACTATAGAGGACGATTTCGTGAGAGAAATGTAGGAGACGATCACGGTATGTACCAGAAAAGGATTATAACCACAGTGATAAGCCGCCTGTCTAAGAGATCGGGAAAAAATAATCCCCGAGTGACTGGTCGTGGCAGAGCAGACAGGTGGTGTACGTAGGTAGACCTAGGGAGGTGAGTAAGAATCTAAGTAAGCAGTTATTAGCTCACTCAACAGCTGCTGCAGGTTGGCACCGTTCGTGGAAAAAAGAAATTTAGCGTGCATCGATCTCCAGGGCTCCATCCATGGATCTCCCAGAAATGAGCCTGAAAGGCAATTAATTAAAATAACTACAAAAATGCGTTGCCCCGTGTGCCCAGATGGCAGCTGAGCGAAAGTCTTCCAACCTTGGAAGGCTTCGAGCACAAATCTTGGACCGGCCCAGGAAGCCGAATTGGGCAACATTAACAATTTGACCTACAGCGCAGCGCAGCATGTGCTCGCTCGTCTGGATCGTGTTTAAACGGCACGTTGCAGGTGGTGAGCAGCTCCAAAGTTGGAAGGAGAGCGCAAAGCAACTTCAAAACATGGATCTGAATTGAGGCTCGCGATCAATCCCTGGCCCTTGAGCTCTCTAACTGCTCACAAGGTTGTCTGTCGTGGAACCTGATCAAGACGTGTATCTTCCTTCTATTCGATCATTTGGGCACAGTCCGAGCGTCGGCACTTCTTGAGACTGACCTCCGGGTTTTTCGACGTCGCGCTCCTGCAATAAGGGCATTTACTCAAATGGCACTAAGATTGATGCGACTACTGGCAGCGCATCCAGTGAGAAAAGCGACATCTTCCGCATCGTGATTGACAATAAGTTCATCGAACAGCAGCAACAGTCTTTTCCCACATTGAGGTCGTACTCGTGTTCAGAGACACCTCTTTATTAGTTGGCGAGCACTAGAAGATCTCACCATGAATTCGAAAAGGTCATCAGTGCACATGAGAACATTGAGTCGTCTTGGCGTCAATCTTGAAGCTGACGTGCAAACTCTTGACGTTCCTCTGGCTATCAAAGGAGATGCAGACGCCCAGGACGTAACTGGATTATCGGGTCGCTTGAGATTGCAAAAAGTGCCTGCAGTAAAATCGGCATCGATCGAAAATGGAAACTGGATGGACAAACAACGACAACACATACAAGCATACGAATATCTTTGTCATATTGGTGAGGCTAAGGAATGGATCGAGGGTTGTCTAGGGGGGCAGATTCCAGCCATTGTGGATCTAGAAGAACAGCTTCGCAACGGTGTTGTTTTGGCCCGACTGGCTCAGATATTCATGCCCGAACTCGTGCCCCGTATATTTGACGCTCCGAGACTTCAGTTTCGGCATTCTGACAACATCAACCGGTTTTTTCACTTCGTCGATCGTGTTCAACTTCCAGATGTAAGTGTGCCAAGAAAGCGAATTTGGTGTCGATCTGATAACGACAGAACTTTCGTTTTGAATTGACGGATCTGTATGAGAAGAAGAATATTCCCAAAGTGATATACTGTATACATGCATTGTCTTTTGTGCTGGTGAATGCTGGCCTAGCGAGCCGTATTGGCAATTTAGTGGGAAAACTGCAATTCACTGAGGATGAACTCCGCAAGACACAAAAGTCATTGGACGCTACCGGAGTGACTATGCCAAACTTCAAAAGTGTTGGTGATGCGATCGCTGGAGAGCTCGAGCCCCCTGAACGGCATCTCGAGAGCCAGGAGGATTTACGGCATAAGGCATTCGAACAGAATGCAGAACACATGATAGCGATGCAGGCCCGAGCTCGTGGGTTTCTTCTGCGACAACAAGTTTGTATTGAGCTTCTCCGCCTCGAGACTTTAGAAGCCAGGATTGTAGCAATGCAAAGCTCGGCGCGAGGATATCTAGTGCGTCAACAATATTACCAGAATGCACACACGTACCGGGACATCAATAAATGGGTGCTTGATCTGCAGGCGGTGTGTCGTGGCTACACTGTCCGTTATCGCGCCGACTTCAAAAACGTCTCCCTTTCCGTGAATACCGCCTGGACGATCGCAATACAAGCATTATGTCGAGGGCATCTTCAACGCATAGCACACAAGGATCATGCACGAAGCATCGAGCACGCCTGTGATCACGCCACTATAGTGTCCCTACAGAGTTTGCTTCGTGGCCATCTACAACGAAGCTATCTCGCCGGGGAACATGACAACTTTGTCCAAGAAAGCGATGCCGTCGTCCGATGTCAGGCGTTGGCCATCGGCTTTGTGCAGCGACGATCCTTTCACGGAATCAAAAATCAATTGCAGCTCCGGATTGACAACATACAGCATCTGCAGACTCGATGCCGTGCCAAACTATCTCGAATGGCATATGAACAGGTCCGGTATGATTTAAACAGGAAGGACTCTCTTTTTACAGAGATGTGTGCGATCTCTGCTGGGTTTCTCATGCGCAAGAAATTGAGGTTGTTTGGCAACTTACTGCTTCTTGAGGAAGATCTCATAGTCGACGTGCAAGCTCTGTGTCGTGCAACTCTGGTGAGGCTAGAATATAACGAGAAACTTATAGAACTCACCCGAGCGGAGCTTGCTATCGTAGATCTGCAAGCCGCCGCAACATCTGCACTTCAACGAAAAAGGTACCAAGAACGGCTTACTCACTACCGGACGAATATGCAGAAGGTCATAAAGGTTCAGAGCTTCATTCGAGCACGACAGCAAGGAGCTGCCTATCGTAGTCTCACCATTGATAAAGACCCTCCTGTGTCGACAATCAAGAACTTCATACATCTATTGAATGACAGCAATTTCGATTTCGAGGAAGAGATAGCGCTGGAACAGGGGCGCAAGGACGTGATTCAGAGCATTCGGCAAAACGAAGCTGCGGAAGAACATATCGAGCAGATGGACGTAAAGATCGCTCTGCTTGTTAAGCAGGCTATCAAGATCGATGAAGTCATTCAGCATCAGCGACACATGGACAAAGGGCTAGGTTCGTTGCAGCAAGAAGCAAATCCGTTCGATTTGAAGGCCATGAACAAGAAGGCGCGCTCACAACTTGAGAATTATCAGCGCTTCTTCTATATTTTACAAACTCAGCCTGTATATCTGGCTCGCTTGTTTAGTGTAATTGGCTCGATCAATCCAATGGAAAAAGAAATAAAGAGACTCGAATCACTAGTCATGATCATGTTTGGCTATGCACAGAAAAGGCGCGAAGAATATTTTTTTTTGAAATTGATTCGAGCCAGCGTAATCAAGAATGTTTCAGAGACGAACGGAGTCGAAGAATTCTTACAGAGGCAGGATTTCTGGACGAGGCTGCTGTCATGCTTTCTGCGAGGCACCAAAAAGCATAAGTTCCTGCGAGACGTGCTTGGGTCTGTCGTCACTTCGGTTCTGCATGACGACTTCCTGGACTTGGAAAGTGACCCTCTCAAAATTTACAGAATGATCAGACAAGACGAAGAACTAAGGACTGGTCAGCAAAGCCCACGTCCAGCAAATGTCAATCAAGAATATGCCATTCAAGATCCGGACACCCGTGTCGTGTTCATCAAGCATTTGAGAGACTTACGCGACCTGACGACTCGCACCATTGATGTTCTGGAACGTGACTTGCAGAGCTTTCCATACAGTATTCGGTATGTTGCTCGAGAACTGTACCGTGCCATGCAAGAGCATATCGAGTCATCAACGCAACATGAGCTATACCGGCTCGTTAGTCACCTCATCTGTCGTCAGTTCATTACCCCAGCACTTGTCTCCCTTGAACAGTATGGGATTACAGACACAGAGATTCGACCCGTGGGGCGTAGCAATTTAGCAGAACTGTCTAAGATCTTGAATCAGATTGCGTCAGGCAGGGTTTTCGACGACGGCAGTTATCTACAACCACTGAATGAATTCATTGAGAAATCGATTGACAGGATGTCGGCCATTTTTCGTGCTCTGCTCGACGTCGAAGATCTCGAGGTTCACTACGGGATCACAGATCTGGACGATGTGGTAGCCACGAAAAGACCAATTCTGTACATCAAAGTCAGTGATATTTTTGCTCTGCACCTGATGGTTGCCAGTCACATGCACGTCATAGCTCCTGAAGAGGAAGACCCGCTCAATTACGTGCTTTCAGAGCTCGGTTCGCCGCCCTCTCGAGCAGAAGACATGATGATAATGAGCATCTCGAACTCCGAGCTGGCATTGACTCTGGACCCCAAGGCAATTGACGTGGATGACCCGGAAGCTGATGAAAGAGCGCTATTTATACAGACCAAGCGCAATCTTTTGTATGTTATCCGAGTACAGTCGGGCTCGAACCTATTGGATATTCTGATAGAGCCAGTTACACAAGATGACGAAAACAAGTGGCACGAGATTGTTCAAGACGAGCAAGGACAACTCGTTTCGAGAAGCACATCACAAGTTAATGGCCACACTCAGGACTTATCCCAACTCTCATATCCTATGCTTAAGCGAAAGTGTTTGGAGAATATTGTTGAGCTAGAACGTCTCGGATGGATCACTCGAGAGAACAACTATCAAGAATTACTGAATAGCATTGCGGACGACATCCGAACACAGAACAGACGACGGATTGAAAGACAATACGAATTGCGGACCACTCACGAAACACTTAAAGATCTCGGTGAGAAGCGGAAATACCTCAATGGTCAATTGAAAAGCTACAACGACTATATCGAGCAAGCGATGATGTCGCTGCAATCCAAGAAGAGTAAGAAAAAGTCAATTTTACCATTCACCAAGCAATACTACCACGTTCGAGACCTGCAGAAAGCCGGTAGAATGCCTAAGTTTGGATCGAGAAAATATAGTGCCTCCAAGCTTTATGACAAAGGTGTGTTGATCTCTATCGTTGGAGAACAACCTCCATTCGAAAAGTTCAACATCACAATTTCTTCTGACCATATTGGAGAATTCGTCTTGCAATCCACGATACAAGGCGCTTCAACTCCTGGCACTAGTACTTCAATCCACTTGGACGAACTTCTACAGGCCCAATACAATAAGAATGAGTCGATCGATGTTTTCGAAGGAGGTATGACGCTGCGTGTCTCTCTCATGCTTAACCTTGTCTTCAAGCATTTCTTTTCGCAGTAGTGCATACAGCCGTGCTTAACATGCTAGTTTCAATATCCATTGCTAGCTGCCAAGAATCACGAGACCTTACGACACTACCTCAGGCGTTCAGGTCAATCCAAAACCGTCGCATCCAGACTGTAGACTTGTTGCAGACTGTCATTTTCTTCGTAGAATTTACTTCTTCCTCTTCTTCTCGACTTTTGCAAGCTCGATGGCACGTTCTTTATCTCCAGTAGCACTTTCATGTTTGAGTATCTTGAGTTTTGCACCAGCATTACCTGCCAGCGATGCTAATTTCGATTCCATCTTGCCATTTTGACTCTGAGAATACTTTTTAATTCTCGAAGCATCTCCTATAGCCTGAGCTTTTTTGGGGGGGATTACACGAGAGCCTCGCTTTGGCAAGGATTTAGACCGACCGCCGGTGCTTGCGGACTTTGAAAGTTTACCGGATCCCTGAGCCATACAATTTCTCCTTCCGATCTCTTGCACTCACTACTTCTTCGTAGTGTTTTCAGTCGTAGGCAAATGACATATGTCGCGCAAAATTGTCTCCACACAAGTCGAGAGCCTACCGTACCGTACCGTATCACCTTCGAAAATTTGTTGGAGCTCTCCAGGTGCAATACGCACCAGCAATTGACCTTAGAATACTTACGATACTATGGAAGGTATAGTCGTTTCATAATCACCGTGCGCAGCACCGGATCATCGGCAATAATTGAGATCAAGAATTCAACAAGGGATATGCCCGATCAACAGCACTGAACACAGTATAAAAGCTCCAATGCGTACGTGTACCCTACCATTCCCTGATATGAAATGTGTGCTCGACTCTTGGATAAATGTCAGATCGATTTGGGATTTCTCCCAGCAGGCTTTCGGAGACCATTCCGTCTAAACGTCGATCTACTGAAGGATGAAATGGTATTGGCTACTCGTATCGCTGTCGTGCCTGATCAGAGTCTGCTCGATGAGTACTCGTGAGCAGAGCATCCTCCGCGACGATGTACGATCATTGTTCTACCATGGATTTGGCGCATACATGGACAACGCGTTTCCCGAAGATGAATTAATGCCACTCAGCTGCACTGGGCGCGGTAGAGATAAAAGCGACGAATTCAACTTGGGCATCAACGATGTTTGTGGTGATTACGCCCTTACATTAATTGATAGCTTGGACATGTTGCCACTTCTGGGGGATCAAGAAGGTTTCGAGCGTGGCGTTCGCAATGTCATCGATACAGTAACCTTTGATGTTGACAGTAAAGTGCAAATATTCGAAGTTACTATACGGGTCATGGGCGGTCTCCTATCGGCTCATCAATATGCCTGCATGCCTGAATTGAATGCCACGATCGAGTGGTATCAAGGCGAGCTTCTGCATTTGGCAATGGACCTTGGTGAACGTTTGCTGCCAGCATTCGACACGCCGACAGGGATTCCGTATCCACGCATCAACTTGCGACATGGGGTGAAGTCTCGCACGCCGCTGGACACGACTGAGACCTGCGCCGCTGGTGCTGGTAGTCTCGTCTTGGAGTTTTCTTTGTTAAGTCAACTGACGGGAGATTCGCGATTCGAAAGAGCAGCTCGTACGGCATTTCGAGCCGTATGGGATCGTAGGCTCGACCTTGGCTTGGTAGGTAACACCCTGGACGCCGACTCTGGAAGTTGGACATCCAGCTACACAGGCATTGGGGCCGGTGTCGATTCGTTCTATGAGTATGCTTTGAAGTCTTGGGTCTTTCTCGAAGACGAATTTTTCTATGGAGTTTGGAATCAATCTTATACCTCGATACAAAGACATATTGTTGACGAGGACGGATTCCTCTACCGAAATGTGCATGTACGAACTGGCTTCCAGATCACGAATTATATTGATTCACTCTCTGCGTTCTACTCCGGACTCCTCGTTCTTGCTGGCAAGGTCGAGGAAGCCATCAAAAGCCATCTAATCTATCAAGGTCTGTGGACCAGATATCGAGGCCTTCCAGAGCGCTTCAATTACCACAGTTCACAAGTCGAGATGGCATGGTACCCACTTCGACCTGAGTTCATCGAATCGACATATTACTTATTTCGCGCGACCAGGGATCCCTTTTATCTGGCAGTAGGTAAGCAGATTTTACAAGACCTGATAGAGCTCAAACAGGACTGCGGCTTTGCCGTTGTATCCAGTGTAGTCTCTAGGACGCTCGATGATCGTATGGAAAGCTTCGTCTTAAGTGAAACACTAAAGTATTTGTTCCTTTTGTTCGACGATGCCCACCCACTGAACTCACTGCATTCAAATTGGGTTTTCTCAACAGAAGGTCACCCGTTCTTTCGTCCTGTAAGAGGATTTCGGAACTCGAGCAAATTCTATCATGCGGAGAAGTCAAGCTATCCGGAACATTGTGAGGTGCCTGCAAAGCCCGGATTTTACTCTGCTGTGATGTCGCGGGACGATATAGACCTTTCGCAGCTCATGGTAGGCTTATCGAAAGCAGGACCGAACTTACCAGGATATTTCCCGCTTGCAGATATCATTGGCACTTGTCGATCACTCAGGGACCGCACCGAGTTCGAAATTTTGTTTGGCAACGTTGCTTCCAATGTTCTAAATGCGAGCGCAAGTATTGTTCAATTTGGGAAAGAATTGATGATCAAATCATTACTAGGGTTCGGTGGATTTCCACTGCATCAAGAACAATTGCTCAAGGAAGTAGGCTGAAGTTGAGGTTCTCCATGACACAAAATTCCGTTCGTGTCATCAAGGTTGACCAGCAATCAGTATCAGAGGATTGGACTGTCATTATTGAGGATCCGCTCTATGAGACTTACACGACCAAGGACCTGGTCCAATTTGCCGTCGCTACCGCCGAAACTCGACTGGAGATTTTCAGCATGTTAGATGGCAAGCAGTTCTGGGATGGCATGGCCAGTGTTCATGGGAGTGCTTTGCCACCATCGGGTGTCCAGTTGATGGTTTATTCACTTCTTAGTACTACTAATGCTCATGGTTGTCTTTGTCCTGCCGTTCACGACCAAGCAAACCAAAGATTTGTGCCAAGAGCAAGAGCTGTCATAGTCCTTCGCGGTGGTTGCTCGTTCTACGAGAAGTCTATGAATGCGATGCACATGGCAGGTCTCGTGATTGTAATCGACAATGACCAAGCTACGAGCTCGATTACAAGACCAATCTTAGTGGACGACTTCGGTAATCCTATGCCTTCAACGGAAAACTACCCTAGTCTTATACTAGTATCTGCTGCCACCGGTGATGCTGCAACCAGACTGCAAGTTGGGGACAAATTGACCATACAGTACCAAGCTGGCAAGGATTTCGAGGCAACGAGACTACAGGTTAGAGGGCGAGTCGTTCAGAATGTTGTCATCTTCAATCCCTCGGATGAAATCGATGACAGTGATCTGTTGTGAAATCATCTAATCCTGGGAAAATTGCTGGACACTTTTTTCATTAGTTGTAAACTGCAATATGCATTCTCAGTATAGCACAAGCGTTTGGCGGTCTTATACTTAGATGATACACATCTGTCTAGATGGTTGAGTATCTGGTGGGAGCTTTATAATTTCCTCCTTCTTCTCCCTAAAACATAAACCTGAAGTCATGTTCTCTCGTCGTGATCACGACCATTTTCGTCTGATGATGCTGTACAACCTTATCTGCGTAATGCAGTGCACCCATGTTTTTTAACAGTCTAGATGAGATGAATTCCTTCAACCATACATGCTTGTGTAGATGGTCGTGACGACGCACAGCTCTTTCCCGTGCTATATCTTGGTGGGCATCTCGGTAGCTGCAAAGGTATCATCTGCATCCTCGGTTATGGCTTCTTCGTCCACATGCTTCCTCATGACTTTCTCTTCAGCTTCAGATGCTGGCAAAAACTTCCAAGAACCGTCTTCAGCTTTTCGCAAATCAAACTCTCTACATTCAGCATTGTTAAAGCGAGTATATGTGCCAATCAAGTACTTATTCGTCAGCAATACGATCGTAGAATGACTGGAAACTCACAGAACAAAATCCTCCATGTGTGACTATGGCAATACGTTCTTCCGGACGCTCGGCCAGCGTGTCGCGTAATGTTTGAGCTCGTGCTGACAAGGCCGTTTGCGAGTCTTCCCACGGACCACGTTTATTGTTCCAATTCTGTGGTACCCTCGAAAAGTCCAGTTCGGGAAATCGAGCTTTGATGATATCCAAGTCTGATCCTGTATCGCATGGCATAGCGGAGTTCTCCTGTAGTTCCGCGACAGGTATGATTTCACAACCGTGCGGTTTGTCCTTGAAACCAAGCTTGGCTGTTTGTATGGTTCGGGTGAGGGGAGAGGTGAAAATCACTTGTGGTCTCGTCAAACTGTAGTCGAGCTTGGGATACTTCTCATAGATCTGAGCGGCTTGTGACTCACCAAGCTTTGTCAACCTAGCGTCTGGGATATGATATTCGTCGTTGACGTTGTGTTCAGCCTGAGCGTGCCGGATCAGATAGATTCTTTTCGCCATATGAAGTTGTGCCCGCCGAGTCACAGTGCGTAGTCTTCTTCCAGACCTCCTAATAAGTTGTGACGAGATAATGAAGGATCCGTCTGGCTGTTCTAGAAGTGCTCGGACGACAACCCTTTAGCACAGGACACACATTTTCAAATGGATTGGATGATTCACATGTGATTAGCCAACAGTGGTAGATCATCGGGCCAATCATGCTTAACAAAATGAAGGACGCCTCTCGACGTCATTTTGCGTCCTCTACCGTAATCCTCCATGGATGAAAGAGTCCCGTGCAAACCTCCATCAGATCGACCTACGCATACTTGATTTGCAGCTAGCGCTCGGGATCTGTATTCCCTGGTGTACAAAATTGACTCTCGAACATTGCCTTTGAGATGATGAGCACTCCACATACGTGAGCAGGTATCTAGCTTGCGCCTCATGCAGATTTGAAGCTTGAGGCACAATCAGGCGCATTTATCGTAGGTGCCTGCCTGCAAGTGAGGTGTCTTCCGGGTCGTTACGACGCTTGTTACAACAGTAGAGCGGCTCGATGTCTCGTGGTGACAAGAAGCTTTGGGCAGAAGCACGCCAGACAGGAAAATCAGGCATCAAATCTTGGAAGCTCAAACGTCCTCAAGTATCTCGTTGTACAAAAGTCAGTGAAGCGAACGATCAACAAAGAAAGTTCCAGAGTAAGCTTCCAAACTTTCCATGTATCGCACATCTGGCTGAAGTGATGTAGTCCATGAGCCTGTCAATGTCCTTCACGGCATTGCTTTCCAATTCACAAAACCATCCCTATGATACACAACAGTAGCGGCTTCATAGACTCATACCCAATCATCCGTCTTTATGAGGATGGCAGTCCCAAGCTTGACTCGAGCCTGTAAAACTTTTCTGGATTTCTGTTCAGTGACCTCTTGTGAGCTGGTCAGATCATTGTCCAGCACTCTTGCTGCAGAAAGTTGGCCTAGGATTTGGTTGTGGATCTAAAAGTGATTTTGTAGGATGAGCTCCTCCTGAAAGTAGTTCCCGGGCGCGCGTCGCTCCAGAGGTTCAACATAACGTGAACCACAATGCAATAAACTACAACACGATCGACCTAGACAATTTTCGGTCCCTTGCTCAAACTTCTTCATCGCATCACAAAAGCTACACCAGTCGAAGTGAAGCTGTAATTCACCTACAATGGAAGGTGCTTTGCGACAAATGATTGGAGGCGGCAATCAACGATCTGCTGGCGGTGGAGATCAGCCTCTCGTGGACAATGCAGAGTGCGTTTACATTTCTTCTTTGGCACTGTTGAAAATGCTTAAGCATGGTCGTGCTGGAGTTCCAATGGAAGTCATGGGTCTTATGCTTGGCGAGTTTGTGGACGATTATACAGTGCAGTAGGAACGAAACAAACCCGTGATGATTAGGTGCTTACGCGTTTAGTGTTGTAGACGTTTTTGCCATGCCACAAAGTGGTACTGGTGTGTCTGTCGAGGCTGTAGATCCTGTATTCCAGCAGAAGATGATGGAAATGCTGAAACAAACTGGACGTCCCGAGATGGTGGTTGGGTGGTACCACTCCCATCCAGGCTTTGGGTGTTGGCTCTCGTCCGTTGATATCAACACGCAGCAATCTTTTGAACAACTTACTCCTCGTGCTATTGCCGTTGTTGTCGACCCTATTCAGTCCGTTCGTGGCAAGGTTGTGATCGATGCATTCCGTCTCATCAACCCAAGCTCGCTACTCATGGGGCAAGAACCACGACAGAGTACTTCCACTGTTGGACATCTGAATAAACCCACAATTCATGCTCTCATACATGGTCTGAATCGTCACTATACAAGTTCCATCATAGATTACAAGAAGACCAAGCAGGACGAGAACATGCTACTGAGTTTGCATCAGCAAAGTTGGGGTTCTGGTCTCGCGATAGACTTCAAAGGTCAAGAAGACTTGCAGCCAACGTTGTTGGAGACGATGCCTAAGCTGGCTGAAAAATATGTCGAGAGTGTAAAGGAGGAAGCTACGGCCACCCCGGAGGAGTTACGAACGCGGTTTGTTGGCAAGAGGGATCCGAAGAGACACTTGCAAGAATCTGTTGACGACGTAATGGATAAGAAGATTCCTTTCATGTTATCTTCACAAATTGCCTCGAGCTTCTAACGAATTGTAATATATCTAGATCATAATGAAAATAGATGAAATCCACTTGTAATGCTGCCATTAAGCTGAGCACAAAATGTATTTCGAACTTGTGCTGTTCATGTAAGTCTGCTGAACGGATTTCCGTAGGACAAATCGCTCCAAATGCATTCTTATTTATATCTTTGTCTGTCAATAGTCCTTCAAGAATGCCATGCTTAGCCCGTTTGATATGTTGGCTCTCCCGTTGCATAATAAGTATTTGTGCTGCAACAGCTGCAGACAATCTTGCACTAATATGTACTTGTACATATCCCGGGACATGTGTGAAATGCCTAGGAGTTCCGACCCCACATTTGATTACGGTAGCACGTCGGCACATTTACCGTATGGTAGCAGATGTCAATCTGGGGTTTTGGTAAATCGCGCGTGCGGTTTACTGTACGCGATTAATATTGAAAAGCCATTCAAGCACCGTCTAATAATGATCCTTCATGTGCTTACGATTTTGTGAGTACACATGAGTAGTATCCAGGTGCACTCCTTCACTAGACTTTGGAAATGACATCGCGTAACGTTCACGATTTCGATCTATAGCGGAGATTAGATTCACTCTTGCGAACATGAGCAAAAATGATCTGCAGTCAGCGAAAGAGGACTTGGAATTGTCCTTGTTAGCACTTTCGAGTGTACACAACGGAGATGATGAAGCTCACGAGCTTGTAAATACGCGACACGCAGACAGGCAAACAAAAAGCACAACAAAATATTGGCCTGCCGTGCGATCCCTGTTCGCTTACCCTGAGAAGAGCAAGAAAGCTTTGCGCTCTACCGCCTGGCTCGACGGTCTGAGGGGTATCGCCGCGGCAGAAGTTGTCTTACATCATTATCACTTGCATTTCCTCGGTCTAAGCTACAATTACGCGTGGAATTCTGTCGCCGAGCAAAGACAATGGTGGCGCCTGCCCATCATCAGGAACTATTGGCATTCAGCTCACGCGATGGTCAATGTATTTTTCGTCATCTCGGGTTTTGTCCTCACTCAAAGATCACTTTCTTATGTGCGAAGCAAACAATACGATAAACTCTACTCTTCTTTGTCGTCAGCCGTCTTTCGTAGGTTAGTACGGATCTTTGCACCGGTCATACTTATAACATTTTTTGGAATGTTACTCGTTCGCACTCGCATCAAAGGATCCGATGCGGGTATCTATCCGGTACATTATCAGGACAACTTTCTCAAGCAGGTCTATGACTGGCTGCAGGCCTGTGAGAAGTTTTCGAATCCGTTCCACAACTACTCGGATCAGTGGGACATAATTCACCCGTATGAGCATGTGCTGTGGACATTGCCGCTAGAATATTACGGCTCTTTAGTATGTTATGTTACTATTCTCGGTGTTTCAAGAGTGAACAACTCATACAAAAGGACATTCATTATTCTATGTCTGATGTACCTGGCACTAAAACGTCTCAATTGGTGGACAATAAACTTCCTGGCTGGCATGCTTCTGGGTGATTATATGCTATTTGTGGAGAAAAGTGCCGCGATAGACGACACGCGACGGGTTGCAAGCACGAAGGGCAGAATCGCTCAATTCCTGTGGATCGTGCTTTTCTGCTGGAGCTTTTATGTATGCGGTTTGCCCGATCCGAAGCCTCAGATCTATGCTTTGCCTGGGTATGATTCAATAATTGCCTGGACTCCAACAAGTTTCTTGGAAATAGAGGATGGTGGGAGATTCTGGTGGATGCTTGCAGGAACTGGATTGACTGTGTCGATCAGTCAGCTACCATTATTACGCCGCATGCTCGAGACTCGATTTTGTCAATATTTGGGAAAAATTTCCTTCATGATGTATCTTTCACATACCTATGTCTTTATAAGTATTGGCGGATATTGGTTAGCATGGTTGCTGTCCCTTTCCACGCCAGAAAGTTTTACCGAGATCTTGAGCGCAGGTGTGGAAAATCGGATGACAGCTAATGGTAACTTGTTTGTCTACATGGTGTTCTGGACTACTATGCCCGTGCTCGTCGCATTGATCTCTGGTATGGCTACTCTGTATATCGACGAACCATCAGTTAAATTAGCTCGATGGTTGGAGGAATACTTCACTAGAAATGAATGAGAGAGGGGCCAATGGCCTCTCAATCAAAGCTACCATGAAAATTGCATCTTCAGGTGATAGCGAGTAATGCAGCTTTCAGGCTCAGGCCAGACCACCGCATGATGCATGTGGTCTCAAGCCCTTGATTACTATTGCGAACGCAGTAGGGTAAATGCGGGCGCACCAAGGAGATCTCGACCTTTTAAGAAGTCTAGTTCCATCATAAACAGATATTCAACGACCTCGCCACCAAGCTTATTGACGAGCCGCCCTGCTGCAGCTGCAGAGTTTCCTGTTGCACAAATGTCATCGACGATGAGCACTTTTTGTCCTCCTTTGATGGCATCAATTTGAGCGCAAAAGACATCCTTGCCATACTCTTTGGTGTACTCTTCAGTCACGCATTCTCCAGGTAGTTTGCCTTGCTTCCTGACAGGTACAAAGGCCGCTCCCAACCTAAGAGCAAGAGTAGGACCAAACAGGAAACCCCGGGCATCAAGGCCGACGATGACATCCACTCGATCGTGTTGTTTCTTGACATGCGTTTCAAACGCCGAGATCAATGTTTCGAAAGCTTTGGGGTCCGCAAATATCGGCATCTAAACAGTATCAGTATGTCTTTAAGTACATGCAAATCGACAGTCTTACAATGTCTTCGAACAGAATTCCTTGCGACGGGAAGTCTGGATATTGTCGCAATTTGCCCTTTAGCAAGGTAATGTCGGAATCACTCATCCTTATCCTTTTTGAATGGAGGAAAGTTCTGTGTGTGAAACAAAGAATGTATTCTCACGGAAGATGACTATGGCGTACTGAAATTTGCGTGTCTCTTGAGCCTGGTTCCTCGTAGCAGCAATGCGCATGCGAATTAGGTATATTGGTAGCTACAGGTGTAGAGCTACCTACAGTAGAATCCAACCTCGAAGCCACGATTGAAACAAATTCGAAGATTCGGCGTGGACTGTAGATTGTCCAATCAGGAGTGAGTATTTCCGACCATGCCCGTTCTTATCTCGTGTCTGGCATGCTATCGCCGTATTGGCATAACGATTAATATTGATATCCAGACTCAGAACTCGATAATTCCTGCGTTGAAAAACCTGTGCCCGAAACAGACCAATTTCACAAAGAGTTTATTGATCGGACTTGGTGCGCACAGTACTATCTGTTCTCCTGGCTCAAAGTCCTTCGTTATAACACATGCCTACTTTCGATAAAAAAACTTATGTTCGACCTGGGCACAAGCCACCTCGAAGTGTCGTGCTGAATCGTAGAATAGCTCGCCATCCAGTTCTGCTTTTTGGGATTCCATTCATTGGTGTCGTTTTGGCGGGCGCTTATGTGCTTTCGAATACACAAAATGTTCGCTTTGAACGCAGGGATAGCAAAGTGAAACTAGTAAGCGAGGAAGATGCGTTGGGCCTGCAACACGGGCGACGCAAGGTCAATGCAAGAGAAGAATATTATAGGCTACAATCTAAAGGTCTGGAAGACCTCGATGAATGGGAGAACAAAAGGTTTGTTCCTTTGCTTAGCTCCATGTACTTTCCTGATCTTGGCAGAATTGACCGCTTACCAGGCCAGGCTGACAATGTGATGTCGCCAAATGCTGAGCTTTTAGACCCAGTCAGGAAGTGAAAATTCAGTGACCTCTCTGAGATTTGTATCAGCGGCTGCAGTGGCACTACTAGCCTAAAAAGCGACACGCAAAACAGATAACTTTTCGATGAAGCACGAAAACAATCCGCGACAGGCCTCCTCTCTGGCATCACCTGTGCCCTGGGACTCCGATCATATCCTGAAAGATGCAGTCTGGTACCACTGTCGAAAGACTACGTATTCATGCAGTAGAGCAACTTCAAACTTATCTTGGACTGGCGAACGCGTACTCAGTAGTTGACGTTCATCGGCTCAAAAGGAAATGTCGACGGCTGGGGCTTTGTGCAATGGAGTCTAGAATTGGCAGATGTGGAGACTGTGGCTGGAACCACAATACACGCACGGTGCTTGGCACACGCAACTTCTCCGATTTGCTAAATTTGCCGACCAAGTCTCGTACATCGCACAGCCCGCTTAGAACGACCTACACTTGCAAACAAATGGTATTTCAAGGTCAACAAGAGTAGCAGGACACAGCAGTACATATGACTGACGAAACGGTCACAAGTATCACTTCACGATCGCTGGATCCCGGAACAGCAACCAAACAAGTCTACAAGATTGTTAGCGCGCGACATGTTGTGACCAAGAACGATCCTCACTATTTGGACTGGCTGGCCACGCAAGGCGCATTTGGTTCAAGGCCATCTGACTTGTTTCTGAGGATGTATGGCGATGTACTCAATGCTGTAGCGACGAAGCCCGAATCTGCCGTAGTGAGTCCCACACTTCTAGGTACATCAGGTGTAGTCCCATTATCAATCGTCTCCATCATTCCTGATATCATGCTACAATACGCAGATTGTATCAAGGCTTCTCGACAGGAGATTCTCATCGCTACAAATGCTTGGGAGCCTGGTCGATGCGTCGATATCGTCGTGGCTGCGATCCGAGATTTGAACCACCGCTGCCAGCAGGAAAATAGACGAGTAATGATCAAGCTACTAATGGATGCCGCGAGCTTACGGAATGCAATTCAGAGCCGTTATGTACGTTCATGTGATTCGTCATAGGCCTGACTGACCGCCCAGGCCCGTCCGGCCAAGTCTTGGCCTGATATCAGTCTCCCAAGTGAAGCAGAAATCCCTAACATCGACCTAGAAGTCGTTAACTATCATGTGGCGGTAAGCATTCCCTCAAATGCTTGTAGTCGTGCTTATACGATAGCCTCTCGGTACTTTTCATTCCAAGTTTGCTGTCTTCGATCGTGAAGTCGCACTTGTCAATTCCAATAACATCAATTTGCGGAGCAATGTGGAAATGATGACACGCTTTGAAGGAGCGGTTGTTGATTCTCTGTACGATACCTTTCTGATATCTTGGCACACAAAGTTACCCACTCTCTGGCCATGTCTTGCTTCGCCAGCAAGCAGTCATCGTGAGTTCGTCTTTGCACACGACGAGCCGAATACGATTACAACATCATCCTACAAGTATACGACAGCCACTTCCGATAGCCTCTCGTCGTTGCAGGACCAATTGAAGACTGACCAAGAAAGCTACGAGAATCAAGATACACCATCTCATTCAATATCGGTCAATCAACGACTGAATGTACAAGAGCACGTAGAACAGACCACAGATGCTGCCGAGACCGACGACTTTCATCCTTATATGTTTCATCCTAGGCACGCTCCAGTACCTATGGCCCTAGTCAATAGGCAGCCACACAATCTTCCTGGGTACGTCCAAATCCAATCTGCGATTCGACCCTAATTCTATAGACACAACGATGTTGTGAATCCACAAAACAACGCTTGGCTGGCGGCCTTGAAGTACGCGAAACGATCAGTCTTCATTCAGTCGCCGGTCTGTAATGGATCTCCCATGCTCAAGGGCATTGTTGACGCGTGCATACGGGGCATCACCGTGACAGTCTTTGTCGGTCTAGGTTTCAACGACTTTGCAGAGGCTATAGTGCCATTCCAGGGCGGCTCTAATGTCGATGTGCTACAGAAGTTGCAGAGTAAACTGCGTCCGCACGGTGATCACATCTTGTCCAACTTACGCTGGCACTGGTACACTGCAAAGGATCAAAGCATGCCGCTACGCTTTGAGAAACAAGCTCGCAATTGTCATGTAAAATTCATGAATGTAGACGATGAAGTAGCCATTATGGGTTCTGGTAACCAAGACACACAGGTATGCATATTCGCGCTAAGGAAACCTTCAGATCTGACCCCGGCAGAGTTGGTTCCATTCTCAAGAAGTTAATGTCATGATCGACTCACAATTACTGTGCAAAGACTGGACAGCAGGATTTCGGAGGATACAAAATACTGAGCAATTTGGCAAGGTTGATCACTTTGCTTCCACTGACGGTATGTTAGTCACAGGCAAACAGGTTCCCGCCAAGAAAGGCATGGGAGGACTCAAGCGAAGCGCTGGAGGGTTCTTGTGAGATGGCACAAGGTAATTTGAAGAGCCAAGTTAGTTCGCAATGTTGCCGACGTTTTGACTTAATGTATCTGGAATGAACTTTAGTCTTCTGCAAGTTACTTGCAAGCTTACAGTTGTGGGTGCATTTCTGGATTCAGATATTTGTCAAGGCTCATGCTGAAACTTTTGAACTCTTCTTATGCCAATTTGTGGAGCCTGCAATTGAGTATTCTTGTAGTGTTTGTCTCTACTTCATTGTATTCGGTCATTTCATGTAAAGATGTCCTTTTTTGGTCGCGCAATCTTGTCAAAGACTTCCCAGGCCTGCACTGCTAGTCATGCGGAATCGAAATTGAAACGTGAGTCTCATGCACTCAGCTACCTCAAATTTGCAACTGCAATAATAATTGATCGGGCTCGCATACGACCACGTGATTAATGGGAAATTATAGTGATTCGATCGCGTATCTGCAGTAGTCTTAGCACAAGCTCTGAGCAGCATCAACATCAGAAGATAGGTATAACCGTCAGGACTCAGGCTTTCTGCTCTTCTCGTAAAGTGAACATGGCTATCGAACCGGTAAAATGTTCCGCAGAGTGTGCACCAGCCGCAGGTATGTCAGTCTTGAGCTTGACACTCTCACGACAAGCTTGTTGGTGAACAGGCTCGATATTGATCACGTCAGGGCCCTACAGTGCAGCAATCAAGGCTAATGGCATGATATTTTGTTCGGGACAAATACCGGCCGATAAAGACGGAAATTTGTGTCAGGGAGACATTCAAGCCTGTACCAAGCAGGTAATCACGAATTTGGAGAACGTTCTCAAGTCTGCTGGATCAGGACTGGACAAAGGTTCGAAGACCTTGAATCTGGTGCTCAAGCGTTTCTTAACGTTTGCTAGTGGTCAAGATGAACATTTTTTTGGCTAGCATGGATGACTTTGTCAAGGTAAGATTGCTCGACTATGTACAAGTGTGCTGTCATCCTGATGAACGCAGATGAACGAGACATACTCCGCTATGCTACCGGTATGGTCTCCGATATGGAATCGTGTCCCTAGACTAACATAATTTACAGGATCCAAAGCCAGCTAGGAGCTGTGTTGCGGTCAAGACACTTCCAAAGAACGTTACAGTCGAAATCGAATGCATAGCGCTACAATAGATTCTGTCGAGTTCAATCGTCAACAGTCCGAGCAGAAGTAGAGCGATGGTGCAGACTGCTGGATGAAGCAGGAATTGCCGACTTTGTCCAGTGCTTGCCAAAAATTGCTTCAGCACAAAGTACTATGCTTCATACCGCCATTTGCTCTCGAAGATGCTCTTGTGTGCCATGCCCAAGTGTGAAAGAAATAAGAAATCCGCTGATTCGTACTAGCATCTGCAATCTTGCTTAATCCCTACGCTCTGGACTCCTGCTTCGCTCTCGCTCTTCCCGATCTTGTTCGATATCCTTGACGTCTGCTGGAGTTTCGACGAACGCGAAATCAACCGTAATTTTTTGCCCCAGTAGTTGAGTTCCATTCGCTTCTTCAATCGCACTTTGTGCTTCAACTTGTTTGGCATACTCAATCAAAGCGTATCCTTTCACATAGCCCGTCCGCCTGTCGAGGTTGAGATGCAAGTTCTTGATGGCACCATAGTCTGCAAACTTGTCCTGTAGATCTTCCTCACTTGTTTCCTCGTGGAGATTCAAGACCACCACTATCCAGCCTTCCACAGACTTGACTGGTTGTCGCACAGACCCGTCCACTTCCATGGGCTCATCTTCAGGCATGTGTTAGACAAGTGAAGCGATATCCCTGTTGTGAAGACTACCAATTGACCGTTTGGCCTCAAGGAAAGCTTCAAGTGTGGTATGGAAACAATGGTGATTGTATCGCTATAATCGTGTTTGCACGTGGGCAGAGAGCCTGATCAATGATCATGATCATAATCTCAAGGTTCTTGAGGCTCTTGACTTTCAAAACTTTGAGTATGTATGAGTGATGGTCATGGCAGCAGACTGATTGATCTTGGGTTGCAAACAGCCAAAATGATTGCCTGAATAATGTTAGAGTAAACATGAGACTTTGTTGTCAAATGTGTTCGATTGACTTGAGCTACAATCGTTACAGGATCACCTAGTCATCATGAGCAAATGCCATAATGAAGTCCGGCTCATCTTATTTGATCTTGATCCTTTGTCGCACGATTTGCCACAAGCACATAGCAACCCGATTCTCTGGACCAACGAAAATAATGTATAGGATGTCTTGAGGATGGAAGCCATTTTAAACATCAGTGCGGGAACTAATTCGTTCAAGTTCAACACTTTTTTTTCCGGGCAATTTCAGATGTGTAAAATTATGATACCTACATTCACATCTTGTACAAACTCTAAGAAGGTCCTGACACCACTGCCAGAAGATTGGTACAAGGAGGTTCAGCAAATGTAGTCACACTTACAGCTGCCACTTCACACTGTGCTTGACTTGTGCTAAACTGCTGTCCCGCAGCGGCGTTCGTGGTCCATTGAATCGAGCGTCATAGTGCCAGAACTAGAAGCGCCTGATGTTTGAATAGTTCACATATCGGTGTTTGTGCACCAAGATAGTTGCAGTTGCCAATTAGACCTGCAACTAAAGCCCATGTGCTTTGTTATCACTGTCGTCCGCCCCTACCACGTCCACGATCACCTCCACCACCTAAAAGCCATCAACAAAGATATACAGAATTGCTCGACATGACAAACCTCGTTGATTGCCGCCACGACCACGGCCGCGGCCATTCTGGCTAAAGCCTCCGCGATTCCGTGCTTGATAATCTGCTCGTTCGCGTTCGCGGACTTTGTCCAAGGTGTCCTCGGGCACACGAAGATATTTGATATTATTTCCTCTGATATAGACCTCGGGCAAGCGGAAGAATCGATCGCCTTCCTGGATTTACATGAGTCGGCAATCTAAAGCTACCCAGGGCTTGCTTACTCTGCTAGTTTGTATGACTTCGCGAAGTGTCAGATTCATGTAGTTATCGCATTGCATAAGATGTCCATTGTACGTCTCTCCCGACTTCAATTCTACCAGCATGGGCGAGCCTTGTGCCGTGGTGAGTAACGAAAGTGGTAACTACTCGCATCAATATATGCATCAAGATTTGTGTCCTGCTTGGCATTACCATCACTCTTCGGTCCTCGCAATATTTTGGCACTCTCTACAATGCCTACGAACCGACCTATGATCGAGTCCAATGCTCTGTCGCTCTTTCACAAGCTCAAGGCAGCCTTGTGTATACTGCACGCAATTACATGCTCTCCGGGCTGTTATCGTGATGCTCATCGGACTAATAACGATATCTCGCGTCTGGCCTCTCGTTTAGTGGCGGCTTCACAAGCCACATCTCTACGCAATTTGTACCATGGTTCTGTACGTGTAGCAGGCCATATGCATAGTCAAGACAGTGTTAGTCCTAAGTCAAGCTGACAGAGACGTGCATACAAGAGTACGCAGTCTGCTCGCATGCGAGCGCAATCTTCGAGCTCCATTCGTAAGCGTGAGCCTCTTGAAAGCCAAGACAACAAAAGAGCAAAACACGGCGTTTCTGATGCGGACTTTTCTAGACGAGATGCACGAGGAGCGGCCATTCAGGAAGCATTCCATATGAAGGAATGGCTTTCGAAGGAAGACGATTTTGTGCTCAAGCAAGCAAAGAAGCGTGCAGCGATCCGCGTCCGAGAGTCTCGTGCCAAACCGATAGATTTTCTGGCTGTCAACTTGCGCTTCGTGGATGCTGAGAAAGACCCGAGCGAAGAGAATGAACTTGAGGAGGTTGAGGTGACTCCCAAGAATCCCTCAACATACCTTAAGACGTTGCATCCCGAAGAATTAGACGAATTATATGACGATCTCGGGGAATTCTACAAGCTGGAAACGAATCGCAGTAATAAAAGCTACTGGAGAGCTTTGCTATCTGTATGCAAAGCTCTGCGAAAGCTGGCCAAGGCTCGCAGACACGGTGAAGAACAGATACATAGCCCCGTGTGTGATGAGATTGACAAAATTCTTGCCGGCAAGTCAATAGACCAGCTTGCAGCATTAGAAACATCGATAAACAAGAAGCTGGACAGCTCCGAGCCTATTGATGTCGATTACTGGGAAGATCTCTACAGAGCTGTGAGGTTGAAACAAGCATGGTCGGAATTGGACAGAATGTTTGTTCTGATCACGAAAGCTGCTGAAGCAGAGTCAAAACGGAAGCAAATCGTGTTCAAGAATGGAAAAAGACAAGCATCTGATGCTCCTGCTCGTTTCAAACTGGATGAAAAATCCCTCGCCACGGACCAAGTTCTCGTCAGGTCAAGTGAGAAGGAATTCGAGTCAGCTGCCGCTCGCTTGTATAAACAAGAGGCGAATCACGAGCTCGAGGAGGATGAGGAGCTTTTCAATCGGGAAGCAAATGTTCCAGCACGGACACCGAAATGGAAGATCAAATATCCTGACATCACGCCTATAAAACCAAAGTACTTCAATCGTGTACAGACTGGTTTCGAATGGAATGCATACAATAAGATACACTACGACGAAGAGAATTTGCCACCGAAGGTTGTTTGGGGTTATCGCTTCAACATTTTTTATCCAGACCTGCTTGACCATACGAAAGCACCTACATACAAGATTGAAAGACCAGAAGGACACCGCAACACGAACAGCATCCAGGAAGACATGTCTATCATTCGCTTTTCTGCGGGAACACCGTATGAGGACGTTTGCTTCGAAATAGTTGATAAGGACTGGGACCACAGCTCGAGATATGATCGTGGTTTCAAAAGTTCTTTCGATAAAGGCATACTGCAGCTCCATTTCAAATTTAAGCGGATCAGTTACAAGAAGTAATTGCTATGCTGCCACCAATTATTAGGTCCATTCCATTTGTCAAAGATGTATAATATGTAATACCATCTGCAATCTCGGGCCTTCGAATTCCATTTCGTTTTGAACAAGCAATCCTGTCAGCTGGACCGCGAAGTCCAGTCAACGGGACTAGTGAGAGGTTGACGTGTGCCAATGTTCTCTGAGCAACATAGTGGGAGTGAATGATGCGCCACGAACAAAAAAGCTCTGCGATGCATATCACAAGTGATGTAGACTAGCACTGGACTGCAGTGCTCGATGCTACCATAGAGAACTGCTGTTTTAGCTAGCAGGCACTTGTCGACGAGCTTCAGAGATTCCAGGAGCAGAGTCTTGCAGCAACCGTTCGAGGTACCATATGCGTCCACCTTTCGCATGGATGAGTCCATCCTGCAGAAGACCAACACCGAGTCCTACCAGTAACGACATGCGCACTGTTCGTTTTGTCAACTGCCGCGAGAAACCGTTCTTCCACGAGAAGACTCCAGCTGTGCCTACAGCAGCGACAGCAGTATTGGCGGCGTCGATCGTCCCTCGTATACGGTCAAGAGCAGTCTCCGTGCTCGCATAAAGTAAAGTCCATACCATGGTTCTGCCAGCGTACCTGAACCCGCTCTGAATACCACCCCACATTACACGATAGTTCTTGGTCTTGTGGTAAAAGTACCAGCCTTGATGTGTTCTGGGCAACCTGTGGGCGTTCTCTGCTAAGAACTGATAACTTGTCTTTTTTCCGCCCGACATGGCACCTAGCAAGAAGGTCAAAAGCGAACTAGAGATTGTGTACAAGAATAATCGAGGTGCTGGTGGAAGTGATAATCGTTCATGCTTGAAGTCCGTCTCAAGAACAATGTCTGGTCTCTCTGTCATGATCAGAGTGCAATCAAGGTGTTATAGTAGTGATCAACAGAAGCCTTTACAACTGCTAGATTTAGCAGTATGAGACATGTCGACTAAGTGATTGAAAGATACTAGCACTTGCAAGGATTGTCAACAAGCCATGCTAAGCAGTCAAAGGTCCGTAGACTGACAAGATCTTGTTCCAATCCACCATTGAGCTCTCGGTGTCTGCGAAGCTCGAGATGGAATCTCAGCTCGTTTCGTTCGTACGATATTGATTGCGAAATTCACCGCGATAGTCTCCACTATTGAAGTTACTTGTGCAATGGTAAATCAGCCGAATGAAGAACTACATATTCACACATCCTGAGCTAGTGCCTGCCTGAACTCTCGTTTGTGGAACCTCTGTATATATCTATTTCCTGCTATCTGGCTTGAGAAGCTTGGAACGAAAAGTCAACTACATAGATAGCCATGGTACGTTTCGCAAGACCTTCGCCAACACGAAATCGCTGACAAACAGCCACCTAAGAAAGCGAATGAAGAGTCTCATATCAAATTGAAACGTGCCAAGTCGACGACCTTTCTCACAGTCACTACGCCAGCAAGTCCTGACCAGGTAAAGTCCGCTCTTCTTGCCGTTCTACGCGCGACTCCGACAGGAACACACACCTCAATAGACGGACAGAACCTCGATCTAGCTTCACTTTCATCGCACGAGATCGAATTGGGAATACAAAGTCGCGCACAGAAGGCAGGTACTCCTAGCACGCAGGCTGGAATCGAAGTGATAGACCCCGCGGAATCACTGTCGTCTAAGGTGGTTCTGTGGAGGGTAAAAGGAGAAGAATTTCATGTGGAGGAGTATCCCGAAGATGATGAGAATACGGATGGAGCATGATTGTTGTAGAGGACTACAATGGAGTACATCGATCTGGCACGACCATGAGCAGCAAGCACGGTGAACGATCCGCAAAACGTGATGCCATGTGTTAAGAATTTTTGTGATATGAACAGGTGCTACAGAGTCGTGATGACTGTTCGAATGACAGACCAAGTTATGTCGCTCACGAGCAACCTTGTCATGTTCATGTGTGATGTGGGGAGTGGACGCGAAACCGGGGATAAGGTTCGCTATGCTGGATATGTAGAAAGAATTTTGAGTAAAGTTCGAGTTCTCTCCAACAATTGTACTTTCGTGCTCGTAATGAGAAGACTCTCGAGGACAGAAGCTTAATCTTCTTGAGTGATAGAAGTTGCAATTCGGTCCAGATCTCGCTGACCCTGCTCGGTGATCTTTCGTCCACCGTTCTCAGCCTGCTCCAAGACTCCGAGCTTTTCGAGAGACTGCACAACCTTCCTCTGTACAGATCCAGAACAATCTCGGTGGTGCGAAGGACGGTTTCCACGGTTGATCGCGGTTCCGTGCAACTTCTTCAGGGCTCCAACTCCGACGTGCTTTCGCAAGTAGATGTGTCGAGCGATAGAAGCAGCTCGGACATAGTACCTATATACCAGTAAGCCAACGTACCTTTATGGACAGGCAGGGCACGCTTTACCAGTCGGGGTTGTATGGTGCAAGCTCCTTGGCGGTACCAGTCTTGACAGTGTCAACCCAAGTTGGGACTTCGAGCTTTCCCGATCGCTTCAAGAATGCAGCGTAGGCAGTGATGAACACTTCTGGGGAAACTTTCCTATTAGTCGGACTGCGAATCCGCAGCTGTAGAACTTACCATCTCTGACAGTAACTCCAGGCATGATTGCAGATATGGTATGAATAGACTCACGTTCTAAATCAATAAATTTGTTCACAGCTCATACCGCAAAACTTGCCGACGAACAGGCGACCGGTGTTTGTGCACACCAGTCGAGGGAGCTCCTGTGGTCACTTTCAACGCAGCGTATTTCTTCCCGATCGAACGACAGCCGCAAATGCTCAGCGAGTCTGATGTGCAAAACTCCTAATCTTTACCCGCCTCGTAATTTCTCACCTTGTTGTTCCACCCACTTGGCACCTACCTCTGGACTCTGCTGTCACCCTCTGGCACGCATTTTCTTGCATCCTCGTCACCTAGATATATTCACAATACAGAGTCTATCGCAGGTCAGTGTACTGAAAACAGTCCACCTACCGTGACTAAAGCAGTAGGAAATTGTATATCTACCATGTCATCTGGACCACAAAAACTATATATCGGCGGGCTCGCTTGGGCAACTGATGATGAGTCACTTCGACAGGCCTTTTCCGAGTTTGGAAACGTTGAAGACTCAATCGTCATTAAGGACCGGGAATCTGGTCGAAGCAGAGGTTTTGGCTTTGTCACTTTCTCAAGTGTAGAGGAAGCTGATGCGGCCATCGCTGGCATGCACAACCAGGACCTTGATGGCCGACAAATTCGAGTGGACAAGGCTTCTGAGCCAGGCTCCCGCGACTCTTTCCCATCGCGAGGCGGTGACCGTGGTGGTCGTGGCTCCTACCGAGGTGGTTCTGGCTTCCGTGGTGGCCGAGGTGGTATGTTTTCTTCTGATCCTCACACAAGTTGACTCCTCAAGGAAGGCAACTTTGAGGCTGAGCAACAATTTTCTAATTGCATAGGCTACGGAGGTGACAATGACTCCCCCTACTCTCGTGGAGGAGGTGGTGATCGAGACTCCTACAGACGTGATGACCGACGGGATGACCGACGAGGCGGTGATGACCGAGATTCTGGTCGCGACAGCTACCGATCAAGAGATTCTGGTCGAGACTCCGGCCGAGACTCGGGAAGAGACAGCTACCGAGCACCACGAGAGGATCGGGCACCTCGAGAGGACCGTGCTCCAAGAGAAGACCGGGACTAAAGTATGGAGAGTCCTGAGAAAGTAGGACTTTTATGTTACGAAGGATGCATGTCAAGAATCGCAAGAAAAGTACGTATATCAGGAGAATGAGGTTGTGTGCGGAAAAAGCCAAAGGGCGGAAAAGTAATTATGGCCACTCAAGAGCTCTCAAGTGCTTCGATTTGCACTCGTTTTATGTACCTGATACTGGCTTCGCTCCCGAGCACTTGTTTTATCTGCAACAGCACTACATTCTGATCAAGGTAAATGATACCGCTTAATTCGCCCAAATGATGTAGGCGCCGAGTGCTGTAAGGCATCGTCAAATTGGGCCTAAAGTAGTTACGAGTGTTCTTTGATCATCAGGGGTTATTCGTGGTGATGACTTTCGTACTCAAGTTCGAAGTCAACTAACGTATTCCTTTATGGTTACACTGAACTTGGCGGGCACGAAGCGGCTAGAGCTTTTCAAGCTAACGAGAAAATACATTGTACGTCATTTCCAGGTGATTGGACTGTATTCATTCGAACCAGTACAGATTCGCATCAATCTTGTGAAATCTAAGCACTCATGATCGGTGGCAAAGAGAAGTATACCTGCAGCTGAAGTAAGGTCACAGAATGTACGTGAACCACTTATGAGCACAGCTGAAGCAGTCAAGGAGTTTCTAATACCATTTGATACACCTTGAGAACGTACAACTAATGCTGCTTGTCAGGTGCATGATCAGCTGCAAACATTAGGGTTGAGTGCATTGATTGATGCGCGATGGACAGCATGAATATTGCAGGAGCCGTTCGTAACAATTGTCAATTTGCGCTGGAAGGTACTTGCGCGCACCACAGCTAAGAATCACGCATGCATACAGTGTTCTAGCGTCTTCGCATGTCCTTGGTCTACTGGACAGAGATGCGGTCAAACGAGTCGCGCATTGCGCTTACTACGTACGAGTCACAATGGTACGTGACTGTTGAGTCCTTGAGGGATCTGCAACGGTGCTAAAGAGGGCATGTCATTGCTTCGCGCTATCATGTCGAATTGCTTCTTCTGGTCACCGAGTTACAGGCCATTCTGATAATCTACAGTAGATAACCGATTTCACTACGCACGTTGCACAAGCGCAGCAACAGATACGAAGTAGCAGCAGTGATTCTTGGCCATAGTCTCTTCTTGAGTGCGCACGCAACTAGTATGCAGACACAAGATAGGTGTAGCTACGTATGTAAGGTAGCTGAACGCTATCATCCGATCTGAATGTCTACATGTACATGTACGTACACGTACACAGCTGCAGGCAACTAAAGACAGACGCGAAGGGCATTTGAACGATTGTTGGGCCCCACATTTCTCTAGAGCTCCGAGCCTCGAATCGCTGAGCAGAAATTGGTTGATGGACGCCACTTGACACTCGATCGACGGTGCGTCTGCGCATGGTTGCTGGGCAGCCCTGGCCATGGGAAGGTTGACTTTTGTTTTGACTCGCTATGCTCCCGAGTCATGCGGGAATGCTTGGTCCCTTGGTGGGCGTCCAACAACTCTGGAACTTTCGTCCTGTGCTCACCGTCAGTGGGTGACACAGCGTCTCTTCTTTCTAAGAACAACACTTTGGCAGCAGCAGCACAGATATTCCCTCACGACCCCACCTTCTAGCATGTAAACAACAAGAACCATCCACTTCTTGAGCTCGCAACAAAACCATAACCCTTGGACCAGCATCCCACTGCTCAGGGAGGAAGCACTTCCCTCAACAGAATGACTCCGGCATCTCTTCGAACACAATAGGATCGACACACTATCGAAGGTTTGTCCGAACTCATAGACGATTCTTTTGTCATCCATGGACTACGACTTGGCGCCGCCACTCGTTTCGAGCACACATGTAGCAGACAAGGATGATGCCGAACAGACACCTTACGAGCTCGGTGCTTCTAGACTACTTCGGCTCCGTAAGCATCAGAGTGTAGCTGGCATCGCCGCATCCAGATCTACCTTGTCTGCGCACAGTCGATCTACGAGCCAGGGTGATGACACTGGTTGGCAATCGGACGAGGACATGTCTAGCTCTCATCTGAAGAGTAGCCACAGTGTTTTCAACGCCAGATCACTACACAAGGGTGCTTTCAGATCGAAACGTCGTTCGTCTATACATCGCCCAGAGTCTTCCAATATCTCCTCGTCCAAGCATACGACAAGGCACACCCCGAGCGGAACGAGAATAACTGTGGCCAAAAGTGAACAACGGTGGATCAGTATGCTCGAGCGTAATAGTGAAGAGCTCATGTCACAAATACAGACCTTGACAAGTGACGCTAATCAGATCGAACAACGGTTGAGAGCACAGCTAGAGGCAGCTGAGAACGAAATTTCATCCCTGAAGGAACAATTAGCAGATCGAGACGCGACCATTAGGCATGCTAACGAGCGCTATGCCCGAATCAGGCTGGACAAAAGATTGGCTAAGACTGAGTCAAGCAATACGGCTTCAAATGCTGCGGCTGAGGATTCAGCTAGGCATGCAATGCTTCGACTGCACAGAGAAAAAGAGCTACTTCTCTCACGCTGTCAAAAACAGGATGGCGAATTGCTTCGTCTCAAAAAAAGAAACGCAGAATTGGCTGAGAAGATCCTGCACCAGCGTGGACTAGAAATGTAAATTGCCGATCACACTGTTGAAGTTGTTCTGACATAGCAGTACTGTCGATGGCCAGCACAGATATCTTCAAGAGCTAGCGGCCGCTCTTGAAGAATCGAGGCGTGGATCCACATCTGACGCAGCCTCGTCTCCGGAACTACACTCGTCATCACCCTACTCAGAAGGTGCAGCGTTCAGTCTGCTCAATCCAGTGACGGACAGCCGTGCAAATGAACGACCTGTCAGTTTTGATGGAACACGATGGCAGAAATACTCTCACTTACGAAATCTATCCTTTCCTGATATCGAACTACCACTGTCTCACAAATTTTCGGAGCTGCCTCTATCGCCGCCTTTGACAGAGACGGAAAGCTCTCCATTAAGGGAATTTCATTGTCCACGGACTGACGAGAGTCTGGAACAAAAGCCAGATCGCCGAAGATTCGAGCAGACCCAGTCGTCAAGTAAGATGCCGATACATAGGCCAGGACACCAGAATGACATTCTGCGGCCAATTTTGCAGCGAAATGAAAGCAGTCTCTGGGCTGAGCTGCATGAGGAACTAGATGCCACAGATCTGACTTCTAGGCGGACCGTGAAAAGTTCAGTTGATGTTGATGCAAACACAACCGAGTCACTTGCTACTATCCCTGGGAACAGAGTTCAGACGACTCAATCTGAGCTCAGACACATGAGACAGAGATCTCAGACTGTGGTAGCTCAGATGGTCCGAATCAAAGGTGATGCCATGACCAATGGATTACGCGTCGTTTTGTGTGGATGGGTATGGCTCTGTTTCTTGTGTCTACTCTCCGTCAGTGTGGCACGGGTCATTAGCGAGGGTCCCCTGGGCATAGACCACTCGGATGTACGGCTGGGTCCAGAGTCAAAGAAATCAGTAGAGTCTTCACAAGGTAGTGCAATAGAGAAGGAATAGAAAGTTCAGGCCATGCAAGTGGACGAAGAACTTGCAGCTGTGCTCGTCGGATCTACCAGAAGTCCACACAACACTTTCACTGTACATAGTCACCCTTGCATTGATTATACTACAGCATAGACCTCAAGATTAGCTATGCATCAATCAAGACTGCAAGGACTGTCCTTCGCCCCATTACTCAATGTTTCAAGGAAGGAGGGCTGTGTACATGGCAGAGCATTGACACTTTACTCTGAATGCTACAATTTGCCAAGTCGCTTTGAGCATCTGCCTGTACTCGTATTCTGGTATACGCACTGGGCAGCCACGAGATCGATCCATCAACAGTTTCAGTGCTTGAGGCTCAGCACCAGCGACTGGCAGGCAAGAAACGAGACAAGCTTTCCATTGATTGGTGGGTGGAGCGTGGGAGTGGCGGCAGATCTATTTAGAGCATGGATGGGTCCCATCGACAGAAGTGGAAAGCGAGTTGAGGCTCTGTCTTGTGCTCGGATCGATGGTCCAAGCAGGCAAATCCAATCGAGCCCTCCCACCAGCAGCGGCAGATGTCACCCACGGGCCCTCGGACCCTTTGCCTACCAGACCCTCCCAAGGTTGGTGCAGTGACTGCCGCAACTGATGGGCTGGAACCTGAAGAATCCATTGGCACGGTTGCGATCCATTGTAAACAAAGCGAGCGCTCGCGATCGTAATCTCGTGATTATACGTCTGCTTCGCAAGAGTAGCACTCCCATGGTCTCATGCACAATTTCGACCGAGATAGAAACAGATTAAAAGAAGCAGTGCCATTCAATGTGATGAGCGCGTGTATGGCTGTGCTCCGACACTCAATGGTCTGGGAGACCAGAGCCAGGCCCAGCGAGACGCTCTTCCTGGCTGCAGAAGTGACGGAGTCGAGGAATGTTGAAATGACCGAACGTCTCGACGCCACAACCACGCCATCACATTCTAAATAAAGGATTTCGAGCGTTTGTGAGAGGGAGAAGCTGCGTGGACTCTCGCTGTGAATGCAGTCGATTCAGTGGTTGGAGACTGTGGACAAGGCAGCGAGCGTATCACAGACGCGCCCAGCTCGTGACTCGGGTCGGGCGATCGATCACATCCTTCCCTTCCTCTGCCATGATGGAGTGAGCCATGGAAAGTGCCTCTTGTCCGTTGGATGGTTGTCCACCCTCGAGTCTCCCACTACCTCATCCTCCTTCCAATTTCCTTTTTCTTCGTCGACTACCAACGACTATTAAAACGCTCAACCTTCTTCTCTCGTTTCAAGAAAGTCGTTCATCAATCTAAACACACTCGCTTTTCAAAGATGCAGTTCTTCACTACTCTTGCCACTCTCGTTGCTGCTGCAAGCGCAATCATGATCAACTCTCCAGCCATGGTAAGTCGATAGCAGATTTGTTGCAGAAGATTGGGAGACTGACCATCTTGTAGAATGCTGTCTGGACCACTGGACAGTCGCAGACCGTCAGCTGGACATCCGTCAACACTGACGCTTCTGCCATGTCGATTTACCTGGTCAATTACAGTCGATACCCAACCTCGAGTGTCCTCATTCAGGCAAATGTTCCAACTAGCGCCGGGACCTTGACCGTGCCAGCTGCCAACATCACCTCGACCGGAACTGGTTACCAGATCAACTTCCTCGCAGTCGACAACCCATCCCAGATCTTGGCGCAGTCCAACCAGTTCTCAATCGCCGCTGGTTCAGCTGCATCATCCTCTTCAACTGCCGCTGCCGCCGCCGCCGCCGCTGTTACCACGACCTCTGCTGCTGCTGCCGTCGCCGCTACATCTACTGGAACCACCGCTGCTGCAGCTGCCTCCTCGTCTGCTGCCGCACTCCCAGTATCAGGCAACAGCACTCTGCCATCCAGCAGCACCTCTGGCGCTTCGACCAACGCAGTCTCCGCTGCTGCATTGACTTTCATCGGCTCTGTCCTTTACCTTTTGTAAGAAGAGAAGGTCCCGATTTTGGGTGCCACGGCAATCGAGTCTGCAAATCTCATTGTGGCTTGTACGATCCTGACGCCACAACACAGATTAGAAGGCTTTGTATGTTGTCTATATCCCCATTGCTTTCATAGTAATTACCAAACATGATTCGACATGACCAAGAACAAATCCGAAGCGCATGTTTAATGATTTGATTTACACCTATAAACATTCCCCGTCTCACTGCCCCAGACCTGTATAGACAAGCAACCAAGATCAAGTACACCTCTGTATATACATCCTCAAGCCAGGATAGTTGTCTGATCCCGGCACTATTGACAATAGCGAAAGGCGTAGACGAGACACGCATACATCCTAGCGTGAGTGGCGAGCAAGGTCAACAAGACGCGTTCTTGGCTCTTGAGACCCTTGCCGATAGATCGCCAATCCGCACGATTAATCTGTTCGGGCCGGAAACAGACCTTTTTCAGAAACCTTTTCGCCGACTTGTTGAGGAGGAGATTGACGTCGCTGTACTCGTACCCATCATTGTAGATGCCGTACAGGCGGAGGATGAAGAACCAGACGGCGTCCCTGAGCGGGCCCTGATCCACGATCCCCGTCTCCGCACTGAAAAAGAAGCCTTCGTCCTCGTCGCCCGCCGCGACGCGGGCCTCTTGCAGGTTCCCATCGAGTACCGTTTCCAAGTTTGGCACGAAGCGCCCGATGAGGGAACAGGTGTGGTCTTCCCAATTACAGTCCGCCAGCCGCAGGACCGGAAACTCTCTGTTCTGTGGATCGAAATCGGTTTGGGAGACTTGATTCGCCGCGTCCTGGAAGCGAGACATGTCTTCCAGGATGGGATTCACCGGCATCGTCGAGGCTTCCGAGTCGCCTCCGTCCGCCAACAGGTCCGCGCCGTTGAGTGACAGCAGACCGTGCGTGCCCGGTGACTTTTCGATTACCTTTGTCGCTGTCCAGTACGGTGACTTTGGAGTGACTCCTCCACCAGCAGCAGTCGCACCAGTAGCACTACCGTTGACAAACCTCGGCGTGACGTCTTCGTCGTCTTCCACCAGTCCGCACTGTGCAAAGACGCCTTTTGCATTGAATTCGCCTCCACTGCCACAACTGCTCTCGCTCTTTGGGGCCCATAATTTGCTCTGATTGAAGCTCTGCCTGCGTTTCCACAATAGACTCGGGATCGTCTCCTCTTCCTCCTCCGACTCGGCCGGAGTCGTGCTCTGTGATGTGCCGGCATGTCCTTTCGTCGGAATGACCATGCACGGAGAATCACGGGGCGCGGCACTCGATAATTTGCCATTATAACTGTTGTGGTACGAGGCCGGACTCGCAAACGCGCCAGAGTCGTACGATGTAAAGAGCGGGTAGACGTCGACCGACACGTTGGGCACGGTCCTCTGTGCCTTGTGTTTCCGTATGCATGCACCGCCGAACGTGTCGGGCTCCGGCACGACGCCTGTGCCCAGACAGAGGTGGGATTGACAGTTGACGACCACGAGGATGCAGATGCTCTGCACCAATTCTCCCATGGTCCACTGATCGGACGAATCGCCATTGTTGAGAGACTCTTTCGACCGGCCGAGCAGTTCCTCGATATGCTCTTTTCGAATCTTCCATGGTTGACGGGCAAGTAATGCGTTGATCTTGCCCAGACGTTGGAGTTTGCGTGGTGCATTCTCCAATCCATCCAACCATTCGAGATTCGACCCGAGTTGTGTATACTTCTTGCTAAAGTAGGACACGAGCGTCTGGCAGTTTGCTTGAGCTGCAGCCATGATGGCCAGGTACAGCTTGTTGACTCTTTGCAGTGGTCCGCCCTGTTTGCGAATCAGTTCATCGTGCAGCACTATCGTTGATTCATAAAAGCGCGGAAAGTATGACAGGATTCGACCAAGATTCGTCACCCTGCCGGTGCTGAGATAACAACTCAGGTGAAAGGCACGCAGAGTCCTGTTTGCACGCCTCTGTTGAGTGATGTAGGTCGCCGAATTTGTCCTCTTTCGGCTCAATGCAGGACGGTTCTCCTTGTTTGGGGCTTGCGCATCAAGACTAAAGCGAGCCTTGCGATCTCTCGTCCGAGTCCCAACAGGTCCGAGCAGGATGTCATCGATCTCTGAAGGGTCGATGGGTGGCCGCGATGTTTTTCTCCCGGCGATGGGGATCGCCGACGAGGTTGTGTCTGGCTGGCTGGATGAACTGGATGATCGTGAGTACCTCGAGGCTGCCTCGCCCGCAGAGTCGTCCGACTCAAAGACGACATCCTCAAGACTGCGGCCGGCCTGTCCCTGGTAGGCGGCTGCCTCGTCAGCCAAGGGCGTCAGATCGCCAGTCCCGGTATTGAAGGACCCCAGGGAGATGGCATTGTCGCTTGTGTCTGAATCGAAGCTTGCAGGGATGTAGGAAGCCGATCGAGGCAGCTGCCCGTTCCGAGGCACCACAGCCGTTTTCAGGTGATGCTTGGGATCCTCCGAAGCAGGATCGTGGCCAAAGGCGACAGTCTCCACCGCTGGAATGAGCCACGATGGGCCATCACAAACAAGCGCTGGGACACTGATGCCGGCCATGAAGAGTCGCTCGAGGATGAAGCGGCAAAATCGACGTACATCGGCGAAAGGGCAGTCGCTAGTGGCTCGCAGGGTCGCGAGCAGATATGTCTTTAAGATCTCTCGCATCTCGCCGATCGGACGGGTGGCATGGAAGACTGTATCGTCCACTCCATACATGGAATAGTCCCCATAGCCTGGCTCCTGGTATGGGACATTGCTGGCGGACCAAGGGGCAGCCTCGGCCTGTGGATCCGACCTCAGTGAGGTGACGGAGCCATACTTTGTCTTTCGCAAATCAGTATCGGACCATGCTTCCTCGTCATCCAGATCAAAGACACCCTCGCCCGAAATGTCCCTGTGCAGCCGCGGCCTGTATTCTTCCTCTGGGATGTCGTCGCAGCTTCCGGGCGCGGACCTCCTTTGTGCCGCCGGGTAGGCTAGACAGGCCCAGGTGGAGAGGTTGTTCCATATCTTTGCGAGTCCTGCGGCCCTCTTTTCGCACGATTCATTCCGTATCGTCTCAAAGAGGGCATTCTTGTGTTTGACAAAGTGACTCTCTGTCAAGGCCGGATTTCTCGCATCGGTCCTGAGGGGAATGTAGGGAGAAGTTGATAGCATACACTGAAATGACGATGGAAGAATTCAGGACCTTCAGACCACCCTCACTCGCTCGCTCAAAGACCACGGGGATTAGTAGAAGAACAGCCTTGCAGAATAAAGATAGAAAAGCCTTCGGATCCAGGAATTCGGGTCGGACTTTTATGGATCGGTGTGAGTGTCGGAAAGATGTTATCTCATGATGGATGTGATGCGGAGAAGTAGTGGAGAACGATGTAGTGAGAGCATGGCTGATTGTTGGGGAGGGAAGAAGGGATGTGTCCTGATAGAGTAGGTCAGAATAGGTCAGAGTAGTGGAGGAGAGGGGAGGAACCTGATGAGATGGTAATAATGATGAGATGATGAGTCAACAGATGGGTGAGGGCGAGTGGGTAGCAGAAGCGCAAGGAAGAGGGCGGAAGGAGGAGAGAGAGAGGGAGGGAGGGGAGGGGGGAATGATAATGAGTGAGAGTGAGAGTGGGAGAGTGGAGTTGGAAACTGCGGGTGAGTGGATGACTGGATCTGGTGGATGAAACGAGATCTCGTCTCTCTCTCTCTCTCTCGTCCATGGTCTGGGTTGGATCGGACTGGATTGGATGTACTGCGCAATCAAGTGAAGGATGAGATAGGGAATTCACTCAATCAATCGATCAGTGAGTCAGTAGTAGTGGGAGAGTGGCCAAGGAGCGATTGGCTGATTGGCCAGAGGGAAGCAGGAAGTGGGGGGGGGGGGAATCTTCCACTTTAATTTCACTCTTTCCCTTCCCTTCCCTTCCTTTCCCTTCATCCATTCTACTCGAGTCAACTTTTCTCTTCCTCTCACTCAGGTGGCCAACTGTAAATGGATGATGCAGGTGGCTTCCCTCTCTCCCTCTCCTTCTCGTACCTGAGAAAAGTGGGAAGGAAAGTCCCGCTTTGTTCCTCCGGCAGGCAAACAGAACTCCGATCCTTGCTCGTAGGTACTGACTGATAGGCGTACACCGGTCTCCGTCCCCTTCCTGTCCCCAATCTCCCCTTAAGCTTCTCTATCTTTTTCTCTCTATCTACCCTGTTCCGATCTCTGCTTCAGTCAATGGCCACCATCATCATCAAGTTACCAGTACTCGAGTACTAAATAAGATTGTCAGCCTCGTATAGTAGTTAATCTCGACAAATCATCTTGACACGCTCCACCGCCCAGATCATGTTCAGTACGCTGCTGACAATCATCTGTCATGTCCAGCCGGCTCATGCGTTCGTGCCCTGCCAAATTGTGATGCAGCATCATCAGACACTTTGTCAGCTGCAACATTTTCGTGGATGGTCAGCTGATATGTTATCTGATCTTCCTTTTGTATGTCCTTCACCTCATTCTTGCTCCATATGCAATTCAGCTGCTCAAGGATAACCTCTTTCATACCGGGCCGTCTTGCCTTCTGAATCAAGCCACTGATCTCAGTGTCTGTCCAACACTTTACCAAATACCCTTGTCAAGCAAGAGTCAGCTTTAATCTTGACAACTACTCACATTGATCTTGATACATTGGCAGTAGGATGTCTGTAATGAGGCACCAAATCAGAGGGAGCAATCTTTGCATTCGTTGCTTGAGGCAAGCACAAAAACCATCCCCTCTAGCGAATACTATTCGGCGTGCTCTGAGTGTGTCTGTACCACGCTCCCGAGACCCTCCAGTCACTGGCGAACTTGGGAGGGAAATCAACAAATCAGCATCGTCCAAGCATCCACAACTACAGGCTAGACCGGACAATGCTTTCTTCGACGATGTCATGGCAGGAGGGCCAAAGCCGCCTGTACAGGTAGACTCGGTACTCAAAAATGGTCGAGGATTCCAATTATCTACTGGAATGGAGGTGTCCAGTGCCGTACTGGTACTCAATGGCGAAGCGCTGCTCTGGCGACCCAATTCGGTCGTGGACAGAAAGGGCGTCCTCACGCTCGACCTCGACAGTTTTGGTATCTTTGATGTCTCGGCCAATAAGCCGGACATGCTCATCCTGGGTACTGGCACACGCAACGAATTCGTAGACAAGAGTGTGAGAAGTCATTTGCACAGTCTCGGTATCGCTGTCGACACGATGGACACGCGTAATGCAGCGAGCACATTCAACGTACTGGCCGCCGAAGGGCGCAGTGTCGCCGCTGCTCTGCTTCCAGCATGATTGTAGGTACGGGCGATGTGTCGAATGCACAAACTACCGCCAAATGTATTCAGTCCAACTTTTTACATAATGTTTATACGAGTGTTTATGATTGTAATGAGAATTCTGCAACCATGCATGTGTGAGCTTATCTATCACCGGCAGCCCGGATGGTTGATAATCATCTTCTTGGATGATGGAGTACAGATCCAGAAGTCTCTGACTTTATTCCACATGGTGTGTATTGCTTTATTCAACATGGTGTGTGTGTTTGTACAGGAAAGGTGAGGAACACTATGGAGCTGTGGAAAGCTCGGCCTCCCGGGCTCCACACCCAGATTTCCACTGATGTAACAATTTCCATGCTAACCGAGTCATAGGATGTGCATTCAGATTAAAATTTGAGCAACGCACCTGCTGCACAGCGAATCAATACAGACCGACAAACATCATCACTAAAAAAGACAACCATCTCCTCGACCGACAAAGTAATCCTGCTGACGACTAAACTTCAATGCCCTCGCTTCCTCCGTCATCAAAGACGGAACAACAGGTAGAAGATGAATCCACATACGAGAGGGCAACGAGAAAGATCCGCGAGGAACCACTGGTACCGGTCGGCATCCTAGCGACCTGCATCACGCTCTTTGGTGCCTCGGTCGCCCTGAGACGCGGCAACCAAGGGAGTGCAAACAAGTTTTTCCGGTGGAGGATTTATGCGCAGGGATTCACTGTTGCGGCCATGGTCGCCGGCAGCGTCTATTATGGTGACACGAGGGTCGAAGCGAAACGTGAAAAGGAGGAGAGGGAGAGGGTCAAGGCTACCGAGGCGAGGGATAGGTGGTTGGCTGTAAGTCATTGCGCGACCGTCGTCGCCCTGTGTGTGTGTCTCGTTTGCTGATTACCCCATAGGAGCTCGATGCGTATGAGGAGGAGAGAAAGGCGGAGGAGAGTAAAAGGGCAGCCAGGAGAGCTGCCAGAGCTGCCAGAGCAGAGCAAGCTTGATTGCAATCACCTCTGTTGTGGTGGAGTGATTTATCGAGGTGGTTGCTGTAACCTGGTGCTCTCTACAAGAACGGAACTTTTGCTGCACAGGTCCTGTCTGCGTTGTTGTATGCAGCAATCGATTGAGCTCATTGGACTATCAAAGAGCAGCAAGGCTTCACGTTGGACAGGGATTTTATCGTCGTTGTCATCTTGGTCTACCTGCTTACTCGGCTGCAACGCAAATGACATCCTGAAAGTAATAGTGAGGGTCCACGGCACGGCACTTGAGGTCGTCGAATTGTAAAGTAGATATCTGTACACTAACTCCTTCTACACGATGGTAAAGAACTCGAATTGTCCACAATTACTCGATGGACTTGTTGAATTTCTCATGCAGATCGGCCGGAAGAGAGGCTAAGAAAGTCGTCAGATCTTTCATCATGAGAAAGGAAAAGAAAAGAAGTGCTTACCCATGATTGTGTGAGAGTGTAAAGCACCCGGTGCTTGTCGAGGAGCATTGTTCGGATCACCCTGGGGATGATATTCGTACTTGTAATTTGGATTGTCGCTGTTGGCGTCCGCATCTTCACCCTCCCATGGCATCGAGTTTGGTGCGAGTGTGACGTTTGTCTCTGGCTTGGCGTTACCTCCCTTCTTTCCTGTACATTAATCAGTTGTTGTTCGAGAGTCTAATTGGTCCTGCAAGAACAATTGTAATGTACACATCCACTTTTGCTAATGGACAAGAGCTGACCTACCGAGATGGAATCCGGCAGCACCAAAGATACCGGCATAGATTGCCATCAGAACATAAAGCTCTGGGTCTTTCTGACCCCACTTGAACCTGTTGTTCATTAGCCACTTTTGCTCGCAATCTTTGATCATTTCCGTTACATTTTGGAAGCCATCTTTGCAGTGTGTGAAGGACTTTCGATTCAATTCCACTTTTGTGCAATCAGAGGCCTAGCTCTTGTATGAGGATAGCTGCTTCACGGACGCATCCAAGGATCGTTGAGCCTGTCGCAAAAGCGTCAGGGTTTACCGACATCACCGCTCTGGGTTCGATCACGATATCGTATTTGAGAACTGGATATACCTGATATCGGGAATTAATGTTCAGCCGAAGTTAGACCGGGTCATGGGGCGGGTGCCCCTCGAAATTCGGTTGGAGCAGGGAGCAGCTTCGCGCAGCCTAGAAGCTTTTGAGAGGTGTTAATGAATGCAGGGTGGTTGTTACCGAGACGCCAAGTCAGGAGAACATTGCCTCCAGGGCTGTCAACCAAGATTTGCATCCATCAAATCAGAGCACATCACTTACTCAAACTTGACCTGTGTTCGCCTGCCATTCTCTTGCAGAGCCATAATTCATACTGGTTCTCGCTACGTGGAGTTCGCGGTAGGAAGACTAGCTTGACAGGTACCTGGGAGAATTCGCGAATCAGGCCACCTCGCTACTCATCGCGTCCGGTGTTACGTTGAGTCTTTCGAGAACTTGTGACGACTTGTCTCGAGATCCTACAGCAAACTCGAGTTGGGGAATCTAATGCTCAAATTCATCAGCTCAAATGTCGCTCAATTCCCGATACACACTCTCGTTCTCATCTCAATCTTTAGTTCGTTGTGTTACTTCCACCTCCTCGATATCGTGCGGTCTGGCCAACTTGATACCACTCCATCTTACTCGGGACAAACTACAGCGGCACGCGAAAACTACATCGTTGGGAAGGTCTCCCGCAGCGCATCTCAGGGTTGGGTATGGCGGGACGTCAAGGGCAACTCAGAAGTGACTCTTGCACAGTTTACCTATCCAGCACTTTCTTTGCGAGCATCGGAGCAGATTACTGAAGCGTTCGCAAAAGATTGTTACAAGGTGTCTGGCAGATGTCAGACCTTTGCCTTCCCAGCAACTGCGACTCAAATCACACTTCAGATCTTGCTCAATGCACAGGATGCAGTCGGAGTATATGAGAAAGCGCAACAACTTCAGATTGAGGGTCTGAGGTATGACAAGACTCTCTCAGCCGCGACTAGTTCTCGACCAGATGTTATATGGATCGCGCAGTCACTCAGCGATGTTTACTTCAAAACGATCGATCTCGTCCGAAATGCTTCCGCTATCGACATCACTATAATCGGTATCGGCTACCTTGCCATGTACTCGGTGTTCATCTCGTTGTTTGTCAACATGAGGACCCTCGGATCGTCATTCTGGCTCGCTGGGACAGTCCTCATGTCCTCAATCTTCGCGTTCATTTTCGCGCTTGTGACCGTGAACGCTCTTGGCAGACCCATCAATCCGATACTACTCTCTGAAGGATTACCTTTCTTGGTGGTCACAATCGGCTTCGAGAAGCCTTTCTTGTTGACAAAGGCTGTGCTATACACAAGTCCGTCTACCTCAACAAGACCCATTCGGGAGGATGTTGTGAATGGTGTGAACGCTAAGGGCTGGAGGATCCTGAGAGACTATTTCTTCGAGATTGCCATTCTGGTGATAGGTGCTATGTCTGGCGTCAATGGATTGAAGCAGTTTTGCTTCCTGGCTGCAATCATTCTTGCATACGATTGTGTGCTGCTCTTCACATTCTACACAGCCATTTTGTCAATCAAGCTCGAAGTGCTCCGGATCAAACGACACACTGGAATTAGAAAGGCGTTGGAGGAAGAGGGCATGTCGTACAAGAGTGCTGAGCAGGTTGCTTGTGCTAATGATCCTCGAGGACCTGGAGATAAGATCTCACCTAACTTCCAGGCGAATATGGGGATGTTCTCGCTCTTTGGTGGCACCAAAGTTAAAGACTCTAGTATATCTCGATTCAAGCTCGCCATGGTATCTGTCTTCATAATCGGCAATTTCTTGAACGTTTCACCCATCAATCTAACTAGTTTCGGCGGTGTTTCCGAAGTTTATTCTGCCAGCACGGTCAGCAATAGCCCACTAAATTTCGCAGCTCTACTGAACGCATTGTCCGTCCAGGGCACCGTATCCTCTGTCACAGTCTTAGCACCACTCAAGTACTCCAGTAAGTCTCTTGCATCGTCTTTACTTGTACAGTTTCTTGAGAATTGGACCAAGACTGTAGGCGATCCGATTTTGTCGAAATGGATTGTTATTATTTTGGTCATGTCGATCGTGTTCAATGCTTACTTGTTCAATGCTGCTCGAGGAAGCATGGCTCAAAGTGTGTCAGCTACACCAATGGTCGTCGAAAAGGAGATTGTCAAATATGTAGACAGATTTCCCGGACTCAGTCCACGCCATTCTATTAGTGCAGCACCGGCCAGATCTATCGAAGAATGCGAGATCATACACAAATCTGGAAATGTGAAAGGATTGACTGACGAAGAGATCACCATCATGGTTCTTCGTGCCAGGATCCCTCCATATGCTCTGGAGAAGCTCTTGGGCGATCCTGAACGAGCTGTACGAGTCAGACGAGCCTATGTTTCCCGGACGTCTGTAACCAAGACTTTGGAGACATCAGAGCTGCCTATGGAAAATTACGATTATGCTCGTGTCATGGGCGCTTGCTGCGAAAGCGTTATCGGCTATATGCCCTTGCCTGTCGGTGTGGCTGGGCCATTGTTGATCGATGGCATCCAGGTCTTCATCCCCATGGCAACCACTGAAGGTTGTCTTGTGGCTTCTGCTCAGAGGGGCTGCAAGGCTATCAACTCTGGCGGTGGTGCTGTAACCGTTCTGACTGCGGACGGCATGACTCGTGGACCTTGCGTAGCTTTCAAGTCAATCAAGAGAGCAGGTGCCGCCAAGCTCTGGCTCGACTCGGAGACTGGTATCAAACAGATCAAGGCTGCATTCAATTCTACCTCACGATTCGCAAGACTACAATCTACTAAAACCGCTCTTGCAGGAACAAATCTCTTCATCAGATTCAAGACCACTACTGGTGATGCCATGGGCATGAACATGATCTCCAAAGGGGTCGAAGAAGCTTTACGCTACATGACTGAAGAAGCAGGATTTGCTGACATGCAAATCATCTCTCTTTCTGGAAATTATTGTACAGATAAGAAACCCGCGGCAATCAACTGGATCGAGGGTCGTGGTAAGTCTGTGGTCGCCGAGGCTGTCATTCCACGCGAGATTGTCAAAAGTGTTCTGAAAAGCAGCGTTGAAGCTATGGTTGACCTTAATATCAAGAAGAACCTCATCGGCAGTGCCATGGCTGGCTCTATAGGAGGCTTCAATGCTCATGCAGCCAACCTGTTGACAGCTGTTTTCTTGGCCACTGGCCAGGATCCTGCGCAAAACGTGGAAAGCTCGCAATGCATGACGCTCATGGACAACGTAGACGGTAACCTGCATATCACTGTCTCGATGCCTTGTATTGAGGTAGGTACCATCGGCGGTGGCACCATTCTAGCACCTCAATCCGCTATGCTAGAGATGCTTGGCCTTAAGGGGCCCCATCCGACCAATCCTGGCCAAAATGCGCGACGCTTAGCCTCAATCGTGGCAGCATCGGTCTTGGCTGGCGAACTATCTCTATGTGCAGCTTTAGCTGCCGGCCACCTGGTCAAGTCCCACATGATACATAACCGAAGTGCTCCAGCATCCCGAGCTGTAACCCCAGTCAATGGCTTGTCCATGACCTCCTCAATACAGGGATCTCCCGCTAACGGGCATGGTACACCTGAATTTCTATCCATGACTGCTGGCCAAGCCAATTCCAAATCTTCTCCGAACATTGTCGGTTCTTGTATAAAATCATAACTGGGCATAAAAATCGCATATACATAGCATATCCAGCAGGTCTTACCATAATATATCAGGCATCTTCCTCCATAAATACTGGCCAATCCCGAGGATCTATGTGTTGTTGTACCACGACGTAGTAGCGCTTGTTTACACATGACATGGCCGAGGGACCTTGAGCTGTGACGATCCAAATTTTCGTCCGAAATATCGAAATAGGTTTGTCTTGTCCACTGCGGAGTATTATTTCGGAGCCATTTCTTTGGCGAGCCTGTCTCGCATCTGATTGAGTGGATCGTATTGTGCATAATGCTTAAAGACATTCTCCTCACATCGTCCAAGAGCAATGACTCGCTCCGTCTCTCCTTCAGGCGAAGCACTGATGACGACTTGTTCAGCACCACCGATGAGGACGGCAGAGTAAGGCTGCGCCTGAACCACTTGCGCGAACCTGCTAAAGTACACGGTCCCGGATCCTCGCATGAATAGAGCAGGCACGGGAACAGCACCGTTAAAGTTGCCACGATCTCGTGTAATGTCCATCATTTCAGTAGATGTGTGAAGGGTCAAGTTATTCCACCACGCATTCGTCTCCGTGCCAAAACAAGGAAAGTTGCGTCTTTTGAGGATGTGTGCCATGTAATCAATCTGCGTGGCCAAGTCCTCGTATCCCGGCGTCTTGAAGAGCGTCTTGCCCACGCCGAGGATGATATCCGACATGAGTTCTCCGTATGCTTTCAGTACCGCTTGTTGAGCCGCTACCCGCTCCGGCGTGTTCTCGCTCTCTTCAATGGCAATACATGGCTCTTCCGTGTCTTCTTGCAGTATGATTCCCAAGTGTTTGACAAAGAGATGGTCAATGTTGATTCCAGGCAGCTTCGCTGCAGGGACATCTGTTAGTGCGGCTGCGGCGTCCCATTTCTCAATGATTTCCGGGCCACAGAACCTGATGAGGGCGGCCTTGTCTAGGACGAGTGCGGCAAATTGATCGAGCTGGCTTGACTCTTCATCATCGTCCACTCTTGAGGGATCGGTCAGTAAGTATGGCTCCCCCACAATGAGTCTTGCTTTTGTTGAGACTGATTCCTGAGGTTGCGTGACTAGTGAAAAATCTGGCGTTGCCTTTATATACTTCGGGGCACCGATGTCTATGATTGGCATGGTAGAATGTCTCACCCGCACGATGCCACTCTTCTGCAATGGTAAAGAGAGGACGATACCATAAATTGCAGACATGCACCCGGTACGTGTACATGCAGTATGAAAATGATTCGTACTGTAGCAGCCACTACCTAGAGAAATGAAATTTGGCAAACTCTAATTACGACGAGATGCGATGTCTGCTGATTTCATATCCCAGGAGAGCGATACAGTTGAATATACCTACTACCGGGTTGGCTGCTATCTTTCCAGATTCTCAAGATTGCTAATGTCAGATACATATGCGAGTTAACCCAGACCCAAACATTGATGTGGGCTTACTCAAGTCCATACATCCGTGGCATGCGTGCCGTGTCATCCAGATTGCACATTCCTAGAGTCAACGGAGTATCGTGCTCTGAAAGGCACGCGAGGCCCGCTCATCAAGATGAAACAGCTTGCAGATCTATTGCTGTATAGGCACTTCCGATCAATGATTAAAAGTTCCGATCTGGATGTCGCGGATGTCGCAATTGTCATCTATGCACAATCGATGGAAAGCTGCAGATAAATTCTTACAGTATGAGTATCGGCCCCAGACAAGGCCGTGACTTCCGGAGTAGCACTACAAGGCACTCGGAGTCATCTATTTGAGCTGCGTGACCTGACAAAAGTGTCCCGCAGGCTTGACAGATAGGAGGATTTCCGAGCCCGAGACTTCTTTCCCCAGTCTGCGTGCAGCAATGCACAAGAGCTGGTTGAGCAATGCTGAGTCGCCGAAAGGTCTGTCTGTGCTGGGCTTACACTACAACCCGCCTGGAACGCACGGACACTATAGATCTCCATAAAAGTGTCCGTGCTGATCAGGATTTATCGGGTCATGCTAGTGAGTCTACTTTGGTCTCATCATGCGATGATGTTCGGATGTTCGAGGTAATCGGGTCGAGTGTGACTAGCATGTTGTGGATAAAGTAGAGTGACCTCAACTAAATTGGATGTGGCAGCAGACAAACACATGTTTTTTATAGTGGAACCCCTGAATCTGCTCGGTACACTGGTGCAACAAGGTACAAGTATCCTCTCGATCGTCCTTTTATTTGGTGGTCAAACAGGCCTCGACCACCTGGGATCAGTGACTTGGTCAGATTCATCTCTCAAAGTCCAGAGCTACTTCGAGTCAGCGTGGCTTATATCCCTATCACTTGAGCCTGAAGATATCGTTTTGGGACACAAAGCCTCGCACAGACTCGAGCGCGAGACTGAGGGAGTAACCGCAGCCCAGAGACAAGAACATCGCCCTAACAGCTGACCATCTGCAAATTTGTGCAGAATTTGTGATAGCATCCCAAAACGCACCAAACAAAGGCAAGGTTCAAGCCAGTCATCAGTGTGTCAATCCACTGAGCATATGCTTAAGCTAGTGTCGCATCCAGATACATTGACGGTAGAGTATGTTCTTTGGACTGACTCTGAGAGAGAGAAACTGACCGAATGACAGAGAAATGGCTGCGAGTAGATATGCCTCCGAGGACGAGCGAGTGATGCAGCAATATGCCCAGAGACTCAGATGTCAACAACCGTATCTGTCTGCGTCTGCCGGTATGGAGTCCTCGTCTGATCACCCATCCTTCCTTCCCTCGATGCTCGCCTCTGTGGAAGAGAACAAGACCAGCAATAACAGTGCATGGAATCCTCCTCCTCCACGACATTTCTATACTGTCCCTGAAGTAAGTCACAGACCATCACCAAGTTGTTGCCGTAGCTGAAGCCCCTAGCCAATCCGCACAGACGGCTCATTCAGTCCGACAAGATCTAGCGACCATGAAGGTAGTCAACAGTACGCAACCTCCAGCCACGAAAGACGCTTCTCAGATGCATCGGCCCTGCTGACAGCATCCACCACGTTCACCTCTCCAACAGAGCCATTTTCAGCAGGCTTTCTTGCGGAACAAGCTCACTCGCAAGAGGCAGAAGAAAAGCAATTTCTTCAGACGTCAAGACTACCCTCGTCTGTGCTCCAGGATGTATATGCTACCCCAAGAGTACAGGATCAGCACGAGGCCAAGCAGTCCATTGTCTCGAATGCTGCAGCATGTAGTCCGAACAGTGCTACAGTGCCAGTTGATCTATCCAGGTTGGATCTCAAGTTGACCCTCGGAGTCGAGGGCAAGCCGTACTCGTACGCACAGCTGATCACGTATGCAATTGCCCATGCTCCTGGAGGCAAGCTTACTCTGTCTGAAATTTACGATTGGTGTACGGAACACTTTCCGTACTTCAAGAAACAGACCAATCCGGGATGGAAGAACAGCATCAGACACAACTTGAGCCTCAACAAGACGTTTGTCAAGGTTCCGCGACCGGTTCACGAGCCAGGCAAAGGTGCATACTGGGCATTAGACGGGCAGAGTCTTATGAGCGGTCCAATCACGACCTCTCAGTCCAGGAACAGGCAGCGTTCTCAGTCAGCCTTGGAACCTCTTATGAGAACGCGTCAACCTGCTAGTCCACTGTCGACTGGCAGACCACGAGCTGGTACGAGTGCGTCGCGCAAGGACTCTTCACATGTTCGACATCATCAGCCGTCTTCGCTCTCGTCAGTGATGATAAAAGATGAAAGGTCGCCTACTACTCCCTACTCCAGGTCTTTCGTCCCTGAACAGGAGTATCCTGTCCCGTATTCTCGACCAAGATTTCAAGAGCCAGTCATTAGTCACCCTGCAGGCTACCTACAATCCTGCTATCCCGACTTTCCAAATGGGCCAATGAAGCCATCACCTCGACTGCGAAACACTAGCTCGTACGAGACCTTTCGACGACCACAGTCGACCTCTCTTTACCCAATGACGACAGACTGTCATCCATCCGGAAACAGCATTGCGACGAATCTACCGCTCAATCAATTGAACTTGGCCGAACACAATATGTCTGGCTGGCCGATTGACTACTACCACACAATGTCCTCGGTAGCTACTCCAATTTTGATTCCAAGGGGTTATGAACCACCAGGACAAATCACGGAATGGAATGTGTCGGAACAACAGGCCATGACTGCTGGTCAGTCTCACACGACCGACGATGATTGCACAATGTCATACGAACAGCACTAGAACATTCGAAACGATTTGAGAAAAAATTGAAAATATGTTTGGCGGCGAGTTTTGTAGTTTCAAGTTATATGCATACCTACAGCAGGTACCAACCATCTCAACCTTTCATCGTTGATGTGCTTGCCCAAAGTACCACATCATGGCCAAGTCCAGTGCGAAATCGTCCGTATACCGTGGGAACGCGCAACTCGCAACCCTATGTTCTCGCGATAGGGTCAACATGTGCATGGTGCAGTACAAAAGACGAGCCTGACCTACGACCGACACTGATTCACCAGAAAGTTCAGGGCCATCAGAAATAATTCAGCGGATACATAATTCTTTTCCTTTTCCGCTGGATGAACCATGGTTCGAGAATGTGGTGTCTTACCAAGAGCGTACAGGGCTTTCACTTTCCCGTACTGCCCCGTCGACATCGTACATCTCTTCACCCCACTACTCCTGCCACTGCGTGACTTTTTGACTATTACGCGTTCAGACAAGTGCAAAGATTTAAGGTTTGTCAGATTTCGCTACCGCCTCAACACCTTTATACAAAACTAGTGAATGCTTAAATTTTTCCCGTTACCGATATAACCAATCAATCATGCCCGACCGATGCGTCCAACTCCTGCACCTTTTACCGTAAATGTATAATGGCAGCGCAAAGAGACAGGCAAAGATCTGGACTGCGCCGAGAATGATGAATATCGTGCGACTTCCGTCCGCGGTCAGCGCATCATTAAACCATAATGAGAAAATGAAGCCCAGGGTGTTTTTGGTAAAGTTTAGCGTGACGAGTGCTTCTTGTGCATGAATTCGATAAGAGTCCACTACAAAGCTGATGGACATTGTGGAACCGAGTGAACAACCAAAGGAGATGCATCCGAAGAAGACTGTGGGTGCGATCCAGGGGTCCTTGACGTACGTCGACCATCCAAATCCTACAAGTCCCAAGGCTGTGACCAGTGCTACCGGGATAGCCAAGACGAGGCGGAATTCTGGCTCGTATATACCATTGTTGCGATGTGCCATGGACTTGACCAAAATGTCAGACAATTTGCCAGCCACACTAGATCCGAGGATGCCACCGATGAGTGGAGAGAGGTATATGAGTCCTATCGACAAAGAGGAAAAGTTGTATGGTCTAGCTTGGAAAATTTGACTCAGTGATTCAGACATGACAATCAGCCATACAACTGACAGAGAGTACACGACAGTCGAGAAGAGAATAGCAGGATAGGCAAAGAGCACGAAAGGTCTTAATGCAATCTTCCAGAACGAAACTGAGGATAAACGCCCGTTGGAGACTGCCAGACGTTGTTTCCACGATGCCATTATATATTCGGGCTGAGCTTCGTCTTTGCTCTTTGTCCTTGATCGTAGCATCGCACGAGGTGGAACTATGTCAGCATTTGACGGAGTCGTGCAATTAGTAGAACTTCCTGGTGTACCGATATTTTCCCTTGCATAACTCTCATCCGCACTGGGTGGTTTGCTAGCAACATCTGCATCCGACTGTGGGCTGCTGTCAACGTAGGCTGACATTGAATTCGACCTAGTCTTCTCCAAGACCTCCGGAACGACATTACGGTCCCAGGAAGTCTCTGAAACGAAAATGAAAGTCTGCACAATTTAGCAAGTCAGGAATATTGTAACGTTGCTCGACTTACCAGGACGAAGTTCATTGCAACGATGATCGCGACAATTCCGAAAACCCATCTCCAACCACATGTTTGTATGACAGCAGCGGATACTAAAGGAACCAGGTTCTTTCCACCCAAGAGTAACCTGCAATGTCAATTTTCGACATCTAGACATCACACGCATGACATACATGGTATATATACCCAGACGAAATGCTCGCTCGTGTAGGAAGAAGATCTCGGCGATCGACGAGGAGGGCAAACACTCGACAGGCGATACGCCGAAGCCCTCGATGATTCTGGCAGCCAAGAGCGATGCATAAGAAGGAGACAGGGCCGCCCATATACAAGCTGCGCAAAAGATAATTTGACCAGCGAGATACACTGGCCTTTTACCATAAAGCTCAGCAAGTGGGCCAGCTATGACTGATCCAATTCCCAAGGCAAACATGTAGGCACCGGTAGTGTAGGATATTTTTGTGAGCGAGACATTGAACTGCGAGGCGACTGTACGAAACCCAGCTGCGAGGATCGGTGTTTGTCCGCCGCCTACTAGAGAATGGAAGCCAATCACGACGAGCATGACGTCCCTGCGCCATTGCGACCAATTGAGTGGGTCATTCGCTAGGATAGTCAATTCTGTGGTCGTGCTTGCGCGTGCTATTTATTCATACGATTATCGTGTGGTTGCGGAGCGAGCACGATGTCGCCGTGCTTCTTCAGTGACTGATGTGCCAGACCAGCAATTTCTCCAGCTTGTCGGTCGCCGTCTAAAAGACGAACAGTGCCAGGTACCTGTCAAGTGAGTCACTGGATCTCCGAGGCGCGATTGCTGAAAATTACTTCTGTGCTGGCCAGATGTGTCTAGAGTGTGTCAGTCGAAAGTTGTGCACAGCAGCAGTTCCTGCCAATTTACATCGTCTTGTATGCCTAGCGAGGACGGCATGGACAGGCTGATCTCATCAATGTTGGTCTTGTACTTAGCAACTTTACTTTAGAGTGTTGATCTCTTTCTGCGCAATCCACTTTGAAGACAAAGCAGATGTTGTTGCTGAGTTTACCGGCAGATAGTTTTGATGGTGGGGGTGAGGTCAGTGGAGGCAGATGATGTGAGGTGGTCGGCAAATTAGAGTTTCACCACAAAACCGTACTGTATGGTACCTGGAAAACACCAGGTGTGCAACAGGCACTAGCTATAGTCGAATAGATCAGAGATTAGCTATAAACAGATTCACGGAATGCAGTGCTGTGATTCTCAAGCAGAGTCCGAGACTGGCTGAAGTCCTAGGCCTTGTTGAGCTTTTACATACTCTTGAGCTAAGTAAAGCTCTGAGACAATCAGTTCTTACATGATTTTTCATATTCACTATGTGCTATGCCATTTATCCAAATACTATGCCCATGCTAAATTGAAATGTATGTAGAATTGTCCTGTGCAATTTTCTACGGTCGCGCTTGATTTGAATCGAGCTACATGGTTACAAGCCCTAGGATCCTGGTCACGTCTGGTCGTGTCAGATTCCTCGCCAGTCTTCTTCCCGAGCATTTGTGCTCAAGGACCCTGTCGTGATTCTCTTACAGCTACGACCGCTCTCTGGGCCGGTTTGGAGCTCTGCGTCGCTGATGATGCTGGAGCAGTGTTTGTGCTCTGATTCTTCTTAACTTCCGGACCTGCTTTGTTCGCTGGCTTCGTTCCTCGCGCATCGGTTCCAGGGACCGTGGTAACCTGTTTGTCCTGCTGAGGCTGTATTTCATTCCCGTCCTCGTCTGTCGGCAAGGGTCGGCCTTCTTCAACAAAGAGGCGTAGCCATTCCATGCGAGGACCCGAAGGAGCATACTCAGAGACCTTGAAACCATATATTTTAGCACGATAAATGTCCATGTCGCGAGCAGGCGGAAGAAGTTCAGGAAAGGTCATAAAGAACAGATGAGGAAACGTCGTGCCAAAATTAGCACCTTCGACATGCTGGAAGCGAGAGTTTGGCGGGTTGTATATATCGAGACACGATGGACAGAAAAGCTTGACGTTGCAGTCCTCAATCACATCGTAAAGTCCTACCGGTAGCACGGCAGTCTTCTTGCACATCACCCGGGGGCATACACCAAAGTGTCCGGCTTCGTATTTCTCTGCCATCGTGATGAGTCCATTTCTTGAGCAGATGTATCGCTGGTGAATATAAGTGAACAAATATTCTGCCGCCGCTTCGACCGCATTTTGTTCGGCCGCACCTGTATAGCTGTCGTCGTCAGGCTCGAGATCAAGGATCAACTCGAGTGCTTCTTTGTATAAGGAGCACGTTGACGACAGGCCGGTCATGTTGAAATCATCCTCGATAAACTCCTCGGGAACTTCAGCAAAGAATTCGTGTCCCTGATGACCACACCACCAAGAGATCCAGCTCAAGTGTTCTTCGCTCGATGTTTGGGACCCTGACGACCACTCCTCCTCCAAGGACTCGTCTGAGACGAGGGAGTCACTTGCAAAGTCCTCGAATTCATGTGCCATTCGAGGTTGAGAAACTCAGGTGACGAGAGTGTCACCGGAGCCCGCTGATTGCAAAGGAGAAGGCTAGACAATATCGCACAGCAAGGACACAGTATATCAGCTTCTATATGGTTCGCCTGAACACTTATAATGAGCAAGCTTGTGTTGTAAGATACGCTTGCTGGCTAAGGCTGCAGGTCGAGATGGTCTGGGAAGCCAGCGCAAGATCGATCGATAGCAGCAGCCGCGTGCGGGCGGGTGATTATTGTTGGGCGGGCGTCTGGGTCTCCAGGGCTCGAGCGTCTGAGTGGCCTGCGTTTCCTTCCTTTCCTTCCCTTTCCTTTCCTTCCAAGTTCCCCTTCCATTCAGTACTTGAGCAGAGTTTCATATAGAATCGGTGGTCATCAGTCACTCAGTCAGTCTGCTTCCACGATCGAGCATGTAGCTATAGCTACAGTAGAGCTATAGGGAAAGACATCCTCAGGCCAAGCTGAAGTCATCGTCAATTGCAAGTATGTGTTCTCCGATTGGGTACGTGTACATATCTATGAAAAGTCTGTTGCAAATCTGGCCCACGCTATATCTTCAAACATGACTGTGCCATTTCAAATTGTTCGTCCGTCTGGCACACCAGGAGTCTTGGACCCTGGTTCCCTCCCTCTCCAATCTCTTGAACAGTCTCCTCGATATCCTTGCCATTCTTGTCGTCGTCTAGACTGAAGCCCAGACAGCTGACTTGGGTACAGATCGCCTCACGCAGATCAGCCGACTTTTCGCCAATGCCACCTGCAAAGACCAATGCGTCACATTTGCCCTGCAGAGAGACGTAGTATGCTCCGATGTATTGTGTAATCCTGTCTACCAGGATGTCAAATGCAAGCTTCTTCTCCCTGGTATCACGCTTCGCAATTTCGCCAAAGTCTGTTGTGCCCGTCAGAGATTTCCAACCACTTTCCTTGTTCAGGATCTGCTCAGCCTTGCTTATGTGCAGTTCTTTAGTGCTATGAGGTGCAAGCTTGCCAACGTTCGAAGCATAATGAAAGACAAGAGAGGGGTCGACCGCCCCGGACCTTGTTGCTCCAGGTAAGCCGTCAAGAGGTGTCAGCGACATGGTCGTATTGATAGATTTGCCCTGTTGAATAGCACAGGCCGAAGCTCCTGAACCGAGATGGAGGGCAATGATTGATGTTTGTTCAGGATCCTGTTTAAGAAAGGCAGCAGTTCTTTTCAGAATGTATGCATAACTTATTCCATGGAAACCCTGTAGATCATCAGTCTTGTAATAAGGCAAAACAACATGGGTTCTCACATATTTTCGTAGTTTGTTCTTTTTAGCAATTTCCTGATTAATGGGTATCGTGCGTACATGTTCTGGTATGGTTTGGTGGAACTGGGAATCGAACACAGCAATGTTCTGTGCTTGAGGCAATTTCTTCATACAGGTCTTGACGATCTCGAGTGCACTTGCATTGTGTAAAGGAGCAAGATCTGTCAAGTCCTCCAACGTCTGTAGAGTCCCTTCATTTATGGCTTCTGGTTTTGTGTAGTCCCCTCCATGGACCACTCGATGTGCAACATGTGTGACATCATCCTTCGATTTCACCTCGTCGAGGTCGTCATCTGTAAGTAAAGTCTGTAATATATGCTCGAGAGCAGCGTCTTGGGAATCCACTTTCTTTGAGCCATCTATAGCTTCACCTTTAACCTTTTGTTGTCCATGACACGAATACTTAAGCTTTGCGGGAGGCGAGGACAAGCCGCTGACCTCTGCATCTGCAATCTGCTTCGCTTCGGCGCCGGAGTCAGCCAGGTAGAGCGAGGCCTTGACAGAACTGGAACCCGCATTTATCGCCAAGATGACCTTCTGAGCCATGAGCAGAGCAGACCAATGACGAAATGTAAATCGGGCTTGATTCCTTCCCTAAAAATGATGTTTCAATGGCAAGGGTTTCAGGCCAGTTATTGTGAAGCTTATCGGCAACAAGAGATAGACTACTGACTCCTTTAAATCCAATTGTAGCAATAATAGTAGAAGCGGAATTGTTGCGGTGATCCAGGTCCATGGAACGGGCGGCAAGGATTATTACGGAGCCTGTGGGGCGTCTCTACAACGTCATCAAGCCACTCACTCATCCTGAAAGTGAATCCATTCGTTCAAAGAAGAACCTACGGAGACGATCGTGAGTACAATCGGACTTTCGGCATTCCAATCAACTTCCGTCAGTAGTGTTCGTTGTTCTTCATCCCGGACTTCATCTAGTCGGTCTCACTATACGAGTACCTATACTTGCCTAACTATCGTGTTTAACAAAGATCTCTATATGCCTGGGGAAGTTATCGACAGACCAAATCCTGGTCCTTCACCATCGCACTTGCCAGATGCTGTCCTAGACCTGGCAGTAGACCTCAAGTACACAACTTTGAGCGAAGAAGATGCCAACTCACTCGCGCTCTTTCGAAGAGCGAGCAACTACATTGCAGCCGCCATGATCTTTCTGGGCGACAATGCTCTGCTATCAAGAGATTTGTCTTCGGTATGGTTTAAGAAGCTTGGTATAGACCTGAAGTCTGACTCTGAACAGGATGATATCAAACCTAGACTTCTAGGTCATTGGGGCACATGTCCGGTGCGTTTATTGCGGGTTTTCAATGTATCGCAACTGATGCAGATAGGGTTTGACACTCGTATACTCACACCTGAACTATCTCGTCAAAAAGAATAAGCAGAAAATCATTTATGTTGTGGGTCCCGGTCATGGAGCACCGGCAATTCTGGCGTCATTATGGCTCGAGGGAACACTCGAGCTCTTCTATCCAGAGTACACAAGGAACGCTGAGGGTTTGCAGAACCTCGTCAGTGGATTCTCAACTCCTCACGGATTTCCCTCTCATATATGTGCTGAGACGCCTGGATCTATTCATGAGGGTGGTGAGCTTGGTTATGCTCTTGCGGTTGCGTACGGAGCAATCATGGACAAACCGGACCTCATCACTGCTGTGATTGTCGGGGACGGAGAGGCGGAGAGTGGGCCGACTGCAGGTGCTTGGCATTGTAATAAGTACATCGACCCGGCCGAGTCTGGTGCAGTGATTCCTATTCTACACGTAAATGGATTCAAGATTTCAGAGAGGTCAGTTTCTTGTTCTGATGGCTTAAAATCGACACTAATGATATCAGAACTATCTATGGATGTATGGATGACAAAGAGATCACAGCGCTGTTCACAGGTTACGGCTATCAGGTTAGGATCTGCCAAGACCTTGAAGACATCGACACGGATCTCGCCACGAGTTTTCAGTGGGCGTTGGACGAAATCAAAAAGATCCAGAGTGCTGCACGTAGTGGCAAGCCGATCATGAAACCTCGGTGGCCAATGATCGTGATGAGAACTCCGAAGGGCTGGAGCGGACCAAAGAAAGTTAATGGTGAGTTCGTGGAGGGATCCTTCCACGCTCACCAAGTACCCCTTATGGCCGCCAAGTCGGATGATGGCCAACTTAAAGATCTTCAGAAGTGGTTGGAATCATACGGTCCAAGGGAGCTGTTCAAGGAAAACGGCGATATCGTGGACGGTATCAAAGCTTTGTTGCCTGATGACCAGTTAAAGATTGGCCGTATCCTTGAGACCTACAAGGCTCATGAACCTCTGGACGTGCCAGACTGGAAGCAATACGGTATCGAGAAAGGCACTGAAGCAAGCTGCATGCAAGTGGTCGGCAAGCTGCTCGATCAAATCATGATCAAAAATCCAAGATCCTTCCGAATCTTCTCCCCAGATGAGTTGGTCTCCAATAAATTGGACGCTGTCCTTGACCACACCGGACGAAACTTCCAATGGGACGAGTTCAGCTTCGGCCAAGGTGGCCGAGTGATTGAAGCTCTTTCAGAACACATGATGCAAGGTTTCCTCCAAGGTTACACCCTGACTGGTCGTACCGGCCTGTTCCCGTCCTATGAGTCCTTCTTGAACATTATTCACACAATGCTTGTGCAATACTCCAAGTTCAACAAAATGGCTCGTGAAACTGGTTGGAGAGCAGATATTTCGAGTATCAACTACCTCGAGACATCAACTTGGGCCCGACAAGAACACGTAAGTAGAATCCAAGCTTCCGCGGCATTACTAACTACGACAGAACGGCTTTTCACACCAGAATCCTTCGTTCATCGGCTCAGTGCTCAACATCAAGCCGTATGCTGCCCGAGTATACCTGCCTGCCGACTGCAACTCCTTCCTATCGACCATGGACCACTGTCTGAAATCCAAAAACTACGTAAACTTGATGATTGGATCGAAACAACCGACACCGGCGTTCCTCTCGGTCGAGGAAGCAGAGGCACACTGTCAAGCCGGCGCATCCGTCTGGAAATTCGCAAGCACGGACGACGGATTGGATCCAGACGTCGTGTTGGTGGGAATCGGCACCGAAGTCACGTTCGAAGTCGTCAAGGCCGCCTCGCTGCTCCGGGAATCATGTCCCTCCCTGCGCATCCGCGTCGTCAACGTGACTGACTTGATGATTCTCGAGGCCGGCAACGCCCACCCACATTCCCTCACCGACGACGACTTTGGCACCCTCTTCACCACGGACCGACACGTCCACTGGAACTACCACGGCTACGCCGCCGAAATCAAAGGCCTCTTGTTCGGTCGTCCGGGGTCGGAGAGATTCACATTCGGTCACTACAACGAGGAAGGATCTACCACCACTCCATTATCCATGATGGTCCTCAACGACGTCTCCCGGTGGCACGTCATGCAGCACGCCATCCGCGGCGCTGCCAAGGTGAATAAACGCGTCGCTCTCAATCAAGTCTCCCTCCTCGGTGACATCCGGCACCGACTCACGCTCTTTAAAAAGTACGCTTTGAAGCACGGTGAGGATCCCGCTGGCAGTTTTGACGTTCCTTCCTTCCCCGACACTGCGTTTGGCAAGGACGAACAGACTGAGCGAAAGGAAAAGACGAAGAGTAAGGAGGATGAGTTTTATGTCAATTGATGCAAGCAAGTAGTGCTGTTGGTGAAGTTGTTTGATCCGATGATCGCGTGCGGCTATTCGTAGACGATAGTTATGAGAAGTTTTTGTCTGCTTTACATTCGAGAGGACAAATTGACGTGCATGTTGTGGCAGCGATCATCCATCGATAGATGCAGAAAGACGATTGGGCAAGACTTGCACAATCTGTAGCATCGAAATTTGTATTCTCACTGCTATGAATCCTTCACTATTATGAATAACACGCCTATCAAATTCCAGCCAACCCGTACAATGCTATTTACTGACCACTCGTCAAATGCTCTCATAAAAGTTGCTGTCACAATGAGTGAACCAATCAGATCTAGACCGATGAGAGTGATAAATGCTTTTTATGTTCAAGCGTGCCCCTCGACTTTCTTGGGTCCTCTACGGCCAAGTAACGTTGCATTGTCCATGTTGAGCTCAAATCCTTTCTTTCTACCCGATGCTTGAGGCGTTCGATGATTGGAATTATCCACACGTCTCTTCTTCTCTCCAATCGAGGTGTTTTGTAGACTGCCAGTGACGCCTTCGACAGAAGAGCCCGATTTACGCTTGTCAGCTGCAACCTCTGCATGATATTCGTCCTCCTCGTCCTCGTCCATGGAGTTGAGGTCGGCCAGGCGGTAATTGGCATGCTTGATGTTCTTCTTTCTTGCGCCCTCTTCTTCCTGCCGATGGACAGCATACGTGACATCAAAGACTTCTCGTAGAGCGACCAAGCCTGGTGACCTAAAGTCTCGGCGAGTACCACCAGGAGTTTGTGGAATGGTGTATCGGCCTCCAGGCGTTTGTGCAGGATAAGCGTCCAGCTCCATAGCCATAGGTGTTTGCGCGGCCAACCCTGTTGGTGGAGCGTCCGTCGCAGGTTGAGTTTCCTCCTGAGATTCCTTGATCCATGGATGGTCGAGGAATTCATCAATGGTGTATCGCTGATCAGGATCAACGGTGAGTAGGTGAGAGATGAGGTCTTGGGCGCTCTTGCTGATTTCGTCCCACCAAGGACTGAGGAAAGTGTATTGTCCACGAGCGACCTTTTCAGTCAAGACTTGAATGCTCTCATCGTAGAAAGGAGGGAAGCCACAGAGGAGTGTGTACAAGACACATCCAAGTGCCCACATATCCACAGACTTGGAGTATCGTTCATCCTTCACAATTTCCGGAGCTGTATATCCTACAGTACCACAGGGCGTCATTGTTTGAGCATCCCACACAACCTTGGACAATCCAAAGTCAGCAATCTTGACAACTCCAATACCACCGGAACCAAGACCAGGAACGAATTCCCCTTCGTCCTCCTTCTCCTCATCCTCGCCGGACCGAATGATAGGTTGCTTCGAGGGCATGAATGCTATAGGTTCAAACAAGAGATTTTCGGGTTTGATATCACGGTGAACGACACCCTTGACCTCGTGAAGATAATGGATGGATTTCGCGACTTGAGTGATGACATGTCTCGACAAATCTTCCGAAAAGTAAGTCAAGCGAACGATTTGATGGAACAATTCTCCACCCGAGCATAGCTCGAGGACAAGATAGTAGTAATCTCGCGATTCCAAAAACTCGTAGAGTTTGACCACATTCGGATGATCTAGATTCCTCATGATCTGCACCTCTTTGAGGATGTTTGCTCGCTAAAGCCATTCGTCAGCACTTTACTCTTCGCGTAGCTCGAGAGGTATCTTACCTCGATGCCTTTCGGTGCCTTCTTCTTGATGTTCGGGTGCAGATGAGAGTTTCCCTAACGAAAGGTTGGCTCTTGTCTTTCACAACCTCGAGCAGAAGTGCATCCTGTAGGCAAGAGACACCTCTGTCGGGGATGGACTTACCTGAGAAGAATTTAATTCGTACTTTCGGACAACCTTGACGGCGACAGTCTGGCCAGTCTGTCGATGTTGTGCCTTGTAGACATTTGAAAATGCACCGCTAAGGAAAGTTAGCACAAGTGACATGCCAGACCGCCGCACTTACTCTCCCATTTTGAGCACCAATTTGTATTGTTCAAGACCAGGATACAATGGAAGCTTGCCTCTTGCTTCATTCTCTTCGGCCACGATACGAGCTGCAGCTTCGTTGAGTGCAGGTTCGACCGTCTTCATTTGTGCGGCTTGTTGCGCCTTCTCCTGAGCGGCTCGTTCAGCAGCTAATTTCGCCTGCATGTCGCGCGCCTGTGTCTGGGTGTATGCATCGGTCGAGAACGCACCCTGTTGTTGTGTGGGTGAATCTGCCGTTCGAGCCTGTTTACCATGCCGGATGAAGTTTTTGAGGTTCTGTAGGACCATCGTCAGCAAAGCTTACAAGAAAGATGTGACGGGAGCGGTTCTTACCTCAATCATGGGCATCGTGAGGAGCTTCTACGATGACCTCTACAAAATGTCGGACAACAACCTGACAAGACTATCAAACCGTTGAGTGGAAAGTCTTGGGTTCGCAACTATGACGCACTTGATGTCAACTGTCAGGAAACTTGTTAGTAATTCGGACAATCTCGCCTGCACGAGATATGCTGAATTCTTTATGCCTGTATAAGAGTGGCAGAGATGATCAAGGACGTGCTGGTTACTGAGCTGTGCGTCTGAACCAGGGCTGTCGGCGGACGTTAAGACAGGAGCGGTAGTGGTAGTGGTAGTGGTAGGGAGCAGGGTAGACAGGAGACGGCAGACGGCAGACGGAGGGAGGAACAATGAATGGGATGGGAGCCATGGATGGTGGAAGGGGAGGGTCGATCACAAGGATGACGATGATGGATGGCCAGAAGGGGGAAACGAGAGGAGCGAGGAAGGGAAGTGCGACTTGGGGTGGATCTTGCCGTGAGCCAAGGCAGGCACAGGCAGACTCTCCTTCTCTTCCAGGATTGTGCTCTTTAGCAAGGAGGGAGAGGGAGAGAGACAGAGAGAGCGCGCAAGCGACTTGCTCGGAGGGCGGCAGATGGTTCACTCAAGACGGTTGCGGCTGATCAGGGCTTCCGAGCTTGCGCTGCGCTGCGCTGGGCAGCAGGTGGTGAGGGACGATGACGGATGGGAAGAGACAAATTTCTGGTGGCATGAGGTATTCACTTCTTGGCTCCCTCCCTCCCTCCCTCCCTCTCTCGCTGGGCTGGGCTGGGCTGGCTGGCTGAACTGGGCTGAGTCTGCTCAGACGAAACGTCACTTTAGGCATTGTCAATTGTTCCACTTGGGCTTCAGCCGAGACGTCAGCTTACTCCTTGAGCAATTGTCGTCTCCTTGGCTGTCTCGAGAGATGCCAAAGCCTTGTAGAAAGAATCAAGACACACACATATACTTCTTCTTCCGAGGAATCTTACAAGAGAGAGAGAGACACTTCGCGCTCTCTTCTACCTCGGAGTGTCCGCTCTGTGAAGGATTTGATCATGACCAAGAACATAACGACCTCTTTTTGTAGCTAGCTAGGCGTTGCTGAAGCACGCAGCACGACTTACTTTTTTGAGATACAAGTTCAGCCTCGTTCAGACGATTGGCCTGGCAGATGTCCTACGTACAATTGACCAGAGAAAGCACACATCCGTGCGCATGAATGTACAAGGCTGGGCAGAAGATGACGATGGGCTGAGCAATGCGGCGCCTTGGTGTTGTGCCCACAGGATTTATCAATCTTCAGAGCGCACCTGGGCAAACTTCCAGCTCGACCTAATTAATTCTCTACTGAGATTTGCCCGGAGTGGAGCTCGTTTCGCATCAAGTGCCCAATTGATCATCAATCACTATTAGCCAATCACACGCCGTCATCTGTATCTTCCACCCCGGACGACAGATTCCATTGATGCGCACCACTTTCGTCATAACTGCCAACTCTAAAAGTCTCGGCAGCTGCAGCTGGGCTTGCAATTGTCATACAGACCTATAGCTACCTATTTTGAATTTGTCAACGGCTTCATATACCAAGTGCAAATGATCATGGAATGACCAGCGCAGCAGAATGTGTCCACCGCCAATCTTAATCAGCCGGCGCCAGTGTCGTGCGAGTCATTGCTCACGTAGGCCTAAGGAGAGCCGGTGTAAGATCGCATGCCACATCCCTACGATTTCTGCCTGTCAATTAGTACTTTCTATAAATGTACTTTAAAGTCATAGACCAAGAAAACGCAATCTCATGTACTATCTTGCAGTGTACGTCTAATGATTGGTTCGTGTATAAGTATCCTTCTGATCTACGCACAATGTTCTCGCCAACGCTCAATTCGCAGATCTCTGCTCCCAATTTCACATATCGTATGGTATGCTATACATCTATCTCGTGTCCAAGTCATCATGCCTGTGTCTGTCTATAGTTGCCGCAGTTTCCTCTGCCTGTAGCCTCGTTAGCTTGAACCGATCAGGCGTTAGGGTTGCACTCACCTGCGAAATCCTGACTGTGCCTCCTGCAGCCGAACAATCACTGCTTGACCGATTCGAGTTCTTGACAGGGCAAAGCACGCGACTAGATATGCCGAGCCTAGCAAAGTCGTGATATGAACCACCCACCACACAGTGTTGTGTACAAACTTTACTGCTTGATAGTGGAATTTCCACTCTTTGGTCGTGCGATCAAAAGATGCAGTTAATAAACCCGTACTGCCCCCGTACTGTCCCATCACACTACGTACAGTGACCTCCTCAATAACTTTCGTGCCCGAGGTCTTTAATTGCGGCAAGAGTCCTCGTTTGAAATTGGACGCTTCCCAGTATTGATTAGCCACCACGGGCGCTCTATGCAAAGTGTGACAACCTTCATGGTCATGTCCAGACAGAATAATTCCATCTCCATGTCCAAACACTCCCTCGAGTACTGCCTTTGAGCTGTCTTGCGAGAGAAAGTTCTGTTCCTTGAGCATAATGCGAGGTTGCTCGTAGTATACCATATGTGGTCGATCGACACATATTCCAGCGTCTTTGTGCAAGGGCACATGAGTCAACAGGATCGTGGCTCCGTTGAAGCAAGCAGAACCGGTCGTCGGTTTCTGTAACGAATGCTTGTCGTCCACATATCGCAAGCCATCGCCATCGCACGCACTTGGAAGTGTCCGTAGGAACTCATGAGTTTCTGCTCGTACGCCCTCATCATACGCTGGGCCGTCAAGCAAAAGATCGTTCAGACCGACAACTCTCAGTGCAGGGGACCCATGGTCGGCGTCTGCCGCTCTAAGCTCGCGAATGTAATTCAGCGGACCGAACCGGTGTATCCATCGATTGACTCGAAATGATGTCATGTCACCAGCATATCCAACATCATGATTGCCCGTGATGTTGAAGATGGATTCCTTGTCTGTCAATCGCAATATTCTGTCCTCCAATCTCTGACTTCGCTTAGCAAACTCCGCATCGTCGATCCATTGAGAGGACATGTGATCGCCGAGCACGACTGTGTGCGTAGGCTTGGTGAAGAAATGCATGGCACGGTGTATGTGACCAAGATAGTGGTCATTGCCCCAAATGTCGAGTCGACCTCGCCAGCCCATGCGAGCAGCCTTGCTATCCCCCTCCAAATGAGGATCTTACAAATTTTAGCTTGTGATACACAGAAAGCTGTAGGAGTTACCAGCCAATATGAGCATCCTGACAGGTGGTCTCCCAACAGGAAGCAGATGTGAAGTCCCCTTCAGGAATGGATAGCAGAACAGGAAGATGTTCGCAATCAAGATGACGAGACCCACACATGCGTTGATTCTGGCCAACATCTTCGTTCAGCTGGAGATAGCTGATCAGGCTTTTATTGTATAATAATTGATAGTATCTTGCAATCTGAAGCAGATGTTTCGTTAAAAGAATTCAATAATCAATCAAGTTTTAAAGAATCAGGACCGTGTATTATGGAGTCATACCTACCAAGCATCTTAGACGGGCATGACACATGAGTGTCCGGATTGGATTGATCTTGTTGGTGCTTAAGCTGACTACAGTAGCTATCTATAGGTAGTGTTGTACTTCGGCTGTTGGGCCACTGTAGATTTCCATCCTTGCTGAAGTGCCATTCAGCCACTTTACCGAGACGCTCAACAACGGAGTCTCCGATGTGCTGATCCGACCGAGCGATATCGATCAGCGCTCTTTATACGAGTACGCGACCAACCCACTTCAATGTTGCACCGTTTCTGTGGTTGTAGTATTTCATTCTTATAACTATGACATTTTTGTGAATTGACTCACTTGATCCTTCACCAGTCGCTTCTGGCTTCCAGATACTCTACTCAGCCGGAGAGGCAAGAGAGAGTCATGTCAGACTCGAGACACAGGCCTCCACCGCCACCTCCACCCCCAGTCGAGATTGCTGGTCGACCGGCACCGTAAGCCTTTTCCAGTGAAGACTAGTGATGGTGACTAAATCCTGCAGTCCACCTCCACCTCCGTCAGCTAAAGAACCTGTACAAAGACGCGACCCAAAACTTGAGGAGAAGCAGAGGAAATGGCATCAATCACAAAAACAGAAGTTCTCGAAGCAGCGCCGCATGGGTTTCATCGAGACTCAGAAAGCCGACTTACCGCCCGAACACCTGAGGCAGATCATGCGTATGCACGGCGATATGAGTAGCAAGAAGTACAGGCATGATAAGCGTTCATACCTCGGTGCACTCAAATACATGCCTCATGCAGTTCTCAAACTACTGGAAAATATGCCCATGCCTTGGGAAGATGTTCGCGAAGTGCCAGTCCTATACCATATCACCGGAGCAATCACTTTCGTCAACACAGTACCGCGAGTCATCGAACCTCTCTTTATAGCGCAATGGGCTACAATGTGGATTATGATGCGACGTGAGAAACGCGATCGACGACACATGCGGCGAATTCGATTGCCTCCTTTTGATGATGAAGAAGCCCCTCTGCTTGAACAAGCTCAAGAAATGGCTGAATTGGAACCACCCGAGCCAATACAGATGGAATTCGACTCAGAGGAAGACTCTGCTATTGCTGAGTGGTTCTATGACCATCAAGCTCTGATCGATACAGATCAAGTCAACGGACCTTCTTACAAAACATGGAATCTCAGCTTACCACAAATGGCGGCATTGCATCGCTACTCGCAACAGTTGTTGTCCGACTTGTCAGACGAGAACTATTTCTATTTGTTTGACAAAAAATCATTCTTTACTGGCAAGGCATTGAACATGGCGATACCCGGTGGCCCAAGATTCGAGCCTCTGTTCAAGGAGACCCGTGAGACTCGAGACGAAGATTGGAATGAGTTCAATGATGTCCATAAGATCATCTTTCGACATCCTCTGAGATCTGAGTACAAAATTGCATTTCCCTACATGTACAACTCACTACCGCGCTCGGTACATTTGAGTTGGTATCACGAGCCCACAAGCATGTATGTCAAAGCCGAAGACCCTGACCTACCAGCATTCTATTTTGATCCTATAATCAATCCAATACGCCGTGTGGAACCAAGAAATCTCGACATTTCCTTGGAAGACGAGATCTTTGGAGAACTTGAAGAAGATGACTTTGAATTACCGGCAAATGTCCAACCATTCCTCTCAGATGTACCTTTGGAGAACGAACTGACAGCTTCCGCTATAGCTCTGTGGTGGGCTCCATATCCCTTCAACAAACGTAGTGGGAGGACGGTTCGTGCTCAAGATGTGCCACTGGTAAAGCAGTGGTATCTTGAGCATTGTCCACCGAATCAGCCTGTCAAGGTACGTGTCTCTTACCAGAAGCTACTTAAGAACTACATCCTGAACGAGCTGCATTCGAAGAGACCAAAACCGCACAGTAACAAGAGTCTTTACAAGCAACTCAAAGCGACCAAGTACTTTCAAAGCACAACGATAGATTGGGTGGAAGCTGGATTGCAGCTCGTGCGACAAGGCTACAATATGCTGAACCTACTCATCCATCGCAAGGGACTTACATATCTACACCTCGATTATAATATGAACCTAAAGCCCGTCAAGACTTTAACGACAAAGGAACGTAAGAAGTCTCGTTTCGGTAATGCGTTCCATCTTATCCGAGAGATCCTACGTCTAACAAAACTTCTTGTGGACTCACAGGTCCAATACAGGTTGGGCAATATCGATTCGTTCCAGCTGGCTGATGGTATACACTATATATTCAACCACATTGGACAGCTTACCGGTATGTACCGTTATAAGTATCGTTTGATGCGTCAAATTCGAGCTTGTAAGGATCTCAAGCACTTGATTTATTATCGTTTCAATACTGGTCCAGTAGGCAAGGGTCCTGGTTGCGGATTCTGGGGTCCAGCCTGGCGTGTCTGGCTTTTTTTCCTTCGTGGAATTGTACCTTTGCTCGAAAGATGGCTATCAAATCTGCTTGCGCGCCAGTTTGAGGGCAGGCATTCCAAGGGCGTAGCCAAGACAATCACCAAACAACGAGTCGAGTCCAATTACGATCTCGAGCTTCGAGCATCCATCATGAACGATATACTGGACATGATGCCTGAAGGTGTAAAAGCGAACAAGACGAAAACAATTTTACAGCACTTATCCGAAGCCTGGCGTTGCTGGAAGAGCAACATCGGTTGGAGAGTACCTGGGCTGCCCGCCCAAGTTGAGTCCATCATCCTGAGGTATGTGAAGGCAAAATCCGATTATTGGGTTTCTGTCGCACACTATAATCGAGAACGAATTCGTCGTGGAGCTACTGTGGACAAAACAGTCGCGAAGAAGAATCTAGGAAGATTGACTCGTCTCTTCCTGAAGTCTGAACAGGAAAGGCAACATAATTACTTGAAGGACGGTCCCTACGTTTCAGCTGAGGAAGCTGTGGCAATCTACACAACAACGGTTCACTGGCTCGAGTCCCGAAGGTTTCAACCTATACCATTTCCGCCGCTCAACTACAAGCATGATACGAAATTATTGATTCTGGCTCTTGAGCGACTTAAGGAAGCTTACAGTGTCCAAGGGCGTCTCAATCAATCTCAACGAGAAGAACTGGCGCTTATTGAGCAAGCATATGATAATCCGCACGAATGTCTCAGTAGAATCAAGCGGCTTCTTCTGACGCAGCGTTCGTTCAAGGAAGCGGGTATCGAATTTATGGATAATTATAGTCATTTGACCCCAGTCTACGATATCGAGCCACTGGAAAAAATCACTGATGCATATCTCGATCAGTACCTGTGGTATGAGGCTGATAAAAGACACTTGTTCCCGTCCTGGATCAAGCCCTCTGACTCCGAACCTCCGCCGCTACTGGCTTACAAGTGGTGTCAAGGTGTCAACAATTTGACGGATATCTGGGAAACGACAGACGGCAGCTCAGTCGTTATGATGGAGACATCGTTCTCAAAGATGTACGAAAAGATTGATCTCACTCTGCTCAGCCGACTGACTGGCCTGATCATGGACGCCAACCTCAGCGCCTATTGTACTGCCAAGAACAATATAGTCTTGACTTACAAAGACATGAGTCACACTAACGCATATGGCTTGATTCGCGGACTGCAATTCAGTTCTTTCATCGTCCAGTACTATGGACTGATCCTCGATATTCTGCTACTGGGGTTGCATCGTGCCACAGAGATTGCTGGGCCACCACAGATGCCGAATGACTTTCTGCAATTTAAGGATGTGGCTACCGAGACTCGACACCCGATACGTCTCTACACTCGATACATCGATCGAATACACATTCTATTTAAGTTCAATCCGGAAGATTCGCGAGACCTGATTCAACGATTCCTTTCAGAGTCGCCCGACCCTAACTTCGAATCACTTGTTGGCTACCACAATAAAACATGTTGGCCACGAGATTGTCGAATGCGTCTAATGAAACGTGATGTACACCTAGGCAGGGCCGTCTTTTGGGATATGAAGTCACGACTACCGAGATCCTTGACGACTCTTGAGTGGGACGATTCTTTCGTTTCAGTCTACTCCAGAGACAACCCGAATTTGTTGTTCTCAATGTGCGGATTCGAAGTCAGAATATTGCCAAAGATTCGCAATCAAGAAGAAGAGTTCTCCCTCAAAGACGGTGTATGGAATCTCGTGAATGATGATACGAAAGAAAGAACTGCGCAAGCTTACCTCCGGGTAAGTGAAGCCGATCAGTCCAAATTTCACAATCGCATTAGGCAAATCCTGATGTCATCTGGGTCTACTACGTTCACGAAGATCGCAAACAAGTGGAACACAGCTCTAATCTCTTTGCTCACTTACTATAGAGAAGCTGTCATTACTACACCTGAGCTTCTCGACATTCTTGTGAAGTGTGAAACGAAGATCCAAACACGAGTCAAGATTGGTCTCAATTCGAAGATGCCCTCTAGATTTCCACCGGCTGTGTTCTATAGTCCGAAGGAAGTTGGCGGTCTTGGTATGCTGTCGATGGGGCATATCTTGATCCCTCAATCAGATCTCCGGTGGTCGTCGCAAACAGATGCTGGTGGGATCACACACTTCCGATCTGGTATGTCTCACGACAACGAGACGCATATTCCAGCCCTGTATAGATACATCAATCCGTGGGAAGCTGAGTTCTCCGATAGTCAGAGAGTATGGGCCGAATACGCCCAGAAGCGACAGGAAGCTAATGCTCAGAATCGTCGGCTGACTTTGGAAGATCTGGAAGATTCGTGGGACCGCGGACTACCAAGAATCAATACCTTGTTCCAGAAGGATCGCCATACTTTAGCTTATGACAAAGGCTGGCGGGTTCGAACAGATTTCAAACAGTACCAACTACTGAAGAATAATCCTTTCTGGTGGACAAGCGCTCGCCATGACGGAAAGCTCTGGAATTTGAACAACTACAGAACGGATATGATACAAGCACTTGGTGGTGTAGAAGGAATACTTGAACATACTATGTTCAAAGCTACGTATTTCCCGTCCTGGGAAGGTTTGTTCTGGGAGAAAGCATCTGGTTTCGAAGATTCCATGAAGTACAAGAAGCTCACGAATGCACAGCGATCGGGTCTCAACCAGATTCCCAATCGTAGATTCACTTTGTGGTGGTCACCAACCATCAATCGCGCTAACGTCTATGTCGGATTCCAGGTACAGCTCGATCTGACGGGAATCATGATGCACGGAAAGATCCCGACACTCAAAATTTCACTTATACAGATTTTCCGTTCTCACTTGTGGCAGAAGATTCACGAATCTGTCATTATCGACTTATGCCAAGTGTTCGATCAGGAACTCGAGGCCCTCCAAATTGAACAAGTGCAGAAAGAGGCTATTCACCCAAGAAAGTCCTACAAGATGAACAGTTCTTGTGCGGATATCACATTGTTCGCAACGCACAAATGGAACACTTCTAAGCCATCACTAATCAGTGACAACCGTGAAGTCTTGGATGGAACGGCGACGAATAAGTTCTGGATCGATGTCCAACTACGTTTTGGCGATTACGATAGTCACGATATTGAGCGATATACGCGAGCCAAGTATCTGGACTACACGACCGACTCTCAAAGTATCTACCCATCACCAAATGGATTGATGATCGGCATTGACTTAGCCTACAACCTTTGGTCAGGGTTTGGGCAATTCTTTCCGGGCATGAAACCATTGATGCAACAGGCTATGGGCAAAATCATGAAGTCTAATCCATCCTTGTATGTCTTGCGAGAAAGAATCAGGAAAGGATTGCAGCTTTACTCGTCCGAGCCAACAGAGGCCTATCTCAACAGTCAAAATTACTCCGAGCTATTCTCCAATCAGACCATGTGGTTCGTGGACGACACGAATGTCTATCGAGTCACGATACACAAGACGTTCGAGGGCAATTTGACCACAAAACCTATCAATGGAGCGATCTTCATATTGAACCCGCAGACAGGTCAATTGTTCTTGAAGGTCATACATACAAGTGTATGGGCCGGTCAGAAGCGTCTAGGACAGCTGGCTAAGTGGAAAACTGCAGAGGAGGTGGCTGCCCTGATTCGTTCTCTACCTGTCGAGGAGCAGCCTCAGCAATTGATCGTGACCAGGAAAGGTATGCTTGATCCTCTGGAGGTACATCTCCTCGACTTCCCTAATGTCACTATCAAAGGATCAGAACTCCAGCTACCTTTCCAAGCAGCACTGAAGATCGAGAAGTTTGGTGACCTCATTTTGAAGGCCACAGAGCCTCAGATGGTGCTCTTCAACATGTATGACGACTGGACAAAGTCCATCTCGTCTTATACCGCCTTCTCTCGTTTGATCCTCATCCTGCGCGCGCTTCACGTTAATCTCGACAAGACTAAGCTCATACTGCGACCCTCACGTGAAGTCATTACACTGGAGCACCACATCTGGCCAAATCTCACAGATCAACAGTGGGTTGATGTAGAGCTACAGCTGCGCGATCTCATTCTGGCTGACTATGGCAAGAAGAACAGTGTCAATGTAGCAAGTTTGACTCAAACAGAAGTCCGTGATATCATTCTTGGCATGGAGATCAGCGCCCCATCCCTTCAGAGGCAAGAAATCGCGAAAGTCGAGGCAGGTCGGGAGCAGTCCCAGCTGACTGCCACAACCCATGCAACGACCAATGTCCACGGTGACGAAATCATTACCACTACCACATCAGCATATGAACAGGCTAGAATGCAGTCCCGAACGGAGTGGCGAACCCGTGCAATAGCAACGACGAATTTACACTTGAGAACAAAAAACATCTATGTTGATTCTGAAGACATCCGGGAGGACAGTCCTTACACTTACATCATGCCGAAAAATCTACTGAAGAAGTTCATCACTATTGCAGACATGCGAACTCAAATAGCTGGTTTCCTGTACGGGTCATCACCATCAGACAATGCTGCTGTGAAGGAGATCACATGCATTGCTATGGTACCACAACGAGGCTCGAACGCGACAGTTGAACTACCTCACAAGCTGCCAGAAAATGATGTGTTGCTCAAGGGGCTTGAGCCTCTCGGCTGGATACATACCCAAGATCGAGAACACCGTCATTTGACGTCGAACGACGTTACTGTACACGCTAAGCAGATGCAATTGCATCCAGAGTGGACCGATAGCGCGGCAACAATGACAATCTCCTTCACCCCTGGCTCTGTCTCCATCGGGATCTACAACTTGAATGAGGCTGGTCGTGAATGGGGAGTCAAAAACCAAGATATGAGCAACATTGCTCAAGGTTGGGATGCATCTATGGCATCTAAAGCACAAGTCCTACTTTCCGATCGAATCATGGGCTTCTTTCTAGTGCCGGAGGAGAATAGATGGAACTATCACTTCTCCGGGGCAAGCTGGACAGCAGGCATGAGTTACTCCATGAAGCTGGATCGTCCACTAGGGTTCTTCGATCCCGAGCATCGACATGTCCATTTCGCTCAAATCGACGAAGGCAGTCCACAAGACTCCGAGCGGGAGGATCTTTTTGCCTAAAGAATTATTATGTACATAAAATGTAAATAAGTGCATGCAGTCTCGATAGGTAGCACGTAGCATCAAGCGAGTAACGTGGGTCACAAATATACATTACAAATAAACACTACAGAATGACATGTTGAGCGTTTCCCGCCACCATGGTCCGGCCATTATCGACTGATAGTGTTGAGCATGCTAGCACCCAGATTGAAAGTTTCGAGTCAGCAGCACTTTTCTCCGAGCATAATACAGAAACGTAGAATGCAGCTATACCGAGATCGCACACGAGCCAGTCGTTGTGCTATTAGGTTCACCATAAGATGCACATTTTCGACAAATCGCGCCAGCGCGATCGTCCATCTGCAAAACACAGCAAAATCTGCCACGTTCCGGTTCTTGACATTGCGCAATCGAAGTGAAGACTGTAGGATAGGAGCAAGAATGATCAATCGTACAGTGAATCCTTGAGGAACTGTATCGTGCGACGCAACGCATCACGAGAGGCGGCGGCGGCTCCTTTCTTGTTGGGATGATATCGCGTACAGAAGCCGTGCTCGGTAGTGGGATAAGTGACGAATTGGCTCTCAAAGTACTTTGTCGAAAGGCTCTTTTGGGCAGCATCCTTCTCTTCCTGCGGAAACGTGCGATCCGTGTCGGCGCACAACCAGAGTGTGGGCGTCTGGATCCCGGCAACCTCGTCTTGTTCCAGGAAGGAAGGGCAGGAAATGACGGAACATCGGACGCGCCCGGATGCGTTTGCGAGGGCAGAGTATCGGCCTCCGAAGCAGTATCCTACGCTGGCGATACCTGATCGAGGACGAATGTTGTCTTCGACATAGTCTAGGATTTTCGCACAAATCGGTGCCGTTGCGGCCTTGTTGTGAGACTTGCACCAGTCCGCAAAGTGGGCGCTCGCACTGGGTAAACTGAAATCGAGCGTGTCGCCGGCAAACAAATCTGGCATTATCACCAAGAACCCACAGTCTGCCAGTTCGTCGCAGATCAGTCTCGTATTGGTGAAGCGGAACCCGAATAGGTCGGGAAACACTATCACTACCGAGTCGTCATTGCGGCGACCAATCATGTAGCAATTCACGCCGTTCATGACTGATTCGATACCACGGGGTTCGCCATCATGTAAAGGGCCTGACGAGAGGTTATGCGCTGTGGAGAGGTGTTGGAGCGTCGATGTCTGGGTCTCTGTCATACCTTGCGCCTTGAGGTCGTGCAGATTCGAATATCAGGCAGCGCAGACGGCAATGTAAACAATATACAGAGGTAATTTTATTGTTGGCTTGCGACAGAGGAAGTGGCAGTAACGCACAGGCCACTGTAATTATTGCGTCTGTGCAACCAGGACATTGATTCGTGAAGATGTAGGCGTTGTTTGTGAAAGGAGGGAGGCAAGTGGCCAAGCGAGAAGCGAAACTGGGGGCGGCAACGGGCGGAGATTTGCCTTCCAAAAGTCGCATTTCTCCCAAATCCCGTGTCACTGGCCACACACAATCACATTCACCCTCACATGCAATTCATCCTTCTGCACAACATGCATCCATCCGTTCCGATAGATGAATTACATGATTGACAACTGAACGATGCTTGTAACTTTACGTACTTGTGGTAACTATCTACATAGAATTATGATAATGATACGTAACGCTGGCCCTTCAAGCATGAAGTCTTTGACACTCGCAATGACAGTCTGGCACGACACAAGTGTCCCCGAGTTGGGCCTCCTCGAGTCTTTGACGACATTTGTGATGTGCAGTGTGTGCACAGAGACGACACCAACTCCCGGCTCCCCTGACCACGACCCCGCACACGATGCACAGCACCGTATTTTGACATCGGGGACACATCCAGTAGTCTCCTAGCTCCCGTACTAGAGGTACGGCTTTCTTGCAGCGACTACAGGAAGTGTGCATGACTATATCTCCTTCCGCCTGGGCGCGAATGAACTCGGATGCGGTACTGTTGATGACCTCGCTCGCTGTACTGAAGAGACGATGCCTGCGTAGCAGATCCACATAGCAATACAGCCACTCGTCTACTTGTCTCTCAGGGACACTGACATGGTCCTTGAGCACGAGACAGATCGAGGAACACATCTGCACGTCTCCCTGTTCCTGATGGTGCCGCAAGATTCTCGTAACAGTGCTTTGCAGGTCTTCCCTGGCTCGCTCCATGCCAACAGTCATCTCCTCAAGGACATCAAAGCTCGCAAGCTTGGAAAAGTCCCTGCTGTTAGACATGGATGTGTTCAGATGCGGAGATGCGATATCAGTGCTGCCAGATCCTTGTTGCACATGCTGCGGTAGAATCACCGGGCTACTTGTTGCATCAGTCTGTACACGGCTCGGACGTTGAGACAAGAGTGCTGGATCAGTGCCTGTCGATTGACTTGAGTCCGCAGCCATTATTGCCTCAGCAACCATAGCAGGAGTCGGCAAGATCATGTCGACCGGGCGGTGAAGCGGACTTTCCGTACTGGGCTTCCTTGTGCCTTTGTATTCTCTTGACATGGGCGTGTGCAGAGAAGAGCTGGCGCCAGTACGAGGCAGAGCTGTATCGCTGCTAGCGGTCAGAGAAAGTGGTGGAACGTTGTCTACGTATTTGGGCATGATGAAGGAATTCGCAGGACTTCCTCGCATAGTTGTATGTCCGGAATCAGCCATCTGTGGAGTCGACCTTAACCTCTCAATATCACGACGAATCAGGGAATCACCCATGCGTGACATTGTTAGAGATTGATTGAGAGATGGTTTGCGTTGCCTAGGTCCTCGACGATGAGCTCGTTCGAGGTGCTCAAGTCCCAGCTTTATCAATTTCCAGGCTTTGGACGCCTCTGGTCGTCGAGCTTGATGAGCAGTAAGGGCATTACGAGCACAGGACCTGATGGACTGTTCGCTGCTGATAAAATACTCAGTGGCTAGATGACGGAACAGCTTGGCGTTGTCATCGTCTGGAAAGATGATTGCGAATGATTGCGTGGGTTGAAACGTCGATGCTCGTGGATTGAGGACTTCCATCAATGATTTCGAATGATGCTCTTTGCGGCCTTTGTGTACCTCACGCGTGAGATCTAGTGAACTTGAATCTCGCGAAGCATTGCGCTGATGTGAAGCTCTGATACGGGCCTTGTCAAGTTGGCGATCTCCAAGACAAATCGCGATGTCGTCGACAGTATTCCAGCCGAACGCATAATGCGACACAGAGTCAATTGGTGCGGGCGCCAATCGTACTGAATGCTGTCGGAATGTTTGATCTTTCGAGCAAGACAGTAGTGTGTCGGAGTTCTTCCAGAGAATACCTGTAGGTGTCGCCGTATGGTCCGCAAAGGTACGACTTGCGATATACGGTCGCGTGAGGTCCCATAAGCTGATCGTGTTGTCCATACTGAAGGCGCAGCTAGCAAGCTCACAATTCGTTGCGGAACTGCCAGGACGCCATGCTACACGAGCCACTGGTGCCATGGTCTGCAGGTACCTTACTGGTTTGCGCATGTCACTACTCAAATCCCATACCTTGATAATCTTGTCTCGGCCGCCGGTAGCCAGATGCTTACCATCGGCATGCCAATCCAAAGCTAACGCAAGCCCATGGTGAGCATTCAATTTCTTCTCATAGATCTTCGGACTGCGTAGATCCCATTTCTGCAGAGTACCGTTGTCATAGACAGCTGCTAGCTCAAGAGCATTCGTAGAATTGAAGGCGACATCTCTGACCGCTTCAGCTTTACCATGCAGCACAAATCGAGCACTACCGTCCCGATCTCGGAGGTCCCATAATTTCATACTACCATCTTGCGAAGCTGATAAGAGCCACGAACCATTTCCAGGATTGAAGTCCAGCCTGTTGACTGCTCGGTTGTGGCCGGTAATGACTCGGTCCACCTTTTTCGAACTCGCGTATTCTAGGTCCCATACCACGATTGACCCATTGGACGTAGCGGTAGCTACGAGACCAGACGTGGCTCCGATTCCCCATTTGACGTCATTGGATGAGTAACTCAAGTTGGTGCGATGGCTTGCTCGGAGATTGTACTTTTCCACGATTTCATAAGGCTCTAGTGTTAAAACTTTGAGAACCTCTCTTCCTGCAATCACTACCTGTCGTAAATCTGGACTCGTCGCAATTGCGCTGATAGAGCCCTCAGCATAATAAGATAAATCCCGTGATTTTGGCTGTGACGATTGTGTTTCTGTGCGAGGTTCGTTCGGTGCACCAGTTTGTGGTCGGGATAATAAGCCTTTCGTGTACTTGGAAAAAGTCGAAGGTTGTTTGATTGCCTTTTCATTCATCTTTTCAATATTCTACCACTTTTCCGCACATCGACAAGGCTCGTCTACACATCAGTGCCACAGCTGACAAGAACGAGCGCTTATACAGGTTCGAGATGTTTAGTAGTCAATCTTATGACTTCCTCGTCGACTACACCATCAAGGAGAAAAAAGCGACATGTGTTCTCACAGCAAGTGACAATCTGAGTTCATTGCACAGAATATGATGAGTCGCTGAATGCTCAATAGAAGTAGCTATATAGCTAGGCTTGCATGTTGAGACCTCGAGTCTAGATCTTTGGATCAAGGTTCACTGACGATGGAGATGTGGAGGTCCACTTATCGATAAATACCCGCAGATAAAGTCTCCCACGATCATCTGCTGACGTCGATCGTCATTGCTTTTTATATGTAATAGCATAGACGCAACATACAGCGGCCTTTTACTCAATTCACCCATCATAGGCCACTTGAGGAGCACGATTCAAGTTATTTGAACAAAATGCGGCTGATACGCAAAAATTTGGAAAAGGATCAGTCTGGTGCAATCACACTGTATCCTGAACAACCCGAGGACATGTGGCACACGTATAACTTGGTGCAAGTCGGTGACCAGGTCAAGGCAACGACTATCCGTCGGGTAACTAATCAATCTGCCACTGGCTCAACTTCGTCTCAAAAAGTTCGCACAACGCTGACCATTTCGGTTGTCAAAATGGACTTCGACAGTCAAGCATCAGAATTGCACATCAACGGCACAGTCTGCGAAGAAAATCAGCACGTCAAGATGGGTGCGTTCCATACGATAGACCTGGAATTGCATCGTAACTTTACACTCGCTAAGCGGGAATGGGACTCTATAGCGCTAGACCGCGTAGACCTTGCATGTAACCCTGCCAAGACCGCTGAGATTGGTGCAGTTGTGCTGCAGGAAGGTCTCGCTCACATATGTCTTCTGACGGAGTACATGACCATCAATAAATTGAGGATCGAGCAGTCTGTCCCCCGAAAGGTCCGAGGATCAAGTACGGCCCACGAGAAGGGACTAGTCAAATTTTACGATGCCGTTTATGAAGGAATGAAGAAGAACTTTTTCGAAGATGATCGACTCAAGGCGATACTGATAGCTAGTCCTGGATTCGTCGGTGACGGACTGACCAAGAGACTCATGATGCGGGCTGTAGCTGAAGACCGCAAAGACATCATCAAGGCGAAGCCAAAGATTCTGCAGATACATTGCTCTTCAGGCCATCTTTTCAGCTTGACGGAAGTCTTGAAGAGTCCCGAAGTACTCAGTCAGTTGAGTGATACAAAGTTTGCGAGAGAGACCCAGGTGCTCGAAAAGTTTTACAAAATGATGAATGATGATGAGATGCGAGCATGGTACGGGCCCGAGCATGTACAGAAAGCCATTGATGCCGGTGCAGTTGGCACTTTACTAGTCACCGACACGTTGTTTCGTTCAGATGACCTCAAGACGAGAAAGAAATACGTCAAGCTAGTGGAAGACGTTAAGACATCAGGGGGAGAAGTGCTGGTCTTTTCCAGTCTACATGAAAGTGGCAAACAACTTAGTCAAATCGGTGAAATCGCAGCAATACTGACAATCCCTCTGAGTGAAGAGGATTTGGAGATTGAGTAAGTTGTAGCAAGCCTTTAGACGTCTTGCGTGCATATACATATTTAATCCTGTAACAATACGCTAATGCATAATCACACATACACGCTATGAAGTCTGCGTCATTTCCTGTTCATCTCCGCTCTTCGAAGGTCGCCATCCACACACAGCCTCACGTACAACTCTGGCTACCTCGCGGACTTCCACAAACGTGTTGTAGCTGGGTATTGGGCTGAGACGTATCACATCAGGTTGTCTTTCATCCGCAACGATGCCCCGATCCAGAAGCTCGGCCATGACATATTCCATCACGCCCAGGCCCGTAGGCTTGAACAAAACGGAGAGCTGTGCTCCGCGAGCTTCTGAATCCCGGGGTGTTATGATTTCATACCTTGCCATGCTGTTTGCCTTATCAGTCTTTTGCAAAAGTAGCAATTCCAGATATCCTGACAAAAGCATGGATTTGGCTCGCAATGCCGTCATTGAGGTCGAATCGAAAATGCGAAGACTAGCCAGAAGGGAAACGGCATTCAGGACCGATGGATTTGACAATTGATAGCCGGCTGCACCCGGCTGGGGATCAAACGTTGGCTCCATCTTGAATTTAGTTTCTGCATTGTGGCCCCACCATCCAGACAATCTATTTTCATAGTCATAGCCATCTTCTTCAGCTTGTGGTCTTCTAGGATGTCTGGCGTCTGTATGCACAAATATACCCGCGATAGCGCCAGGTCCTGCATTCATGTACTTGTAATTACACCAACAAGCAAAATCTACTTGCCACTTATGGAGTTGCAAGATTACGTTGCCAACTGCATGTGCTAGATCCCAACCAACAATCGCACCGATCTCGTGGCCTTTCTTTGTAATGGTGTCAATATCGAAAAATTGGCCCGTGTAATACTGGACACCTGAGAACATGACCAAGGCAATGTCATCTCGATTGTCCTGCAAAGCTTGCAGGATGTCCTCTGTGCGTAAAGCATACTCTCCAGATCGAGGACGCAGCGCAAGAAGATGTTCCTTTGGAGATAGCCCGTGCAGTCTTACTTGTGAGGTAAAGGCATACTCATCACTGGGAAATGCTTTTGCCTCGTATAGTATTTTGGCCCTCTTGCCTTGCGGCCTGTAAAATGTGCACAGTAGTGTGTGAAGATTGGACGTGAGTGATCCCATGACGGCAACCTCGGACACTTCGGCTCCGACAATTCGAGCCATGGATGCTTGTACTGTATCTGTGATATCCTTCCAAGGACGATCTAAAGGGTGATTAAAGTGTCCCATAACTCCTCTCCCTGCCCACACATCGAGCTCTTGGTCTACCAGCGAGCGAAGTCCTTTGGGCATCAATCCTAAGGAATTGCCACATAAATAGATTGCTGGTAAGTTTGGTCTCGATCGACACTCCTTGTCGGCTGGGACCTTGCTAAGTGTGTCTCTAGTCGGATATGCAAATTTGTCCCTGAGGCTTGACAGGGACGCTGGTAAGCTGTCCATGTACTGTGCAAACTCGGTGCAATCGAAATCATCCGCTGGCGAATCTGCCAGGTGTTCGTTGATTGTGCTCATAGACGATATAGTAGATTGCCCCTTCCTTTTTCCTTTATATACACATGATTTGTATATCACCACAAGGTTTGTGGTCAAGAGCAATGGTGAGCCTGCGTAATGTCAGCTATCGTCGACACTCTGCAATTGAGTACAGTTGAGTGTAGGCTTGGAAGAGTCATCAGTGATCATGGACACACGGAGGGTCCGCAGAAATCCCGGGCGACTCAAGATTCTCAGCCAACATTAATTTGGGGGCACTGGTGGCTTGAGATTGATCGCCCATCAGAATTTGTTCGAAACTTTCCGTCGCACCCAGCGTCACCTCACAACAAGGATAACTGCCGCGGCACACGACACTAATTTTCTTGCGCACTTGTTAAACAGCGCTATTATCGACAGCATCAATAGATAAGGGCTCTCGGATGCTCGAATCACTGAAGAACGATCTTATCGGGTCACACCACAGGCGTAATTCAAACGATTCAGAACGTACTGTGGGCTCGAATGCATCAAGAAATTCTCAGGTCTCAGCTCTCCATCTTAGCGAATCCTACTCAAGACCAGTCTTTGTTTTGGGTAGCAGACCTTTGTTGTTCAATACTATCGAAGATGTCCTTCCACAAGGTTATCTAACGCGAGATGAGCGTACAGAATTTGACAGCCAGGAACAAGTCCTGTTGGAGAATAATGATCTCTTGCCGAATCAATCGCACGCTCTGGAAGTCGTCATGGAAGAAGAGGAACCGATTGACGAGACCAGCAGTCTTCTGACGAGACAATTCTCCCATCAAGTGTATCATGACGACGGACAGCCAGCCGTGCGCGAAATTCCCCGAGCAGAAAGACGCAAGCTTTGGGAAGAGGCAGTGGAGGCACAAAAAGTAGCGACAACCTGGAAATATGAAGCAAAGTTGCTATCTAGCTCTGCAACACCGCTAATCGCTACCTTTGCACTCCAGTATTCCATGCAGTTTGCATCCATATTCTCGCTTGGTCACTTGGGAAGGACTGAACTCGCGGCGGCTTCGCTTGGTAGCATGTCGCAATCAATCACACTGATCGCCTTTGCACAAGGTATTGCGACTGCGCTAGACACGTTATGTGCTCAGTCATTTGGAGCCAATCAGCCTCATCTTGTAGGACTACACTTGCAACGGTGTCTTCTATTGCTGCTGCTGTGCCTTATACCTATTGCCGCGGTATGGTTTACTTCAGAGAAAATCTTTCTGCATCTCAATCAAGCTCCGGAAGTCGCACGTCTTTCGAGTTTGTACTTGAAAGTGCTCTTCATTGGTGCCCCTGGATACGTAGGTTTCGAAGCTTTGAAAAGGTTCACAGCAAGCCAGGGCAACTTTCGGGTCTCGACCTACGCAGTTTGCATCACTGCACCGATCAATGCTATCCTCAATTATGTCCTCGTGTGGCATCCAGACTTTGGACTTGGATTTGCTGGTGCGCCCTTGGCAATGAGCGTATCCTACTGGCTCTCCTTCCTGCTCATGATTGGATTTGTCAAGTATGGTAAAAGTCGCCATGCCTGGCACGGCTTCTCGATCGCTGCCTTCAAGCACTGGATGCCAATGTTGCAGCTTGCTCTACCGGGCTGTCTGATGACCTGTTCAGAATGGTTCGCATATGAAATTATGGCATTCTCATCTTCATTCTTGGGGGTCGTTCCTCTTGGCGCACAGGCGATCTTGAGCACTACTGGATCATTGACATACCAAGTCCCTTTCGCTGTTGCAGTTGGTATCAGCTCTCGTGTTGGCAATCTGCTTGGTGCTGGGCTGGCTGGTCCGGCTCGCACTGCTACTCTAGTCGGAGTTGTTCTTTCGGGTATGATCGGATGTCTGGTGGGTGCAACTATAGTAGCCCTCAGATATGACTGGGGCAGGCTTTTCTCGGATGACTACGAAGTTGTTGCGCTTGCTGCTCGTCTGCTACCATTATGCGCGCTCTTTAACCTTGCGGACTGCATACAGGTCATCACAGCAGGGATACTTCGGGGTCAAGGCAAGCAGCATATCGGTGGGATCTTGAACCTGGTTGGATACTATTTAATAGCTATTCCACTAGGTCTCGTCCTCTGCTTCAAATTCGATCTCGGCTTGGCAGGCCTGTGGATTGGTATGTGTGTTGCCATTTGGCTCATCAGCTTAATTCAAGCTTATTACGTGCTCAGCGTCGACTGGGAAGTCTTGGTAGAAGAAGTGCAACTCCGAATCGCTGGCCGAACACAAGTTGCACAAGAGAGACATCTTGAATAGTGCTGCGACTAATTTGCCATAGCCTCTATATAAATACATGCTGTACCTACTCTGAACTCGCGCACATCCCGAATATTTGTGCAGTTGATCCCGTGATTCAATGGTGTGTCTGGATTCATCTATTGCGGAGCCGCGATCTTGGAGCTCTTCGTCAGCCACAAAATTCATCCAGGCGGCTTTGCTTCGAATATTGTGAATACATCACAAGAATATCTTTGTCGGTGTCGACACCGATACTCTTCATTGGCGGGGTTGCGCGTTACCTCTCTATCGAGAGATATCGTGTGTGCTGTGACGAGCGGGTCAAAGCGCCGACATGAGCGAGGATGCTGCTTTCCTCATCTTTGACTCCCTAGACAACTTGCCATCAGAATTACAAAATCTATACGAAGACATCAGAGTGATTGACGTGCGCGCAACAGATTCGATAAAGAAGATCAAAACGAGAGACGGACAGCTCGGCAAGTTCATCAAGACTAACGGTAGTCTGGACAAGAACTCTAAAGAGGAAGTCTATTATCCCAAAATTCGAGCGGATTTTGGCAAGACCTTAGAGCGCTCATATGAGAAGGAGGAGTTGGCAAAGAAGGCACTTGAATTGCTGGACAGGACATTGCGCAAATTGGACGATGAGACTAGGAAAGTAGTGGCTCTTGAGCGATCAGGAGGCAGTAGCGGTCCCTCCGGCGCTAATACTCCCATACATGATAGGTCTCCCGCTGTCCGCGACAGCGCACACCTTATGCCGGGTCAGAACACACCATTGAAGAACCACAAGCGAGCACGCTCTTCGGTCTCCACTAGGCCTGCGGTACCGTCCGGGCTCGGAGGGCCACCACTACTGCCTAACGGGTATCCTGCACCTCCAGCAACTGGTGGCTCAGATGAAGAGGTGGGAGAGGACACGACAACCTACTGTTTCTGCGAGCAGGTTTCGTACGGTGAGATGGTTGCGTGCGACAATGATTCGTGTCAACGAGAGTGGTTCCATTACGGATGTGTAGGACTGAAGGAGCCGCCGATCGGTAAATGGTACTGCTCGGAGTGTACAGTGAAAAAGACTTGATTGCGCTCACCGTGCAAAAAAGGGTAGTGCGATGCAGATATAGATATGTGTATAAAATGGGAATAGTGTGTATAGAAGTCGGAGCCTATGGAGCATTATGTGCTGCTAGACACTTGTGTAGATGCATTCTCCAGTAATGATAGAGGAACAATCACAGGTCTGACTGGTAGTGATCACCTCCTGCTCGTGGCGTCTGATCACGAATCTCATGCTTAAGGCCGGCGCGTGTACACGTATAATCGATCGCAATTGTCAATCACATCGGATCAATCCGCACCTCAAGAGAGATTATAGTACAGTCGATTGAGGCGGTAGTCAAAAGTAGATGAACGAGTGAATGAGTGACGCACCATCAAGGGCACCGGACAACTTCCGAGACCTGGTCTACGCCATGGTGCGTCAAATCCCACCGTCTCGAGTAGCGTCGTACGGACAAATTGCAGAACTGGTGGGGTTCCCGAAACACTCGCGTCTCGTGGGGAGTGTCTTGAAGGTACACTGCCCTTGCAAAAGGTCGCTTGAGAGGTTCACTGATGCCGCCGCAGCATTTACCGGAAGATTTGGCTGCCACGGTGCCGTGGCAAAGGGTGATTAATTCTCGAGGATGCATTAGTCCTCGAACAGCGGGTCCTCTGGCGTCACAGCGTCAAGTGGAGAAGTTGATGGAGGAAGGAGTCACGGTCGAGGAATTCGGCATGGAGAGGCGGGTTGATTTGATTCAGTATGGTTGGGAGGGTCCTCTGTGATAGCTCTATTGATAGACCACTACGCGAATCACTTACATTCACACACGGAATCTGTTCTGCCTATGAAATTCATTCTCAAGGTGTCTGCAGGGGCATCGATGATTTCCAGAAATGATAGTCAAGTGCCTACAGGTAGTTGATGCTTGAAGAGCATGAGACCATGAGACCATGGAATTCAACTGAATTCTTTCCTGATCAATCCTCCTGATCAGTCTGAACTACATTAGGCAAGACGGCCCGTTGCGAAACAAGATGAATTGAGGCTTCGATTCGCATCTCGTCTCTGGCTGCTGAATGTGAGTGCACTTGCCCTTGTCTTTGTCTGCCACTTTCACTCGCTCGGGTTCAAGCGTCTCCATCAGAGCATCACTCGAGCTATAACCCTCGACTCTGTCTCAAACATTACACAACCATCCCATCTCCTGCGCAGCCTTGGTACGCGCCATGTCGACGTACTCTAGTAGTGGACAACGCGAGGGCTCACTACTTCCAATCGCAACCAATGGACAATCGAAGCAGAAGATCGCATACTTTTACGACTGTGAGTGAACGAAGCATCGCCCCTGTACGGCAGCTGATGGTATATAGCTGATGTAGGCAATTACGCATATGGAGCAGGTCACCCCATGAAACCTCATAGGATTCGCATGGCCCACTCACTGATTATGAATTATGGATTGTATAAAAAGATGGAGATATATCGGGCCAAGCCGGCAACGAAGCAAGAAATGTGTCAATTTCACACGGACGAGTATGTCGAATTTCTGTCTCGAGTCACGCCCGAGAACATGGAGCAATATGCCAAGGAGCAGGGTAAATTTAACGTGGGAGACGACTGCCCAGTCTTCGATGGTCTCTTCGAATTCTGTGGTATCAGTGGAGGAGGGTCGATGGAGGGTGCAGCACGTCTCAACCGTGGAAAATGCGAAATTGCTCTGAATTGGGCCGGTGGTCTTCATCATGCGAAAAAGTCAGAAGCCAGTGGGTTCTGTTATGTCAACGATATCGTCCTTGGAATCATCGAGCTGCTTCGTTACTATAATCGAGTACTGTACATTGATATCGATGTTCACCATGGAGACGGTGTCGAAGAAGCTTTTTATACCACGGATCGTGTCATGACTTGTTCCTTCCACAAATACGGAGAGTACTTTCCAGGCACTGGCGAGCTCAGGGACGTTGGTGTCGGTAAAGGCAAAATGTATGCGGTCAATTTCCCCTTGAGAGACGGCATCACGGACGAAACTTATGCTAGCGTCTTTGAACCCACGATTCAGGCTATCATGGATCATTATCGACCTGGTGCCGTCGTGCTGCAGTGCGGAGCAGACAGTCTCTCTGGCGATAGACTCGGATGTTTCAATCTCAGCATGAAAGGTCACGCTTCTTGTGTGGCTTTTGTCAAGAAATTCAACCTGCCTACCTTGATTCTCGGAGGAGGTGGCTACACGATGCGAAACGTCTCTCGAACGTGGACATACGAGACTGGTTTGCTTGTCGGCCAGGAACCTGACGGAGATATCCCGTATAATGACTATTACGAGTACTTTGGACCGGACTACAAGCTCGACGTCCGTCCCAGCAACATGGAAAACATGAACACGCGGGAATACCTTGATAAGATCCTGACATCAGTGAGGGAGAACCTTCGACACACTGCCTTTGCACCGAGCGTCCAGATGCAAGACGTGCCACGTGACGCAGACTACGATTCGGACGAGAATGAAGACCAACAAGACCCGAATGCGCGGAAATTACATGGATCCAACGGTGCCAAGGCGCAACGCGACGACGAGTTTTCCGATTCCGAAGACGAAGGGGAAGGAGGCCGAAAGGACATTGCCAGCCACAAACAAAAGTAGAAGGGGACTCGATCAATAATTGTACTTGTATATAGGGTAATGATCAAGTGTAGCGAATGAGCAATTGAATCACCTTTTTCCTGGTCTTGACGTGCACAGATTTCATCGTACAATGTTTCCATGGGATATATACACAGTCTCATGGACGAATAGACCGCGTGGAAGGATCCGAAAGGAACATTCCATACTCCACCACCACCACCATACATCGATGGACTGTTACACTCGTCATGATGTACAGCTGCGACTCCTCACGTTTTACGGCACCAGACTGTCTCGACGCTAGGAGTAGTACTCGTTGTTGCAAGGCTCAGGGCCTAGAAAAGACGGCAACGATTGAGACGTCGCTTGAGAACCCGAATTCGGAAAGTGACATGTGGCTGTACATGGTGGCGGAAACAGAAAGAAGGTTCAGGGTGCAGAAGTCATGACACCCATGCATAGACTTGTCTTGCACCGTCTCGTACCAGATCCATATCTCAATTATTGCTACTGTTGCAGTGGTATGATTCGATTCTTTTGGATTTCAGTCAGGCACAGTATGAGGTAGTCTTGATTCGTTGAAATGATTGAGCCGTGCTCACACGGACGCATCACTTTGGACAAATTACGAGCACATTGCTGTTATAGACACCGTGACAAGTCGAAATATCATAATGGATGAATCAAAGTGTCTCAGACATGATCCCGGGCACGACACCGGGCTCAAGATGACTGTACTGTGGGAACCTTGATCCAGGAGGACTTGTCCAGGCTCAGGGTCTCCGCAAGAAGCGGGCATCAAGGGGAAATCTGATTGGACGCGGGGGATTACGACCAATCTGTTGAGGGACTGAAGGTGGCGCAGGGCTTGTGCAAGCCATTTTCACTGCGATTCGTGATTCTTTGGTGGATTCCATTGAATTCAGGCGAGAGTCAATGCGCCTTTGTGCGACTCCCGGTCTCACTTACGCTTTCTGCGAAACGCACTGGGTCAAGGACGAATGTTCTCTTGGCTTTTTGTGTCTGACTTGGTTGACATGTCGTACACAGGAGTGTCTTTGTGAAAATGGGGTTTTTGATATATAAATCGTCGAGTCCATGCTCTGTCGATCCTCCACACCACGATATAGACTCCTTTTGCAAGGACTTTCGGGCCAGGCTGTTGTTTGTTTCTGTTGTTCATAGTCTTGTAAGATGCGTTCCGGGTCAATTACGCTGCTATCACTCGCTGCTTTTGGTGCTTCACTGACAGAAGGTGCTGCAATCCCACAAGATGCTTCGACTTCACCGGCTTCATCGCGCAGGTCGAGTATTCAATCAACCACAATGTCAACTTCGACTTCGACTGCTACGTCTTCCTCATCGACCTCGACTTCCAGCAGTAAAGCATCGACTACCACAAGTTCAACAGTAGCTGTACGACCTGTCTTCAACATGAACTTTGCAGTCGCATCAACCACAAAGGCGACAAGTCCATCTACCTCCGTCGACCCACTATCAAAGACGACTACTCCAAGCACGAGCCGTGCTACGTCCACTACTTCCACTTCGAGTCCCGTGTCGCCTTCCTCCACAAGGAGGAGTATCTCCAGCAGCACTGCCATTGTGCAATCAGCTACAGCTTTACAAGGCGCTGTCACTTCGTCCACTCGCAGATCATCGAGTCTGCTTAACCCGACACTCACCACCACTTTCCTTCCTCCCACTAGTACCTCAAGCTTTTCGTCCACACGAAGATCATCTGCGACTCCAGTCACAACTTCCCAGTACATCAGCTCATCTCCTCCTCGCTCCAGCACCAGCTCGACCTCAATGTCTAGATCATCGTCACAAGGAACCTCTTCCCCACTGAAAAGTGTTTCGATGATCAGATCGGTGAGTGCTTCAGCTGCGAAGACTTCAGCTCCGAGTGCACAGACTGTGAAGACGTCTACGACGAGCTTGTCCACAGCGACTAGTAGTTCGAAAAGCACTACAACACAAAACACAAACAAGATCAACGAACGACCACCTTTTCAGGTAATCGCAGCGGTCCCAGCTGCCTCCACACCTTCTGTCACCGCATCAACGTCGTCTCAGGCACCGTCAAAAGCCGCATCGACAGCAATCTCTTCTAGAGCAGTTTCGATAGTCGGGACTGTGAAGGTAACAACTGCGGTGAGTGCATCGCAAGCTGCGTCATTGAAACCAGCTAGTACAGTCATTACCACCACCAAGCCTACTTCCGCAACAATCTCCTCGAAACAGAGCCCAGCCATGTCATCTTCCAGCGCAGCCTCCCAGCCAGCGTCCTCTATAGCCTCATCGCGAGCTGTCTCCTCTGCCAGTTCTGCGATGACTCACCCGTCTTCTACAAACTCTGCGATGGCCACTCCCGTCTCGGCGAGTACCGTTGCAGTCAAAGCGATTGACTTTGGATGTTGGTACGATATTTCGAGCAATCGAACACTAAATGGACCATCATACACTAGCTCTACCAGCATGACGAAAGAAGCATGTTCAACATTTTGTACAGCCCACAACATGCCTTTCTCTGGTACTGAGTATGGCGAAGAATGCTACTGCTCAGAGACTGCCCCCACTTCCGATGCCGCCTGGTGGTGCAATATGCCATGTACAGGTGACAGTTCCGAAATTTGTGGATCTGGTAATGCATTGTCCGTTACTTATATGCCGCCGACTTCACTTGCATCAACGACAACCACTGCGTTGGGTTGCTTTGCGGATTCTTCCTCCGAGAGGACAATGACTGGACCATCATTCACTTCGTCCTCGATGACGAATGAGGCTTGTGCTAGTTTCTGTACGGTTGAAGGATACCAATATTCTGGCACTGAATACGCTTCTCAATGTTTCTGCTCGAACGATGCTCCATGGTCTGCACCAGTTGGTTGCAGCATGGCGTGCTCTGGCGACTCTAGCGAGATCTGTGGCGATGGTAATGCATTGAGCATTACAAGGACCGGAAATGCTACGGTTATCGCGACTACCACTGCTGCAGCGTCTGCATCTGCAACAGGTCACTCAACCACCAAAATAGACCTGAATCAAAAGTTCGAATCCTGGTCGACTTGGAAGGCGAGAGGAGTGAATCTTGGTAATTGGCTGGTCCTCGAACAATGGATGTACCCAACATGGTTTGATAACACTGCTCCAGGTGCGGTCGACGAATGGACGTTCTGTGCGTCCCTCGGTACAGCAGCATGTACTGCGGCTCTGCAGCAGCATTGGGCCAGTTTCATAGGCGAGACAGACATTCAGCAAATGTCGCAGATGTCTACCAACACCCTAAGAATCCCGATTGGATTCTGGGCGTTTGTTGACCCTGTTGCCGGGGAGCCATACATCCGATCCACACAACTGCAGGAACTCACGCGCGTCCTAGGATACGCTGCGAAGTACAGCATGACCGTGGTTTTGGACCTTCACGGCCTGCCTGGCTCACAGAACGGAAAAGATCACTCCGGACACGCGGGCTCGATCGAATTCTACACGGCGACGAACCAGGCAAGATCTTTGGCCGTTGTCCAAGCAGCAGCGACATGGATTGCATCGAGCGGCTATGCAGGATCTGTAATTTCCTCATTGGAAGTTGCCAACGAGCCGGCGATTGCAGACTGGACTACCTGGTTGCAATACAAGGACTACGTGCTGGCAGCGCATGCCATTGTTCAATCGACCGTTCCAACAGTCTCGACCATGTTTCATGATGGATTTTGGCCATTAGCCCCATGGAACCAATTCTTCAAGGAAGGAGACAATGCCGTTATTGATACGCACAAGTACTGGGCTTTTTCAGCCACGACTCTGGCGCAGGCTGAGAGTGATGTTTGTGCATACGTTGACCAGTTTGCGAGCATGAATATTCCTGTGTTTGTGGGAGAATTCTCGCTCAGTGTAGCGGCAGATGTCTCCTCATTCGTCGGATATGCTGTCGGATTTTTTGAAAGCCAGATGTCAGTGTGGTTGAAAGCTGCTGGAGCGGCTTTCTGGAGCGTGAAGGTGATTCAAGATAATGGCGAACAAAACCCAGCTTGGTCGGCCGAAGGGATCCTCTCTAGCGGACTCTTCAACAACATTAACGTCTGGAACTTTGACCAAGCCGTATGTTAGTTGAGGGGCAGGAATTGGCAGATAATGAGCATGGTATAAATAGCGCGGTATACGATATCCTCAAGACCATAGAGTTTCATTGTGTATATGTATCTTGAAACCACAATACCTGCCCAAGAGGACGACAATGATTGTGACGTATGATAAATGAGTGACTGGAAAAATTCTTATCGTTATGCTCGCTGACCTGTCATCGATTCACAACCCGCACAAGTAATCATCGAGACGAAATATTCTGGTGCTAGCAGTCTTGATTTTGTCAGTTCTGGCGAGTCATCGAGCCTACAGGGCACTCCATGTGTGCAAATCAGTATCTTTGTCTCAAGTCTCTTGACTCCGCACTCTGGCAAAAGAAACTTTGATACCAGTAGACGTTCCTGCCTTGCAATAGCTTCGACTAGACTATCGCAAAGATCACGAAGACTTTCTGTACTTTTCCTCGAGTCTGACTCGATCGGTGCTACTGCCCCTGGTCTCGATGTTTCTCGAGGAGCGATCGACCACATCTATTCCGAGCACATCGGTCGAGTTTTCCCGAGCTTGCTTGTCGAGTAGTGACTTTTCCACAGTGTCTGAGATGTAGAGGCCTGCTAAGGAGACAACCATCAACGTGGCAGAAAGAGTTATTCGTTGTCTTGGAGTCAAACTCAAGAATGACCTCAACAGGCTGTTCTTGGGAGGAGGTGTGGCGGACATCTGTTTTTTCGTGAAGGGATATATGAGAGTTCCTCAAATGCTGCTGCTGCAACTGAGTTCTTCTGGTATCTTCGCCGTGTTTATCAGGATAGCAGAGAGACAGTATTGGAATCTATTGCTCGGTAGCATGCGTAGGTGCTCGCTGAGCCCAGGACGGACTGTCGAGCTGATCAGTCAGTCGATCGATCAGTAGAGATGATCTGAGGTGGGGCTCCCAAAGACTAACTCCACTGGAGGGTGTGCCACCAACGAACCTCAGACGCTGCATCCTACTCGTACTCTTCCACCCATCTGGCGCTCATCAACATGAGCGCCAGCTGCAGCTCTCCAGCTCCTTGTGTAAGATCCGCTAAAGTCCGCCTACAGCTGCAGACTGGCTTTACGGAGTAGTCCCTACCTGCTGATCTCTGGGACGTGGTGCAACTGTAGCACGGGTTCACACGGCCGGCTTTCTTGTGGTCGCAAGTGAGTCGGAATACACGCATCCATGGCCATGCATGCATATGTATAGATACCATGCAGTGACGCATGGTTCAAAATATCCAGAGCAATCACGTTTGCGAAGTAGGTTCTTGCTACCAATCATAGTTTTGCTATAGACAACGATTAGACAACTGATCCTGTCAGGCGTTGCTCCCTCCAACGCTCCTTCATCATCAAACTTGGCCATCAATTGGAAGCTGGCAGCTGCCATGTGTGTGGCCAGATGCGAACGGTGCAGTCTGGGCAGCTGCAGGTGAACCTCCTGCCCCGAAACCTTCCAGCAAAATTAAAGTGATCGACAGGCAGAACAACCTTACCTTGAAACTCTCTCCACACGCCCACTCACTCACTCACTCACTTCACTCACCCACTCACCCAACTCGATCTTTTGCCGGCATTCTTCCCTATCCTACTGTCCACATACCTCACTTTCATTTCTCAATTGCAGGTCAGCGTGTGCTCTGCTCTGTCTACCCTTGACCTTACCTATACTGCTTCGATAGTCTTCGACAGTCTTTGGTGTTGAGCAAGTTCCTCAGCGAGCAACGGTCTCGTCCAAGCAAGTCTGGAGCACACCGAGGAAGCGTCGTGTTTGGAGGTAATCGTGGACCCGAGGGTCGTGTCACGCGTGTGGAGTCAGTAACAGAAAGCGAGAGAGCGGCAGGCAAGATAGGTACGAGAGACAGAGCTCGGTGCTTTTCTGATCGATTGCAAGAGTCACGAACCCTAGGACTATCATATGAGAAGAGGTCGCAATGGCTCTGTACAAAGGTCACCGCTTGCCATCTACCCGGTCATCCTCCCGACTCTCGAAGTCCTCGAACAAGAACCTCCTTCTCCGAAAACAGTCCACCCTGCTGAACAACAACAAGCTTTGATTACTCCGCGTGGATCAGCATTCGATGTTGCGGCCGCTATTCGAACATTCAAGCTATTCGAAAAGGCGCCGCAAGAGCTCATTGATCTGATCATGGTCAACATGCGCTCTCGAGTGGTCGAGAAGGGGGATGAGATTTGCCGAGAAGGTGAGGATGCCAAGGCAATGTACTGGATCATCCGTGGTGCGGTGGCAGTCGTCTCTCGTGATGCCGAGTCCAAGTTCGCTGAACTGTACGCAGGATCTTTCTTTGGGTAAGATTTATTTGGTTGATCTTCGCAATGGCAATTCTGACTGACCCAATAGCGAGATAGGCGTCTTGTTCTCAATGCCCCGAACCGCCAGCGTGATAGCTACTGAGAAGTCGCTGTTGATGGCTCTGACTCTCGAGCACCTGCATCAGGTGTTGCCTCGCTTTCCAGCTATAGAACGCGCAATACGAGAAGAAGCCCAGGAGAGACTCGAACTACTCAGGAAGCACAAAAAACCGCCCACTGCTCTCGTCGCTACGAGTATGAGGGACCGAATTCTGGCTGTGCCCATGTTCAGACCCTTGCCAGCAGACATTCTGCACTTTCTTGCACTGAAAATTCAGCCTGTCTCCTTTGCACCATTCACCCCAATTCTACTTCAGGACACTCCAGGACGCGAGATCTACTTCCTTGTCTCCGGCAGTGTGGAGGTGATCGACGCCCCCACATCGCAAGTCCTGGCCAGACTCGGACCCGGCCAATTCTTCGGTGAGCTAGCCTGGCTATCGCTCTCGCCCTTGAGATCTGCTTCGGTTAGGTCGATTACGGAGGTGGAAGCTTTAGTGCTGGAGGATGCCGTGTTACAAGAAGTCAGCAAGATCTATCCTGCCATGCGGGTTCTGATTGAGCAAGTGGCGCAAGAAAGATTGTCGCAAGGGCACCTCATCATGTCGAGAGAGACGATCCCACCGCCGTCCGCTGTGGCCTCCGGAACACTGAGTACCATCATCGATCAGGATCCTTATCACAAGCACGGCACCAAGAGGAAACTATCTTTTCCCACAAGAGCCTCTCAACGAAGCAGTACGCAACAATCGTCTGCTGCATCATTGTCCTCTGCCAAAGGTCGGAAAAGATCCGCGACCTCCCAGGATGTGCTTAGAACGCCAACGTTTGCCGGACGACTTCCAGAGAATGTGGTCTTTCTCATCCTGTCTATGCTCCCGATCACTGTCAGTGTCAAGTTTCGCGAGGTGCATTCTACTTGGAATGCACTGATCCTCTCCATGCCCTTACCAGTTCTATCTCTCACCAACATATCACGCATGGTAGATGATCATGTTTTAACACAGGTCGCAATCTTCGCTGGCAGACGTCCTCAAATTATCGACATTAGCTATTGCTCTCATCTGACAGATACCGCCTTCAATACGCTGACCTATCACTGTGCAGCCTCCGTAACGAGCTTCAGTCTGGCATCTTGCTGGAATATTAGCCCTCCTTCACTAATCGACCTTGCTGTGAAGGCCCCTCATCTCAGATCCTTGAATCTGTCGAATTGTCGCAAGATGAATGATCAAGCTCTCTTCAGCATTATTACCACCGCTCGTAGGTTGGAAGAGCTTGACCTGGGATACTGTAAGCACATTTCGGACCGGAGCATGCATTGCATTGCCGTCCATGCTTCTCCAAGACTCAAGGTCCTGAAGCTTGCAAGATGTACCTCGATTACGGATGCTGGGTTTGGTTATTGGTCTTATGCACCATCCGGTTTCTCGCGTCTGACAACTCTCGTCCTGCGGGACTGCACATTTTTGACCGACAACAGCATTGTTGCACTCACAAATTCATGTCACGCACTGCAATACATCGATCTCAGCTTCTGCTGTGCCTTGAGTGACACGAGTGTGGAGGTCCTCGCTCTCGGCTTGCCCAGCTTGAGACACTTGTTCTTGGCGTTCTGTGGCTCGGCAGTATCTGACTCGTCCTTGCGTAGTGTCGCCCACCATCTTCAAGGTCTCAGGCAACTGAGCGTTCGCGGTTGCGTCCGTGTCACTGATGCCGGAATCGCTGCTGTACTGTCTGGTATCTGGACACTTAAAATGTTGGACATCACTCAGTGCCGTAACGTGCAGACACGTCCGTTGCGCGATGGTATCGACATCCGTAGCGGTGGATAAAGTCTGTCGGACTAGAATAACAACAGGCATATATTGACTGCCGATCTATCCTCCTTTCTGCTTACCTCAACCATAAAGCTTCTCACAATCTTAGTGAAAGGCCTGCGATTCATACCATTTCATTATACATATTCATCACGACATACTTAGACCTTGTATTAGATTCATGGGACAGACACGGCCGGTAAGACGACATGGTATAAATCATCTTCAGTGTAATATATTCATTTCTATATCCATGATTAAGTGTGTGTCGTGTAATGCCGCCAAATTTGTAATCAACTCGCTGTGTCAGCTAGTCAGTCCGAGTCATTCCCTATCGCCAAGTACGCTCCATCGTCAAATGCCAGCCAAAAGTTGCACAAATCCATCCACAAGGGTAAGGACAAGGGTTGCGCATGTGTGGTCAAATCTCCATCTCACCAGCTAAGTCCTCCTCTTCGGAATAACTTCCGGCAGAACTCATACTCTCATCCTCACTCTCGGCATCACTAGTGGCATCGATCGCTTCCTTGGTGGCATAGCGGGCGACATAGTCCTTCACTTTCACCTCGTACGTCTTTGGTTCGCGCATGAGCAGGGCGGCCGCTTCACCGTTGAGTGGATCAGAAGGATTAGGGTACCGCAGCAACTGTGGCAAAAAGACCTCAAAGATGTTAATCATGTCAAACATGGGACTCCAGGTCTGGTTGATGACGTCGAGACACACGGAACCACTTAGTTCGTCAATGTTTGGGTGAAAGATGCGGTTGATGAAGCCGATGGAAGGGGACTTGTAGGGGTACTGGTCCGGCAATTCGACGTGGACTTTCCATATTCCGCCTTGAAACGGTGTCTCTTTAGGGCCGTGGAAGCGGACGTAGAATTCTTGCATGTTGTCGTTTACCAGCGTCACTTCGTAATCCGACATGAGCATCTTCATGACATCCGTCTCGATGCTAGTAGCGTGAGAATTGGATTCCTCTAGTAGAATGGTTTGAAAAATTCACGTACCGGCGCTTCGGACTAGACATTCAGATGGTCGCGATTCTTGATGTTGTATTGGATGAGCGAGCAAATTCGACTAGTTAGTCAAGCACGCAGTTGACAAGAGGGACTGGATCGAAGGAGGGTTGATATCGATGGATGGCATGACTCGTGAGACGGACGTCAATGGTGGAGCTCTACTGATTGTGGAGAGGATGTTCAAGCCACTGACTACGGTATAGTTAAGATTGGAATTCACCTCAAGAGACATTCTGATACAAGTACTTGCTTGATAGCAATTCGTGGGCCAATTCAGATGGAATGCTCATTGCCACTCTTTCCAGACTCTAAAATATCGATACATCTGTTCTCCGATGTCAAGAATGCACCAACAATATTGACTGCGATAAAATCGATAGACGCAAGCTATAATTTCTGTTTTCTAGATGCTCGGCGCATTTGCTGTCTGGAACAACTTTTATACGCCACCATGAGAGCTATGAGGGATATTCAAGATGGACAGGCACGGACGAGGACAGTATACAGCGAAATCGTCTATTCATTGTCGCCAAATCAAAACATCACGGAAGCGTTACAACGGTTTGGTGTTGCGGAGACCTCGAAGGCACTGGTTTGCATTGCCATCGATGACGTATGTATCAAGGATTTAGGAGCAATCTTGGATACTGACTGATCCAGGTATTCAACGTCGAGCTCGTGCAAGGTGACTCGCAAGAGGTCACGAACGAGAATTTCCTGAAAGTCTGTGATACATTAAAGCTCAAGAGTGTAGGTTTCTCAATGTGTTCGATTGTCGCTCGTGAGCTGACTGCGTAGACTTATAAGATTGACAAGAAACTTGATGACATTGAAGAAATCAAAGCTCAGATCATCAGCTCGATTGCACTACGGGGCAATTTGTAAACTTTCTGGGAGTTACAAGGTCGTATGAAACCGGCGGTCAACAGACGTGGTGTCTGGAGCTTCATTGTAGAACGAGTCGGTATTCCAATATCCAGACGACGAATGCCGAAAGGCTGCTCGACGGTATGTCTACTTAATGCTTACAGCCATGCTTTGACGAAGCCTGTCGTCTCGAGCACAGGTATCAATTCCGCCTCACATCCAGAGCTGAGCATAGGTGCTACTCAGCTGCCGTTGTCTAAGTTGTCTGACTGCAAGACAGACATGAAGTGCTCGTTGAAGGGTCATTTGCAGTGTGCTTCAAACGACACTAAAAGTGAGTGACAAGACAAGTGAAGACAGAATAAATTATGAGAACGAAGACTCGACCCACTCTTCCCATGGCGTAATGTCGTCTTTAAGCACAGAGCCACTGAAAGTTAGGCACTCATCAGAAAGTTTCAATGGGCCAGATAGATCTTGAAGCCACTCATCGTCTTCTTCGTCCTTTTCTTCTATTGAATCCATGCGTATGCCACTCTTTTGTTGTCTGATCTGCTCTATTTCAGCTTCAAGCAGCTCTGTGATCTTTTCGGTGGACAAAGCAGTGAAGAAGTCTGATTTGTTTGCCAGTATAGACACGTCTGCTATGCTTGACCTACGTGCATGTGATAGTACGTCAACTAGACACCTGGTCACAACGTCTGCATTCTTTGCAATGGTTGAAGAATCTACCACAAAGGCAATACTGGTGGGCGCAAAGGATTTGTAAGAGTTGAATAGTTTCGGATGTCCTGGTACATCAACCACTTTTACTCTCTTGCCGCTACCCAAAGTACAATAGCCAATATTTGCAGTTTGCGTTGTACATGTGAGAGTGTTTCGTTTGTCGTGCACCAATTTCTGAAATAAGCTAGTCTTGCCAGAATTGGACGGTCCTATGAGCAAGAGTGTTGGTTGAGCAGGTGCCAATGGTATGTTCACTGCACCTGTCTGATAGAAGAAGAACGTAATCCCAAGGACAGTGGCCAGCACTAACGTCGAAACCAGAAGCAACCACTGCATTGTGGGGAAATGTTCCAACGTAGCTTCGTTCTGAGAAGTTATTGATGTAAGTCTGGCTTGGCTAAAGACGAACAGGAACTCAAGACCACCAGCTACGTCCCCGATCTTGCCTTCGTAAGATTGCTAATACATGGACGTACAGATGTGCGCGAGGATTGGTTCATATGTTGAGGTCAACATTCGTTGGAGGGTCACTTGTGCGATATCGTATCTATCATCCATATTTACACTGCAGATACGACATAGAAATTTCGAAAGTTGCACATCATCGACAACTTCAAGCTCACTTCATTAGTACATCACCACGGGGATTTGGATACAACCTATTCTAATAGCTTGCGGATCATGTTTCGTGCGATCCCGTCAGTGGCTCGAAATGTGTCAAGGACTGCTGTCCGCCGCAACCTTCCACGACTATACGCGACTGAAGCGCCGCCTTCCAACACGCCAGTTACACCAAATCCAACCTCGAAACCACTTACAGATTCGACAACGGCGCCCCCGAAGCTCGAAGGCAACTCTGATCTTTTGAAAATGCTAGAGGATGCCGAAGAAGTCCCATCACCTGCCACGAACAACCCAAAGGAAGGCTACAAGTCGACTGCTGACCGTAAGCGTGAAAGAATGGCCAACGTGTTTCTAGGCCTTTTCCTTGCTGGTGCCTTCGGAGGAGTGCTCTATTTGGGTGTAGAGACAGAGGAGTCGAAAGCCACAGGCTACAGTCCGAGTGCTTGGTGGCAACGTGTCAAAGAGCGATTCGTGGGACAGGTGCAATATTACACAGAGCCAGCGTTTGAAAAATTGCTGCCAGATCCATTGCCTGAGCCATATCAGCGTCGCTATACACTGGTGCTCGACCTCGACGACTTACTAATAACTTCGACATGGACACGTGAACACGGATGGAGGACGGCGAAAAGGCCAGGCTTGGACTACTTCCTGAGTTACTTGTCACAGTACTATGAAATCGTTGTCTTCACGAATCAGTACGCAGGAACTGCTTTGCCCATCATACAAAAGCTGGATCCATACCGATCGTCCATCTCTGCTTCACTGTTCCGTGAAAGTGCCCGGTACGACAATGGAAAGGTGATCAAGGATTTGAGCTACATGAATCGACCACTCAGTAATATCATCTTACTGGACACGAACCCCGACGCTGTCTCTGCTCAACCCGAGAACTCAATCCTACTCAAGCCATGGAAAGGCGAGACTGGACCAGACTCGAGTGCAAATGAATTGATGGGCTACATCAACTTCTTGGAGTACGTTGCGGCCGCAGAAGTAGTGGACGTCAGACCAGTCTTGAAAGGTTACGAGAATACCCACATTCCTACTGAATACGCTCGACGTGAGCAAGAACTAAGAGACAAAATCGCTGCGTCTCGAACCACTAGCCGTGGCGGCTACTTTGGTGCACCAAAGAAAGGTGGCAATGGAAAAGTCGAAACTTTCATGGACCAGCAACGAGCACGGGCACAGCAGGCACACAAGGAGTACATGCAATACCTGAAGGAGAATGGAGAAAAGATGCTGAAGGAGGAGAAGGAGAGGGAGAATGAAATGTTGGCAGCAAGCAAGACGAGTTTGGCTGGTTGGTTCCTCGATGGACCACCGCAACCGCCAGCTGGTGGTGAAGCCACAGCACAAAAGTAGTGGTTATGTTGGGGGTGAAATATAGCATATAGCGCTCTTTTACGATGTATAATGATGAACCACCTTCCCTTGTCACCTCATCCAACACTAATCGACATGAGCATATGCCATCAACCATGAAAAGATGTAGTTGAGCAATCCAGCCTGTGCAGCCAGTGTGAGCCGGAAGCAAACCTGGGAATTGGTGATCGGCCGGCGGGACTTCGGGAGTCGAATCTGTCACGGCGAGATCCGCATCCAGCCACGGGATCAGCCACGATGGTGGTGTAGTTCTAGACTTTCGACCAAAGGAAAGTCTTCTGGAACCGAACAAAGGCAGAGCAAAGAGTGTTTCAGGACCGCAAGAGCTGGGTACACACGTCATCCTGTGCTCAAAGAATCTACAAAGACTCAATACTCGAGTATTGCGAGTCTATAAGGGCATCAGTTGGACTGGCTCTCAAGCATAAACATTCACACGGAATGGCAGGGCTGTGATCGACATGTCATTGTCTCCGCAAAAAGTCCATACAGTAGGTAACTGATTATCGCTCCACCAGCACAGCACGACCCCACCGACTATCTGCTTCGTCCTCTGACTTGTCTGGCTCACTACTACTTACGACCACATCAGTTGCCTTGACTCTCGGCACCGTAGTAGACGTACCAGAGGTCGACATGGCACTGGAATTGTTTCGTATCGATCCCAAGTACGAAATCTACTACATCCCATCATTTCTCAGCGCATCGGAACAATCCTGCATAACTGAAAAAGTACGTCCCAACCTCCATTCTCCTCTCTCTCTCCGCGTGACTGGGTGACTGACGGACGGCCAGATTTACGCACTAGACAAGAAATGGGTGCAATTGAGCAATAGACGACTACAGGCCCACCCGAGCACCTTGTTGGGCGGCACAACACTCTCGAGGGCAGCATTACCTGACTTTCTCACCCGCACGGTCTTTGATAAATTCGAAACACTCGGCATCTTTCGCAACACGCCTCATCGACGGGCGAACCATGTTCTCGTGAACGAGTACCTCAGTGGACAGGGCATCAGTCCCCACGAAGACGGGGACGTTTATTTTCCCCTCGTGGCTACCATCACACTCGGCTCTCATTGCGTGTATAATCTCTACAACAAGGACCAACCCCGTCGTGTCCTCGCCAGGATCGTGCAAGAGCCAGGGAGTTGTCTCGTGACTTGTGGGGCGACGTACGTGCAGTACCTCCATGGTATCGAGGCAGTCAAGGAAGACCACGATTTGTCAGCAGACAATATTCTGAATTGGGATTTTCTCTCCGAGGATTATCAGGTGCCAAACTTGACCAGAGGCACTCGGATCAGTCTCACGTATCGAGAGGTCAACAAGGTCAAGAATCTCATCTCACTTTCTCGAGACGTCAGGTGATGCATGGCTCCATGCTTACGAATGACGATACTTTTACATAATTACCACTACAAGAAACGTGATTTACAGTACAAAGGATTGCTCCAATCATCATCAGAACGAGCATCGCGCGCTCCGTGGTCTCAAGACCGCTGAAGGATGAAGACGTAATATTGGCTGGTCGACGAGGTTCAAGACCGAGTCCATTTGATCTCGTCAATATTGTGCACGACCAGCGTTGACATTGACGCGTGATCGGAATCTTCATCCTTGGTGGGCACTTTCTCACTTGACTCCGCTAGATTCGGCAATGGTTGTACTTGTGCTGGCAGAGATGTCACTCTACTGAAGATGCGATGTGGAGAGTTGGTGACCGGATCAGTGCCTTTTGTGTCACCCATCAAGCTCTGCATGCTGGTGAGAAGAGACTCGAGTGTGGCGCTCAGTAACTCAAGTCTCGAGCCTCGTAGTAAGACTGCACAACCAGGCAGATACGAGTCCACAGAGTCAGCTAGTGAAGAAGCTGCTTCTAAGAGTGCTCGTCTGTCCTCTGCTTCAAGGTTCGATGAGTCCAGATTCGTCCCTCGGATCGTACCAAGCAAGATTTGGGCGTCTCGAATATGGCAAGCAAGGAGAGCCTTGGGTGGTTGAAGGGATGATCCAGCACTCTGCTCAATGAGTGATGCCCGACTACCTCTCTTCAACTCATCGTTCGTCTGCTTGAGCTTGCCGTGCAAGACAAGAATGTTCTTGGCTCCTTCATCACGTAGTTGAAGCAGCAGGATCTTGACATCCTTGATTCGTACATAGTCTCTTATGAGCTATACCCGTCAGCACAATTTTAAGCTTTAGAGGAACCATGGATCACATTTGACAAGGTGAGACCGAGTATTGATTGAAATTGACATGCAAAGTCGATACAACGTTGTCGAAGTCTGATGCATGACCTAGCTTCGTCAGCATTACAGCGATGTGGGCAAGAACAAGTTCAACCTCGATCGCCTCGTCCACGTTCGTTCAGCTTTATTGGCTAGCTGTAAGAGTGCAGTGATGGTTGACAAAAGGAGATGCTGCCTTGCGATAAGTGTCTCGATTGAGCTTTTCATGGTTCTGACATCCAGTTGAGCAGCATATGGACTCATTTTCGACGAGACGGAGCAATTTACAAACAAATGAGAAGCCGAGCCTTTATAGCAACTTGTATAAGAAAGGTTGCTGGGAAGGATTGGGTGCTTGTGCTGCCTGAGCATATGACGTGGTGTGGTCGATGCACTGATCACTCGTCTGCTTTACTGACCTGTAAAATCTTGGAATTGATCACTTGGCTGGTCATCCGTCGTGCAGCTGGGAAAGTTGCGAGCTTGGAAGCGTACAGAGTGATCACTACTAGTCGCGATCGTAGTTAGCAACCATTGGAAGCTGTTTCCCATATTGCGGCATAGTCGGCGGCTCTCGATCGTAGACTTTTGGATAGACATGTCGTCTATTCATTCCTACATTTGCAAGGTTCATGTTGCCGCACTGCTATCATATCCATGTCTACTAAGTGTCATGGCTCTTGTCTAATGTACTCAGAATTTGACACAATGAGGACTCTTCTGTCGTAACCATTTCCCTGCTCCAAAGTACAGTATGAATGGGATAGGCAGACAAGCAATACTCAAGAATCCGAGCAGTGAAAGTGGCCAAGCATAAATTTGTTGTCCTCTAGCATTGGAATATGCCAAGTTCGTGTACATGGGTCGCACGACCATAACGAGCCCACCTGCACCTGCATATCGGAATAACGTGGCAGATGCCAGAGCTGAGGCAGCCAGTGGCCCATAGCAGTCGATAAGGTATTGGTAGACAATCAAAAACACAAAGAGGAGACCAACGCCAAAGAACAGTCCGCTGATCGATCAGTACAAATCTTGCCGTAGCTAGCACGATTTCACATTACCTAACAACGGGGGCAGCCCAGTAAACTCCCGGACGAGCTGTCCACGCCAGCCAAAAGACACCGATGGGCACGCAAAAGCCTCCAATGAGAAGAGGGCGTAGTCTTATTTCTGGCGATGCCATCGGCTTGCCATCCTTGATCGCTCTTTCGTAGAACGGCCTGTAGTCGCGTAGTTGCAGAGGCGCAGTAGCACCACATAAAGCTACACCAACTGCAATAGGCAAGAACGCGAGGCCAACCTGTACCAAATTGAACTTGTAGTAGTCATTCGCAAATAGGAACGAATAGCCTTCAAAATCCATGTAAAGTATAGCATAAATCACCAATAGATAGACTAGTGGTGTTAGGACGATACACTGTATGAATCGGAACACTTGCGTGATAGTGCCAATATGATTGGTTCCGTGAAGAGTAGCACAATAGGTTTTGGCAGGGCGGTAAGGATCAATCTGAAAGCTGATTCGGGACGTCGATCGACATCAGAGAAGTACTCGTTGTCTCCTGTCTGCTTTCGTATGGCGTGGGCTTTGTGATATAATATCGTGTCTGCCTGAGTCTCTGGTAGGAATGCAAACATCACGACGGACAGTGCTCCACCCCAAATCATGGTGAGCCAGTATACCCACCTCCAGTCGACTATTGGGTTCAACATGGAAGTACCTGCTACTGTACACGCACCGGCCACTAGTGGAGCAGTCACAGGGCCCAAGAAGGGCATCTACCCCGTCAGCGAAGCTCCTTGTCAACCCGAGCACCAATACCGCAGCGAAGATGGGAAATGCCAGCGTACGATCCAAAGGATTGAACATGTCGTTAATAGAGCCGCCAGCATTGCTAAGAGGACTTGACCCGAAGAAACCCGAGAAGAAGCGACAAATCATGATGGCCTGTACATTGTGCCCGACGGCTGGACCCAATTGAGATAAGATGAATCCGAGGAAAGTGAACATGTACACAGGAGATCTACCAAAGGCCTCGCTCATGGGCCTAAGTATACGTCAGTATACTTACGACCACAGGCTACACGGCTGCGACTGACCCGAAAAAAAGTGGACCAACACTGAAGCCAATCTACGAGAGTCAGCGCTTAGGCAATGCGCGTGCTACGTCTTGACCCACTAGATACAAAGCTGTTCCAAGCTCGGCAGTCTCTTCAGAGATGCTGTACATCATTGATACAACCTTGGAGTCCGCGCTGAAGACTGCTGAGGAGAATGTGACCACTAGAGTGACAAGAGATACACCTATTAGAATATTCCATTTCTTGAAAGCAGACCAGTTTTGAGGATTTTCTGGATCTGTGTCGGACTCCCATGACACATAATGCGGGTCAGCCTGCTTTTTCTTTTCCTCAAGATCCTTCTCTTTCTTTTCTCGCTCCTCCTCTGAGAGTCCATCTGTATCACTACTTTGTCTTGGCGTAGACTGCTTTGGACTCGGATTCGCTTGGTATTGAGAGTACTTTCGCCGAAGCGCGAGCAATGATTGCATTTTCGAGCACACACGAAAGCAACACCGTTCGATAAAGATGAGCTTGTTTATTCAGCAGCGCCAAGCACCATCTTGTTGTCGCTAATCGGCTCGTTGTGATCCGCCAGGCTTGGCAATTTTGATACATGACCTCATTGTGGCGCATGCTCGATCAACCTTGGAAGGACGATCTTTTCGGCAGATCTGCGAATTCACGGCAAGAGAGGTCGAGAAGGTTGCGTGCGCAAAACCTTGAAACTCCAGGACAAGGGTGGTACGAATGTCGAGTAGTCGCTAAGCTGGGAAGCCGTGATCTAGAATCTTCTCGTCCGTTTCTTCTCCGGACTTTGAGACATCAGACGCTCCAACTGCTTTCTTTTTTCTTGTGCCTTCGTTCGCTGTGCTACATCAGGATCCACAGCATCAGCTTCATGAGCCAGCTTGGATCGTGCAGTAGTCTGTGAAACGATAGTCTCCTGCGGGTTCTTGATCACATTGGTCACTTTTGGCGTTCGTGGCGAGATGACGTTTAAAACTCTACTCTTCTGCGGAGTCCTTGGAACACTCGCCGGAGATTGTGTAGAATTGCGACTTGGTCTGGAAGACTCTGCTCTTTGTATGTCGGTCGGGTTCCGATCTTGATCGTGACGCAGGCCTCGGCCGTCTGATCTTTGAGACCCCAGGCAGTCCATGTTCCTGTCGTGGTTCTCAGCGTGTGCTGGCTCTGAGCTCGGGATCTGTTCGACTTGAATGTTGTCCAGATCTTCATCGGATTCGTCAGTGGTATGATCACTGTCGACGCGAGGCGTGCTCGACTCTGACGACTTTCCAGCGAGATCAATCGTTTGTGGTTGAGATGATCTAATGTTCAGATCGATATCCTGCTCAAGCTCTTGCGATTCTCTGTTGTCTCGAAGCTTATACTTAGGAAGATCCTCGGTTACGTTCGCAGTTTTATGTTCTGCCGAGAACTGTTTGGCATTCGCTTTCATGTTTCGTCTTGGCGTAGGACTAGCACTAGGACTGCTGAAGTCCATTTGCTGATTACCGTCACCTTGCAGGAGATCGGGCTCGAGTTCTTCGTCGGCATCCGAGTCCTTCCCGATACTTGAAGAAGGCACAGGGCTTGACCACTTTGTTTTTCTAAGGCCGGTCAACGACGTCTAGCAAGTTCTTGGATAGATTTACATTTTGGTCTTTCCTCTCATACGTGAGGCAGTCGGCGAAACAAATTCGCGGCTCTGCTGGTTCGTGTCATTTCTCACAAGAGTGGGGGTGTACTGAAGTGGATCTTGCAGCTTTGATGTCCTTGCCTTTTTCTTGCAAGACGATGTTACCGTTCCCGGAAGTCTTTGTGTCGTCTGCGGCAAGAATCTGACTTCCCAATTACTGATTTCCGTCAATACAGCTCGCCAATCCCTCCTGAATTCAGCTTCCCGGCCTACAAGACTGAGCTCGTCTATCACATCTTGACTGGTCCTCGTATCTTTTTCTGCTTTACTGCGACATTTTTTCAACCACTCGTCTTTATCGAACTTATTGTATGCCTTTTGTCGTCTATTGGGCTTAAACACAAGATTGGCAGTTTTGTGAAATTCTCCCATCTGATGAATAACATTGTCCTTGTCATGTATGACTTCCAGGAGTGAGGCAACCTCTCGTTGGTAAAACGACATCATAGAGAACAAAGCTAGCGTGAGACCACTAGCGACTGCGGAGTATGGCAAAGCGGCCAGCTCAAAATTCCACTCTAATTTGGTGCTTCCGATTTCTTCTGTCGTTGTGAGTTGCAATAAATCCTTGTGTCGATTCAGAACAATCTCAACGGAGGTGGAGTCAACTGTCAGACCATCCTGCAAGTACTTCAAGAGTTCCTTCAAGTTGCTGTAGGCATCTATAGGACAATCCACGAAATCAGCTCTCTCTTGCACTTCAGTTTTGGTGACATCCTCGCCCCATATCGTTTGCAAATCGGTGACTCTTATGCAATAATCGACCTCAGTAAACAAAGCTTGTATCAAGATGTTCTGTTGTCCTGGTAATTGTACCCATGGTACTGCCAATATCTGCATGCTACGGCAGCCTTGAACCGCTCAGTTCATGCGAGACTTCCGTGCTAGCGCTCGGCTTACTCAAGAGAGGGCCCAGTAATCAGGTTCTGGCTATGAGGCCGGGATGAATGTCGTGACACAGTGAAGGAAAGTTACAAACCGTGCTTCCTACGAAAGGAACGATTCAGCCGCAATCCTGCATGCTCCCTAGTCTATTGAAAGCGAACTTGCACATGGCAGGGAACGTTCGTTTCAGTTCATCTTGAGAAAGGCGAGTCAGCAGTATCAGGAGATCCGAAACGATTGCAAGTATAAACAGTCATTTGTAGCTACCAGCAGCAGCAGACTGTACTCAGATCTGAATCTGTAGCTAGGCAGGTAATGGACCCAAAGCCTGGTCATGGGGATTGCTCTGGAGATTCATCATCAGCCACATTGTGGGGAAAACTACACACAATGACACAACAACTGCAATGACCTTGGGCAATTGGAGAACAGTACCAGTGTATTCTGGGTGTTGAGCCGGAATGATTAATATTAGAGTCAAGATACTTTTAGGAAAACAACTCTGAGAACAGTGAATCAACTTATTTCCTGTAAGTGATGGTTGTGGTGTTTCCAGTTCCTGCGGGCACTCCATTTGACCATTGTGTCCAATTTGTAGAGACAGCATTGACGAAGGGAGAACCAGCAACCAGCAGAGCTTTGAGCGAGATGGTGAACGCTCCACCTTGGTTAGATTCGATAAAGCTCACAAAGTCCATACCTGGGGGTGCTTTGTCAAAGTCAGAAGTGGATCTCATCACCAAGACTCTGTTGTAGTCAACAAGACCCAAAGCCGAAGCTCTCAACAAGGAGTTGATCGTAGCGTTGTCTTCTTGCTGCGTTGTGCACTACTGTAGTCAGAAACCATAGCAGATCCACGGTGGGGCAAAGACTCACGTAGCTACCAGTGCCGTTGGTCAACAATTTCGTCCAATCAGAGACATAGGTCTGGTAACCTTCACCACTGTACGAGTCAGACCGGTGTATCGGAGTAAATGTTGGAGTGACATACTACCAATAGACATCTCCAGTAGCTGTGTCGCATTCGTAGATAGACGGCGGATCTCTAGCCCTGAATCTAATTAACATATGAAGACAAGATCTGATGTGGAAGACGAACCTTGTGTAGTTGGTTGTGTTGTACATTGCTCGGAAGGCTGCAAGGGCTGGCGTATCAATGCTGGAGATGTTTGCCTTTGTCACAGCAAGATTCACAGCAGCAGATCGAAGAGTGCTGTTCAGCTCAAAGATTTCCGAACCATAAAGCTCATCAGGTTTGACACCCGGGCCGTATGTGCCCTGACCCCAGAAGTCGCTGGAAAAGTTGGCTGGCTTGTCACTGTCGGTGACGGCATGAATCAGGTCAATGTCGACTGCGTAGCGAGCGAACGTTGCAGAACCAATCGATGCTACCTCCGGCTTGACACCGGCAATTCCCGCAACCATGAAGTAAGTCTTGGTCAAATTGAGAGTAGGGTTGAGGGTGATGGCCATGATGGAAGCTGCAGCGTTCGCAGTGCCCTCGTCTGTTGTTACTTGACAGATGGTCCCATTTGAGTTGCAGTGAATCTGAGGGAACTTTGGTGAAAGACCTGGAATGGTGTAGTTCGTAGTCAAATTGTATGGTGCTAGCCAGATATTTTGCTCCGGTGCAAACATTGAGATAATCATCACTCGAGGTGACAACGTCGAGCTTGAAGTGGCATTTTGAGCTGAAACACCAAGTATGGTGCTAGCAGCAATTGTTACCAGATGCGAGAATTGCATTGAGATGCTCGCCTGAAAAGATCAAATATGGAGTGAGCCCTTTTGACCACTGAGGGCGAGCAGATGCTCCTTTGTACTACCGGCCGTCGGAACATGCGACCTGTGCTATCGTGTGCCAAGATGGCTCCAGTGAACAATGCCGGTCAAATAAGCGAGCGTTATCAGTCCGTTGACGCATCTGTCATCAGTGGCACACGTCGACGCGGAAGGCCGAACCGTTGAGGTCCATTCATGCATACACTGAATGTCATCTTGCATGAATCACCCGAAGACAGTTCAGATGACAATCAAGAGTCTCCTGGTACGGCATCATGACAAGTCGAAGAGTTACTTGTCTTGTATGTATATCGCATTGCAAGGGCCTGCTCATGAGCCATTCGAATATTCGGAACACTTGAAATTTGTGAGCTCGCAAAAGCTGACGCCAAAGGTTAAGATCCATCCATTGTTGGGTAGAGGTCTCACCTGGGTCTGGACCACTTGGGCAGCACGAATCCCAATTCGGATCCATGCGCCACCACTGATAGGGGATTTCTCACTTTGGAAGAGATAAAAGAACTTGCAGCTGTCCACATGGACACATGTCGCATCCCCACCGCTTATGGTCCAATTCGGTTCATCCTACGTACTAGAATTCGCAAGCTGCTCTCACAGAGACATAGCTGTAAGCTTAACTAAATCTGTACGGTGCACATCATGAAAGAGACACACATATTTAGACTTTAAAATTTGACCTCCCGTTGCAACTGCAATTGTCAATGCTGCAGCGATTGGCAGGTGGGGGTGTGGCGCACAACTTTAAGTCCAGCTCCAGCTGCTGGCCATGGGTGCAGGTGTTTATGAATAAGAAGATAGCGCTAGTCACGCATACGGAGTGGGACTGGTTGCAACTGTCCAGGTGCAGATGGCCACGAGATTTGGCATCAATTTTTGACAGATAGAGAACCGCCAAGTCACTCACTTCCATTGAAAGATTGCTCTGCAGCTGCACAGGAAGAGTTCTCCCAAAATACAAATGCTGGACTGTGCCTGACGGTCAGATACTGATCAAGTGTCTCAAGATGAGTTTGAGGCATAGCTGTGTAGGCATTGTTGTGAGCTGTGAGTGGTCAATGCTGCATGATTGTTATGAACATAGAACTGCATTTGCATAGATGAGAAAGGAACACGGTGGTAATTGCCAACTCGTGGAGTTGTATATTGAGACAGCGTGTACGAGTGTGATTGTTTACCTTTCCACTGAGCTCAGCTGAGATTGACCATCTCCTGACACTCAAAGACAGCATCCACATGAAGGAACAGATTGATCCACTTTGCAACCATTAAAGTGGCTGATCGTGGCTCTAGAGACTGATCAGTTGGAGAACTACTCCCTATTTTGATCACATGCATACTACGATAGCTTTTCATGATCTCCCGGTTCCAAATCCCAAATGCGACAGCAAGTACCAGAGCCATTTGGCCAGCACCGACCTTTGGTCCGCGCAAAGATTTAGCTGGAAATACTTATGATTATCTGACTACGCTTCATTGTACAACCTCGCCATTCAGTACATTCGAAGGAAGTCGTCGGTCTTGTAGCAGGTCAAGAACCTCATGACAGACGTTAAGGGGTATCAACGACTCACTTCGTCCATCGCGAGACATTATGCGTCCGACAGGCTGAGATACATTTTGGCTGTTTTTACCACATTTGCAGTTTTGGGCTGGCTGCTTTCAGTCAATTCACTTTTGTCACGCTCCCAAACACTTTCAGCATACGATGCTGAATTGTTGCAAGAAGGTCTAGATCAGTGCCGAGCACTGCAATTCAGGCCAGATGCCAAACAATCAGCTATGCGCACAAATCCCCGATTCGAGGGCGGCCTTTCGACATTGATTCGGAATGCCTCTCTCATAAATGGTGACGGAACGATTCTATATCGCACAAATGTGCTAATGGAGAATGGGATCTTCACCCGTGTCTATGATATGCTTGTTGAGGACGAAATAACTATTGCAAAGGACACTCTGATATATGACGTGCAAGGCAGATTCATCACTCCGGGAATAATAGACATGCATTCTCATGCTGCTGTCAATTCCTTCCCGTATTTCTGGGGAACGGACGACACGAATGAAGTCAGCAATCCTGTGACGTCTCAGATGAGAACAATCGATGCCATGGATGTGGACGATATCATGCTGAAACGGATCCTGTCCGGCGGCATTACCTCTTCACTCATCTTACCTGGCTCGGCAAATGTCATTGGAGGTGAGGCATATGTTATCAAGCACGCTGAAAAGAAGTCATTGGTAATCGAGGATTACTTGCTCCAGAGCGGTGTCAAAGGCAAGAGGCAGAGATGGTGAGTGGACAAGACGGGACTGCTTTGCGCTTCAGCTGACTTTATTCAGGCTCAAAATGGTCAGCAGCTACAAGATCCAACACTGTGAGGAGACTATTAACATAGATAGGCATGTGGAGAAAACCCAAAAAGTGTTTATCCTGACCAGACAAGCACACGAATGGGTATAGCTTGGACCTTCAGGCATCGTAAGCAATTTTACCATATGAAACTCTTGACAGGGGTGAAATACTGACTATCATGAAGGATTTGACCAAGGACGAACTCTGATGCAGAAGCAAGATGCATGGTGCTCACGAGCTACGCAGAACAAGTTTATAACAGGGGAACCTTTTCCATCAGACCTAGAATTGGAGTCGATTGTTGGCGTCCTCAGAGGAGATGTTCAGATCCACAATGTAAGGTCGAACAACCTGAGATATTCATGACTAAAGTCGTAGCACTGTTACGAAACTCAAGATTTGGAAATGCAGATTCGTAATTCGCGCGAGTTCGGGTTCGAGATCGGAGCGTTTCACCACGCCTTGGACGCATACAGGGTTCCAGATCTCCTCAAGGACGCGCCAGGCAATATTGCTGTCGCAACTTTCGCTAATTTGTGGGGCTACAAGAAAGAAGCATTCAAGGCTAGTCCCTATGCCGGCAAGATACTTACCGATGCTGGAGTACCCCTCGCCTACAAAAGTGACCATCCAGTGACTAACAGCCAGCATTTGCTGTACCAATCACAAATAGCTACTCACTTTAACCTCAGTGACCAATTCGCCATCAAGGCGGTCACATCTGTGCCGGCGAAATCTCTGGGACTGGATCATCGCATAGGTTATGTACGATCTGGCTACGATGCTGATCTAGTGTTGTGGGATAGTTATCCATTAGACCTTGGTGCTCGTCCTATCCAAGTGTTTGTCGACGGAGCGGCTCAATTTGACTTCAACCACGAGTCACTGAACTCCGAGCCATCCCGACACGCTTCAAAAGGTACAGATTCGGCCGCATCTATCGAGTCTGATCAGTGTGTGCCAAAACTTCGAGACTATGTCGTTACAGGTCTTGTTGCGGACTTTGCCCATGTAGCATCACCCAGCAACCAACTGACACAAGGAGGTATTTTGGTGGTCCAGAATGGGCAAGTGGTGTGTCGAGGCACCACGACTGATTGTGCCACGCTCAAATCTCAAGCTCTGGACGGTGGTGCACCGGAGTTCCATGTTGCAAACGGCGTAGTGACGAACGGCATCACCACCACTGCACCAAACCTCGGTTTGGGAGAAATCGATGCCGAACCGAGCACACAAGACGGCATAATTGATACCTCGAAACCATCGGATCCAAGCACCGTGGTCACCGCTTTTGACGGTCTCGTCTTCGGTGGTCCTCACTTTGAGAGAGCTGATAAGCTAGGTGTGTCTGAAGTCATCGTGCCACCGGGAAACACAGTAGCTGGTCCGGGAGATGCTGGCCACTTTTTGCAAGGCATCAGTACTGCCTTCAAGCTATCAGGCACTTCTGTGCTAGATCCACATGCCATTGTGAGGAGACAAGTCGCTGTCAACTTCGAAGTCGGTGATGGCGCGAAGGGCGAAAAAGGCACCGGCACAGAATCGTTCTCGATGCAGATCAAGACGCTACGAGGCATATTGACTGATCAAGCTGGCAAGGACAATGTATATGGACAGATGGCCAACGGAACCCTGCCAATCGTGATTGAGGTACACAGTAGCGACGAAATGGCGCACTTGATATTGCTCAAGCAAGAGTTTCCGAGCATCTACATGGTCTTCAAAGGGGCTACGGAGGCATACATCCTCGCCGCTGAGCTTGCCAAGGCCGAAATTCCCGTCCTAGCGTATCCACGATGCATGCCTACTTCCTGGAGAACTCGCAGGTGTTTGCCCGGACCGCCAATGTCTGACGACACCCACCTGTCAGCACTAATTCGTGCAAATGTCAAGTTGGGACTCATCAGTAACGATGATGGCAATCTAGGTGAAATGTATTGGGAAGCCGCGTGGGCTGCCAAACTCATCAACGAAGCCTCGGAAGAGGTACAATTGAGTGAGCTTGACACGATTAACCTCGTCAGCAAGAATGTGCGTGAAATTCTGCGACTTCCGGCCGCTAAAGAGCAAGATTTCGTCATCTTTAGTGGCAGTCCATTGCATGTCAAGAGTCAGATTGCTCTCACTGTAGACGACGGTGCCATCAAATACTGCCAACCAAGACTGCAGTAGGTGTTGATGCGTCTTCGCTTGAGCTAGTATCGTGTAATATAGTGACAATTTATGATCTACACTTGGCGATCTATCAGTTGTAGTAACGTCGAGATCCAATCGAGAGACTCGTCGCCTGAAAGAACGACGTCGAAAGTCTGTCTAAATTCTTCCTTCCTCTTCTCGTCACCGAAATTGAGAAATCCAATCTTGAGTAGTGCGCCATGCTCGAATCCGTCCGCCATTCTAGCGTCACCGATAGAGTCGCCCATCAGAACGACATTGCGTCGCTTCATCAATGCGTCCTTGACCGTTTCTGTGATTGCCGGAGCACCATGTAATGCTTGCTCACCTTTATTCAGTGTATGTATCAATGGTTCCCTGAACCCAATGAGAGGCTCGTCGTCGCCTTGGTCGGGAAACATCATGTGGTTCGAGATGATGGCTTGATTGGCTCGACTCAGACCATTCACATTGAACAGTTCCTCAATAACGTCCGCTATGCCGGCACTAAAGACGAGCAGAGGAATGTTTTTGGCGTGGGTGTAGTCTAGCAACTCAGTCAGGCCGGCTCTGAACTGCATGTTTGCCGACTTTGCTTGTGCAATAATCTGACTCTTCCGAATCTTTTCATCAATCATCGCTTGGTGAGCGGCGGACCACCACTCAATCATCAACCTGGTCTTGGTCTCTATGTCTATCGTAGTGTCTATTTCGTAAGGGTAGTAGTGCTCCGACAGCTTTTTCGTGTGATGGGCGAATTCTTCGGACACAGCTGGTCCTCGTTCGAGCACGGCGTGACTGGATAGATTACGAATGGGTTCTGATGAGGTCGGGGATGTGATCCAATGCTTTGTCAGAGTCATGTCGAAATCGACAATTAGATGCACTCTGTTGAGTCCTTCTGACAACAAGACGGCGAGGATGTCCTTCGTCTTCGTTGTGTCTGATATAGACACATAGGGATATTTTGTCTTTGTCAATTCCAGGAGATTTTCTACGTGTTTTGATTGTGTCATCGAACTCAATTCGAGGCTCAAGTGAAATTGAAGAATGAAAGAGTGTGAATCTTTTAGATATGAATGATGGTGATAGGATGTAAATCAACTTGACCGGCGAGAATGGAAACGTGTAGTTGTAGCCGTGGCATAAAGTAAGGACTATGGTTGAATCACAATTGCAAGTGAATGACATCAGGCAGCCGCAAGATCCACAAAACAAAAACGTCTCCACAACTGCGGCCACTTTCGATCTCCAGAAGATCTTTCTCTTCCAGCACGTAACACATATCATTGACTCTTTCCGGATCTATACATTCGTTACCGATAGAACACGTTGCAAGCATGAATCCGACGCTAGATATGATGGTCGACCATCTGAAACAATTGATAGCGCAAAAGGAAGGAGGAATGATTCGTCCTCGCATCCTCATCACAATCAGTGGCATTCCGGGGTCCGGCAAGACTACGTTGGCATTGGCACTAGCCTCCGCGTTGAATGCCGAAGCAGGTAGTGAAGGAGTGGAGAAGCACTACAAGACTGCAGTCGTCAGTATGGACGGCTTTCATTACCCTCGCTCGCAACTCGATGAAGAAGGAACGAGGAGGCGAGGCGCTCCTTTCACTTTCGATGCTCCGGCCGTGGTACAGTTGGTGAAGCGCTTGAGGATGAGCACGTACAGGCAATTGCCCGACATATCGGCGCCATCGTTCGATCATGCCGTCAAGGACCCGGTAGAGGACGATGTTTCGATAGCGAGGGCGACAAACATTGTGATACTTGAAGGGAACTATTTACTACTCAAGGACGAACCATGGAACAAGATCCATGATCTCGTCGACGAAAGTTGGCTACTTTTGTGTGATTTCAACATTGCCGAGGAACGCTTGGCGAAAAGGCATCTCGCGGCAGGACTTGTGCAGACCTTGGAAGCAGGCTTAGATCGAGTCAGATTCAACGATATGCCAAATGGTCAGTACTTGTTGGACAACAGTCTCAACCCCACAGTACAAATCACGCAATAAAATTATTTACATTGACATGTCCGTCTATTATGTATGTTGCTATGGTCCGCTCAAATCTGAAATGAAGAGTGTCCGAGGCCGTCTCAGATCGTATAGTCATAGGATCCTTCTATGCTGGTCGTACAGTAAAGTCGGCGTTGTTGTCGACACCATATGTCAAAGGTTTCTTGATGATGCCCAGACCGAGCCATATCAGGGCAGTGAAGAGGAATAATAGGAGCATACCGGAGCACATGGCGATGAAAAGGTACACTCGAGCTCGATTGCCGGAATCAAGATTCTTGCGAATGCCTGTAAGCGCCCTCGATTCCAAATCTTGGACGGAGTGTGGTGGAGAATCGTGGTAGGAAGGTAAAGAACCAGCACTCTCAGAATATTGTGCAGAATTTCGGCGCTCCTTGTTCCATGGTTGGTAATGGCTCGAGAGCCCGTTGGATTGAGGAAAGTCAGAGTTGTTTGACCTCAACGATGGTGAATAGGTCTTTGTCGATGGCGGGGAGAACTTTTCGACAAAGTTGCCCTTGCCATTCTTGGAGGAATCGTACTCCGAGGACCAATGGCTACGGTGGCCTGTAGGATCGGGGGAGACAAAGTCTTGTGTTCTGGGAGAGGTGTCCCTACCGGAGTAGGAGGCATATGGATTTGAGGACATTATGGACTGTGAGATGATGCAGGTTCAACGATCGACGCTATGCTTGTAGAGAATGTGGGTTTTTCGAATGAAAATGTATGCTGAGAGACGGTCGAGGAATGAGGATTCTTGTTGTAGGACAGATGGGGTCTTTTAACAATACTGGGAGGTACGTACTGCTCTAATCATCACTTGCCAGGACTCGCGACAACTTCGGATGTGACTTTTCTGCTTGCAACTCCTGACTTCCATCGCCAGTGCGAGCCCAAATATGTGGAGCAAAATTGTGGAAATCCGGTGCGAGGGGCCAATCACCCGCAGAATTGGTCATGTAGCTAGCAGAGATTCTGGTCATTGCTATTCACTACAGACCGCCGTAGATATCTCAGAGCACCTCCGGCCATAAATTCCGCGATTCGGCAGCTATAGTACTGCCTGAGAAGACAAGAAGACAGGGTAGGCCGGCATTCGCGGGTTATAAGGTTTGTTGTTGTGACAACCCGTGGACCGGATCTGTCAACTCACATCAAGCCACACGCCACAGAAGAACAGTTCTAAAGCCACAATCTGTGAAAATAGTCCGAAATACGATATCAGTCCATCACGATCCGTACGATGGGTCATGCACTTCTACTCTTCCAGGACAATTTGTCACTCACTGCACATCTGGATGCTTAGACTGGAAACCACCTTGATCCTGACACGGTGGATACGTAAGAGCCCTGTCAAGTACATCAATCAACCATGCCTGCACCACGCCGAATTGCTGTGGATGACCTGACTGCAAATCACATAGGGACTTTCAAGAAATTGCATCAAGTGCTGTTTCCCATTGAAATTGCTCCTTCATTCTACAAAGACGCCCTAAATACGACCCTAACTCTTTCGAAGCTCGGATACTTCAACGACATACCCGTCGCTTGTTTCTCAGCAAGGATTCAACCGGAAAAGAATGGTGCCAGAGTCTATCTGATGACATTCGGGGTGTTGGCTCCGTACCGACAGCTTGGCATAGGTGAAAAGATGCTGGAGTATATCGAACATCACGTCAGGGCTGAATTGAAGGGCAAAGAGATTGGTCTTCATGTACAGGAAGGTAATGATGCGAAAGATTGGTACATCAAGCGTGGTTATGTCGAAGAGAAGTTTGAGGAGAATTACTACCCCAAAAACAAGCCCTCCGGTGCCTACTTCCTGAAGAAGGCAATGCAGTAAATTTGTTCAAGAAACATCGATTCTTCAATGGTCTCACAGCACAATAAGCTTTCTTTTCAAAAGTCTAAACAAAGAAACCATATTATTGGTGTGCGGTGGACTCATTTAGGGTCCGAGCTTTGCTTCAGGTCAAGTCAGCCACAAAACGCAGACAATGGACTTTCGGAATCGAGATGTCGAGGTTGACGAAGTATGGTCTGTGCGCTACTTGTGACCACAAAGAAGAGATTCTGAAGATCTGAAGAACTTAACGTTTCATAAACTATCTCGTTGTGTCGGCGACTGAAATTCTTGGAAATTTCTTGGACAAAGACCAATGTGTATACTCGGCATTAATCTATCGTGGTTTGCTACACAACATTACTTGGAGTCGCCCATACCTTTTCCCCATTCCTTGACGCTACATCCGGAGACTTGACTGCTGGTCAGTCCATATGAAGGGTCAAAACTTGTCAGGTCTAATCTTTCTTCTCGTTTTCGGCTATGCTTATGCGCATTCCTGGATCGACAACATCTCTCAAGTGGATAATCTCACGAACATTGGCTATATCCGAGGCTATGCGGGTCATTCTGACGCTGCGAGCACATTCACAATTTTCTCCTCCGCCTCAACACAAGCACTTTGCAAAGATAATGAGCAGTCAATGAGTTACACGTCACAGTATCCGATGCTGCACATTCCAGCCGGCAAATCCTTGGTCGCAAACTACAGCGAGAACGGTCATGTTACAAAAGACTCCTTGGCGCCAGATTTCAAACCCCATCCTGGCAATTATACATGGTTTCTCGCCGCCAATTCTGTAGCGTCACCCAGTCCGTTATCTACTATCGGTCAAGCTTACAAGATTGGTACAATCATCGCGACCGGGGACTTTGACGATGGCGTCTGCGCCGAAGACGCGACCAAGGGAAGGAACGGACCTAGGCAATGTCAAAGTGTGGTAAATTTTCCTGGTAACCTGGCCGCGGGGACGTACGAGCTCGTCTGGTTATGGAATTTCCCAAAGGTCGCCGGTGTGGTTGAAATGTACTCGAGCTGCATGGACATTCAGATCTCGGCAAACGCAGACTCTGATTCATCAGGATCCAGTGCCTCGACCGGAGACACAAAAGTAGCACTTGCTGACAACAACGACGATGTGACGAGCTCTTCTACCAGTAGCGCACAACATACTACCAAAACATCCACCATTTTCCAGACGACTCAATTCATCACCACTGTTTTTCCGATAGACACGACCCCTTCGCCAACATTGCCGACTACCAATTCTCTCAACACGCAATTGGCCAGTCGTACGACTGCTCTTTCGGACGACACTGCTGACGCACGACCAAGTACGTTACTGACCACGACCAGTGCCGCACAGTACACCACCGTGCAGCAAGTAGTCAAAGAAGCGCCCGCCAATCCATTATTCGATTCGAATAACGTGGCGTACGTGACTGAATTGGTCACCTTGACGATATACAAAAAAGTCAAGCCGACGTCCTGATGTTTAGCTGGTCTTCATAAATGATTCATGTACAAGAGTAGTGATGTGTAAGCAATATGGGTGCGGTGTTTGCAAGTGACTTCCGTCGGATCTTTTCCATTAATTATGCATAGGTAGGTAGTCAATTGACTATGGATAACAATAGTACGCGAGCCCGCTCTCCCGCTTCTAGAAATAACTGCAAAACGTCATCGCTCAAGCGTATATATGCTCGTCATTCATCCTTCAACAACCTCGAGGATTGTTTCATTGGTTTCATCTCCATGTCCCTGACTTGCTCACCCGGCCTGCTAGAGATTGTCTCAGAGGATTACTCAAGCTCGAAATGCGTGCTCCACTTGATAGAGGTCTGTCGTTTTCCTTGTCTTTCGAGATTCGCCGTGAGCCGTCCATATCTACCGACAGATTGGCCATAGCAAGACCAGACAGTGTCGAGCGGAAAGGTTTCTCGGTTGGATAATTCGACCCTGCTGATGATGGACGCTTAAAGTCACGGATAGGCCGAATTGTATCTTCCGCACGAGACCCTGGTGCTGATCCCACTGTAGAATGGTCAATCACGGAAGAATCGATCTCGGAATGAGATAGGTTAGCGCTCGTGTCAGCATTTGTGTCAGCCAGCCCAAGCACTGACCTTTCCCGCGGCTCATCCACTCGTTTCCGTTTCGGGCCTGGTGGCGATGCTACAGGTACCAGGCTTCGACGTTTGTTCAAATGATCTGGGTACTGTCTGCGCAAAGGTGAAGCAGCATGAGTGATCGCGGTCGGAGATTCTACCTCAGCGTCCGCCCACTGCACGCTTTTCTTCGAAAGCTTCTTCTTGGGGAAGACAGTATGCGGCTTATGGGCTTTTATACGTAACGACCTTGGTGATGGTCGTGGCGAAGACGAAGAAGACAGTCGAGCGGCTTGAAGTCGCATAGGTGACATTGGTCTTCTTGGGGAGGCATGGCGTGGCGGCAACGCTCCACGATGTCCAATACTGGGAACATGCGAGATGACCAGCTCTTTACTGACCAAACTGTTCAGAAGACTCAAGCCTTTTTGGTATGTTGTGCTGTATATCTGATCATAGCGTTCAATCTCCTCCTCAGTCTGACCTCCGTCTGTATTCAGACAAGCTGTGCTAGAGAATGCTGATAATAAAATGTTCTGTAGCAGATGCTTCGTCGCGTCAGTAGAGTATCGTGCCGCATCCAGCTCCGCTTCATATGTCTCCCTGGACACCTTGTCCTTGAGCAAATTCGCTTCAGCCTCGATAGCTTTACACAAGACCCTGTTGCCTTCAGTCTTGTGGTTTCGCAAAAGCGTAGACAGTACAGTATCGATCGCAGCTAGAGTGTGACACGATCGTAATTTGTGTTCTAGACTACTTCGTTGGTGTTCTAGCTCACGTAACGAATGTGAGATTTTGTCACGGGCAGGGCGGAGGTCGTCGAGTCCGTCTTGGTAATCGGGATTGTCGAAAGCAATATTGAAAGCAGCCAACCATGCGGTCAACACATTTACTTGTTGTTCTGTAGCGCGCAATGCCAGAACATCCTGCGGCCTTTGTAGCCGGATAGTTGAATTCTGTTCGAAGGCCGAGCGTAATTGTTGCACAGCCTCGTCATACTTCAACGACTGCAACTTTTGTTCTTTCTCCACACGACCAGAGTCGTCGTTGCTCTGAGTGCCCAGCTTCTTCTTCAATTCCTCAACTTCTTGACGTAGAGAGTAGATTATCTTCACGTATTGACCAACGTGACGATCAACGCTGACAATATTCCTGGACACCTTGGTCTTGATGTTCTTCGCACGATTACCATACTTCAGAGTATTGTGAGTTTCGTCATAGTGTGCTGAGGAAGGACTGACACAAACAACCATCACTGTCCTGCAATTTCCTCCGAGCGAAAATTTCAGCAAACGAGTCAATTTTGAGTCTCGATACGGGATGTGACACTTTCTGTGTGGGTCGCACAATGCATTGATACAATTGCCCAGTGCTAGTAGAGATCTGTTGATGTTTGCTCCCTCGAGCAGCCTTTCGCCTCGATTTTTGGTGACGGACGCTCGTTCGCTTCCAGCCAGATCGATAATTGACAGCGTGGCCATTGTATGATCCTCCGATATGTTTGCAGTCCTAGCTTTCTGTGTGACGTTTACTTGAAGAACTGCATGTGATCGGGAAGACACCGCATTTGCTTCTGTAGGTGATATTGTCCTATTTCCGTTTCCCATGAGAATCATTTCCATCACATGCTGCACACTCTGCGGAACATGACTAGATAGTCCAGCAACACTGATTTGTTTATTCGCATCCTCTCGCAAGTTCAATACCTTCGTGCTTCCGCCCGGAATGAGAAGGTCGCGGATTGTTTCGTTGTAGATCTCCAAATATGTAATGGACACTTCCACTATCTTTTCGTCCTCTAGATCTTTAATGCGTTGAAACAGTTCTTCGAATGTCAGGAAGATCAATCCTGGGTCCTCCATAGTGCCGCTGATTGTATGTGTCTTACCACAGCCGGTAGCCTTTAATTCTGTCAGCCGCTGCTCAAATACAATTGAGGTTGCTTATACCCCATATGCAAAGACCGTAGCGTTAAAGCCGTCAAAGATGCCATCCAGTAAAGGTCTGCTCGTGTGCTCATATACCTCCTTTTGAGAGGCATTTTCGTCAAAGATGTGATCAAAGGCATAGCGAACGTCTTTCATCTTCTTTCCTGGCAGCAAAGACTTCTGGAATCTGGCCATTGGATTTGTGTCGGCAGGATCGAATACCAGCACTCGCTCATCCAGTACTTGTATGATCTTTCGCAATCCCTTTCCCGTGGGTGTCGAATTCATGTTCGATGCTAATGCTCCATCACTAAAGAATTGCTTCTCCTGCATCTCTGGCTGCATCTGACTTGACTCCTTGACCGTGAAGGGTCGCACTCGGATACTATCAATGTCAACCTTAGCTCTGAACATACATAAGCTGACTGACTTGACCGAAATGCTTGAGGTGTCCATCTTGAGCGCTGCCCCACCAGGCTAAATATCCCCTGGCACCGGTGAGAATCTTTCCCTTGCTCTCAGCTTATCTATGATTTTGGGGGTGGCCGCAATGCTAGGGATTCTCGAAAGCAGGCCAGCTGGATAGCAGTCTAGCGTTCTGGAAGCGAGTGAGCGTATGAGAGCATCTGCGTGAGGGAGGGAAGGTGAGCCTCTGTTTTCATTGGCATCAACATCCCTTCCTTCCCGTCTCCCGAAGTTTCCCCGACACACTGAGCAGCAACCGGTTGATATTACCTCTTTTGGTAAGTGCACCCGCGGGAGAGAGGCTTCGGCAGGTGGATTCTGGAGGGAAGCCACGTCTCTCGAAAGTTCCCTGCGAAAGAGAAGCTCTCCACAACAATTTCAGCAGAGACCAGTGTCAAGCATACTTCAAGTTGTTCCTCTAGTCACGACTAAGATCAGAATCGTTTCGCAGACATGTCGGCAGCTGAACTGAAAGCACAGGGCAATACAGCTTTTGCTGCAAAGGACTTTCCTACAGCAATTGACTTGTTCACAAAAGCCATTGAGGTCGATGCGGGCAACCATGTTCTTTACTCTAACAGGTCTGCATGTCATGCGTCTCTCAAGAATTTCGACCAGGCAGTGAAGGATGCAGACAAATGTATCGAACTCAAAGGCGATTGGGCAAAGGGATACTCACGGAAGGGTGCCGCCATGCACGGTCTCGGAGACTTACAGGGCGCTGTTGAAGCATACGAAAAGTGTCTTGAGCTGGACCCGAGCAATGCCCAGGCAAAATCAGGGATGGAGAGTGTAGATGCACAGATGAAGAGAGAGATGGAATCCGGCAAGTTCGGAGGGGGTCAAGATCCATTTGCAGGATTTGCGGCCAAGTTGAGTTCGCCAGATTTCTACAAAAAAATGAGTGAAAATCCTCAGACGAGTAAGCTTTTGGGAGATGGAGAATTTATGCGAAAGCTTGAGGGAATCAAGAGAAATCCTCAAACTCTCATGCAAGAGATGAATGATCCACGTATGATTTCTATTCTTGGTCTCTTGCTTGGGCAGGATATTGGATCTGCTATGCCAGAAGACGATGTTCCTATGCCTGATGCAAAGACTGAAATGAAGAAATCAGAGCCAAAGAAAGCACCAGAACCAGAGCCAGAACTTATAGTAGAGGAGGAAGACGAAGAGACTAAAGCTGCAAAAGAAGCCAAGACCAAGGCAGAGGCCGAGAAAGCCCTCGGTAATGCAGCATACAAGTCTCGCTCTTTCGACGAAGCTATAAAGCACTACACGGCCGCTTATGAGTTACACAAAGACATCACCTATTTGACCAACAAAGCCGCCGCTCACTTTGAGGCCGGTGACTATGACTCTGCCATTCAAGCCTGCCAAGATGCGATCGAGCTGGGTCGTGAAGTTCGAGCCGACTTTAAGGTCATTGCTAAAGCATTCGCACGTATCGGAAGCTCATACGAGAAGAAGGGCGACTTGCAGGAGGCAATCAACAACTACAACAGAAGTCTGACTGAGCATCGTACAGCAGACACCCTCGCAAAATTGAAGTCCGCAGAGACGACTCTATCTGAAAAAATCAAGAAGGATTACGAGTCGCCTGAACTAGCGGAAGAAGCTCGTGTCGCCGGAAACGACGCATTCAAGGCTTCTCGCTTCCCCGATGCCGTAAAGCAATACACCGAAATGACAAAACGAGCACCTCAAGACGCTCGAGGATACGCCAACCGCGCCGCGGCATACATCAAACTCATGTCTATGCCGGAAGCAATCAAGGACTGCGACAAGGCCACCACGCTGGACCCTACTTTCGTAAAAGCGTACATCAGAAAGGCGACCGCGTTGTTGGCGATGAAAGACTACTCTCGCGCACAAGCCGAACTCGACCGCGCCACGCAGAGCGACGCCGATGGAAAACACAAGCAGGAAATCCAGGGTCTGTCGTACAAAATTCAGTCTGCGCTCTACGAAGAACGCAGTCACGAGACGGAAGAGCAGACGCAAGCTAGGATCGCCAACGATCCCGAAGTGAGATCTATTCTCGAAGACCCAGTCATGCAATCCATTCTCCAACAAGCACAGCAGAATCCCGCTTCCTTGAACGAGCACATGAAGAACCCACAAATTGGCATCAAGATTCAAAAGTTGGTCGATGCGGGAGTGATCAAGACTCGTCGTTAGAGTATTTCTCCATGTAGATTGTAAGGTTTGACAAGACTCAAAACGAATGAATTTATGAGATGAAATGAGATGCGTCTTTGCGGTTTCGAGAATCGCTATGAATATGCTTTGCCAGTTGCTAAATATGGAATGCAGAGATGGTCGGAATATTTATACATAATGTGCATGTGAAATGGCAGAATGCACATGATTAAGTGAGATCAATCTCATCTTCGCCCTCAGCATCGCCTTGCAGAACGATGCTTAGCTCCTTTGTCTGCTTGGCAGTGTCAAAGGCGATACCTGCCAGCCGCTGCTTGAATTCCTTCGATGCTTGTTGATCATTACTGCGTGCAGCAGCGTTTTCCATGTCTCTAATTCTGCTTGTGCAATTCTCTAGTGCCTCGACCACAGCCCCTGCCGCAGCTCGCAGTGGCCGGCTATCTTGGAATGCTTCGCGCATGTTTGATGTGACCTTTGTAACGATAGTCACAATGTCGCCCATGTACGTTTCCAATACTGGAGTCTTCGCGTCGGATCGTATAGCAGACAATAATCTTTGAATCGCAGCTACTATGCCTTCGGTCTGTCCACCTAGGAAGTCACGGAGTTCTGCATTGATATCGCGAGGGTTTTCGACAGGTTCTACGGTATGCGCTGATGTTGGTTGGAAGGTCCTACTAGCTTGACGCTTGGAGTCGACGTACCCGTTCGTATCGCGGGAAAGAGCTTGATGGTCATCCTGGAACCGCGCTTCACCTTGACTGTTCTGATATGCTGCTCGTGGTACTTCGTGCTCGGCATCATCGTCGTTGTCAATCGTTGTAGCTCTGAGTTTGCAGATCTTGACAATTTCAATAACTGTACTGGCAAGGTGTGAGGCGGCAGCATCGACTAGTGAGACGGGACTCAACGGTCCACCATTCGCGTGGTTCTTGCATGCCGTCATAAGATTGTTAGTAGTATTCGACATGCGTTGGCGAAGCTTGTTGAAGCGATCATCCCTCAAGAGTGCGGAATTTGACTCATCCAAATCCTTTTGTATGGCACGAATGCTCATGATCACCTCCCTCATACCTTCAGTTATATCAGAGGTGTTTGTTCTGGCGATTCGTAGCAAAGAATCAATTGATTCCTGGAACTTTGTGATTGCGATATCCTGTACTATACCATCTGGTCTGACGAACGAGCCTTCGGTCCCCGATTTAAAATCTGGATTTGGCGAAAAGAACTGAGAGGTAGCTTTTATCTGTCGGAGTTGCGTCTTCGTCTTGAGATATTTCTCCTTCCACTGTTCGATCTCATTTTCCAGATTTGAGACATGGGCCTGTAAATTCTCAGCTTGCTCATAGATCGCTGATTCTCTCTGGCTCAATTCTTTCATCTCGTGCAAAAATCCTTCGGCCTCACGACGAACATCTTCAGTAATTTTGTGCTGTTCTGCTAGTTCTTTCTTTAATTGAGCGTTAGCTTGTGCAAGGTTGATTTGATCGCTCGATGATGTCTCCTTCTGCTTCGCAGACAGTCTCAAGGCAGCAAGATCCTCTTCGAGTCTGTCGTTGCGTTCTAAAGCTGTCTCCATATCTCGCCGTAATTGTCTCGAATTTGTGTTTTCACTAGACTGTCTCTCGACTTCGTCTTCCAACATCTTAATTCTTGCCAATAGCTCGTTAATCTTTTGCGACTCATACTCGTTCATTGCATCTTTTGATGTTCGAGGACTCTTGGTACGATTGATCATTGAGGCAGATCTCAATCCGGAAGAGCGCAGCGAGGATTGTTCAGATTCGTTCTTTCCTGACTTTAAATCACTTCCAGAGTCACTGTCCTCATCCTCTTCAATCATAGTACTCTTCATGGGTATCACAGCAGTCTGACGGAACACATTAAGTTGTCGTGAGCCCAAAGATCTGTCGTCGTTGTGACTTGAAGCGTTCGAACTTCCACGGACATGACTCGCGGTTGTGGGAGCTGGTGAAGATCTATCGCTACTATCGATGTTGCGGGACTGGGTAGGAGCCCTGAGCACACCAGGAAATCTCCTTTCGATCTCAAAGAACACATCAGCCGCAAGGTCCTTGAAGCGTGATGTTTGCAACGAAGCAAGCTTCTCTCGCGCCTGGTTGCGTTTTGGATGGAATGATGGATTCGGGGGAAGGAATGCAAGGTTGGCTGGCGACCGTGATGATCTGCGCAGGACTTCATCGTAGACATCTGTGCTAAGCTCCTGAAATTGAGTTTCGCTCAATCGAGTCAGCTTCTCGCGAGCCTTGTTCTGTCGTGGGTGTACGTGGTTCTCGCCGTGGCTGAGAAATTCCCGAAAAGCTTCCCAATGTTGTCGCACAACCCGTTCATGGCCTTTTGAGTTCTCGAGACTCCTGTGGAATTCAGGATTTGAGCCATTCGAGCGAGGGACGTCGCTGGGATAGCCAGAGGGTAGAGCTGGCTGACCAGGCAGCGCGGCCATTCTCTGCAGCGCCGGTGCCATGGCCTGAGCACTGTTCTGTGTGCTCTGTGACGCATATCGAGAGACTGAAAAGTTCGAGTCAGCATGTGAAATTGTGGGCGATGGTAGTGGGGACACAAGTGCTCTCGGTTGTCCACGACTAGCTTGTTGCATCCGCTCAAGCACAGAAACTCCCTGTGAAGCACACTACACGAACGACAATGCTAGCGCTGACCGAGGATATATGGGTAGGACTGCTCGAGAATGGTTCACAGCACTAGACAACAAAAGGCAGTCTGCAGCTGCTGCAGTGTTTGTGGAGTGCGTGCGCAGGTACCCAGGCTCTGGTCAGGAAACGCTGGGAGGAGAATGGACGCGATCAATCAGATTTTTTATTTGGCGAATCAAAACATCAGCTCCCACGTCACCCTTTCTCACCAATTCACTCACAATCACCATAGCTACGACCCTCACTCTCTCTGTATTCGGTACTTAACTATGAAATTTCATTTTCAGCTCCGTCTATACAGTACAACTACCCAGGTATATCATGAAGTTGCCTCTACCTATGTTTTTCATATGCAATCTCCTGTACGCCACTGCAGAGAAACTTGTCTTCGTTCTTAAGCTTACATACAACCGATACCTGCAGGGGTACTTGTTAGGCCTGTAGCACAATTGTTTTGCGATAACCTTCAGTTCTAGGCGTCCAAAGCTTGGCAGACAACTATATGTTATGCAGGTGCGCGGATATTCATGCAACACGACCATATGTCCTGTTTCCTGTTCGTCACTCAGGACCTCCACTTCGTGGAAAGTCATTGTTCGGCGTGCAACTCACGTATGCTTGTAGCATCTGCAGGCCACCTGCTTATTACCAGTGAAAGACAGGTGATCAAGACCATGATTTGGTGTCCATGGAATCAATAGAATTGCACCGCATGCAATACTGGTAGCCTTGGAAACTGATCCTGCCAATCTGCAATAACATCGATGATGCGATCGTCCAGGGACTCACCTAAGTCGTCCATCATCTGTACCAGTTTGAGTATACCTTGACCTCCCTTGGCAGCCTCTTCTGCGTTATCCTTGATGTCCACATTGATTACATGTACCATCCTGCATGAAGCGGTTGTGCTCGATCGGTTGAGAAGGTCTTCACATACGGCATCAAAGCAGCGCTCTTCGCATGTGATGACGATGTCAAAGTATTTCAATCCCTCCTGCCATCTTTCCGGTGCATTCTTGATTTTCCTGTTGCGATCGATCATTGTTAGCAGTCCGTTGGCCGTGTATAGTCTGGTGTCCTGCTTCTTTAACTCTTCATAGATTGTATTGTAAGGTGTGCCAAAGGAGTAATTATTTGGTCGGTCTATCGAGGGACCGGGCAAGCGAACTGCACTCCCAGTCCCATAGGAGCTGACTGAGAATCCTGCCTCGTCCAGCACTTTATGTGCTTGCATAGATCTGTTGTTGTTACTGGCACACACGGTTGCTATCTGCAGTGGCATAGCGTGTAATAGATTACGGATCTTGTCACAATGATCTTTAAGGATTTTAGACAAGAAAGAATCTGTATCCGCAACTGCGCAAATCTCTCTTCCTCACAGATATGCTATCAATGGCTGTGCAGCAGATTTGACCCTTGATTATCTGCCTGAGTCTGATCGATATGTCTATCCGAGACTGAGAGCACTTTGCTCTACACGGAAGCCTTTTATATTTAATGCACGCACGGGGGTTTAAAGGTGGTCGTCCAGACTTGATTTGTGTATATACCATAGAAGGACTGTACAGGATGGACATGAATGGACTATAACTTCAGCATCTGAAGCTGAGCTGCTGCAGTTGCTGATCTTCTCTCTGATCAGTTCCAACAGCATGGATGGCTTTTTTGTTGTGCCGAAGCTATTCCAGCCAGGTGTGGGCTCGTGAGACGGGATACTTCCACCCACTACGTCAAGCTTGGAAGTACGGTAGCGACGCAAATTCATTCAAGTCAAGTCGACTATCAACGGTCTATACAGCCGACGCTTGCTGTAAATCTCAGTAACTTTCCTATCGTATTGTTTGGTCACAGAGCATGACAGTTTGATCGAAAGTGAGGCTGAGCAACGGCCGTTCATCGATGATTCTATAATAATCTTCAGACGTGCTTGTACCTAGCGACCTCGACTCAGTTCGACACTCGACAAGTTCAGCAATCTCAGCAATTGACCAGAGCATATTGTAGCAGCGCAACTAGCACCGACGACTTACTGCACCATACCCAGATGGAGGAAGAGCCTGCATCTAGCAAACAAGGGAACGATGCCAATGTTTTTGTGCTTGAGATCCCGATCCTCGACGCTATCACCCGGAGAGAGAAGCTCGAAGCAAAGCGAGCAGTCATTGTACGCGATTTTGCCTATGCAGCGGATGACCCTTTGTTCTGGCGCTTAGACGAAGGTAGTGAAGCTAGAGACCAGTCCACATCGCAAGAAGCAGATAACCTTGATTCAAGCGGACCGGCAGAAGGTTATGAAGCTTCCGAAGGCAGTGGCTTTAAGGGTGCTCCACCCTGGCTTCAATCGAGTACGAATGAGGACGGACTCTTGGAAGAGGATCATGTATCGCATGCGCTTGATGAAGAGTTACATGGACGAGCAGTAGCTCTCTTCGACTTTACGCCCGAGCACGAGAATGAGTTTCCTTTATGTGAGGGTCAAGTTATTTACATAAGCTCGCGACATGGCTTAGGCTGGCTAGTAGCGGTGGATTTGCAAAGTGGAGATTGTGGGCTGGTCCCAGAAGAATACGTGCGATTGCTTGAGGAGGACGAGGAAGGCTACATTGACGATGAGACAATGTTGGAAAACAAGACTAGGATGATGACACAAAGTCCACAGAATTCAAGCGGCAGGACAGCTACGGCACATGAACATGATGTTCAGGACGGACAAGACGAGTGGATCGACGATCCGGACATAAGCTTGCAGGAGCTCAGTACACCTGCAACATCAGACACACCTCCTGCAAAAGCATCAACGAGTCCGCAAGAATTGACAGATGAGGAGAGACAGAAGATTATGGATGCCGCAGAGTGTGAAATGTCCTTAGTAGATGCCAGGCTCAGAGAGGACATATGACGGACCGTGTACCTCTAGACATTTGTGTTATAAGTTATCTTCACCGGACGTATGGTGTTTCGATGATTCACATATACTTTATGCAGCTGCACAGTGCGGCCTTGAATGCGAGGCACCAATATACATAATGTTGTAAGACACTAAAGAGAGCGTTCGCTTTTCGTAGCCTCGACTACCTCAAACATGCATATGATCGATTGGGGCGTGGATGCAAGAGCTATTGGGAGGGAGACCAATCTCTGCAGCAGCTGCGACGATTGTCTTGGGCCGCCGCAACTTCCATCTCCACAACTTTCCCAATATCGAAAGTTCTCCCGCGCCTCATCCTCCCTTGTCGTGCGTGTGGTAAGTTTAGGTCAAAGAAAAAGTCATGCTCATCATCTCCATTGTATTGCAAGCCGACTCTGAAGATATAGGTTTCTCTATCCTGTCCTATACTCAGTCTTGTCTGCTGCACGCCGGAAACGCAGACAGAACATCATCAAAACAATACTTTCGACCTCTTCACTCGGCTTGCTAAGCTTTGCCATCCTCAACGTTTCAGATGTCGTGGCTATTCAACCCGAAAAAGAACAATGACAACCACAGTGCTCCCGTGATAGAAGAGCCCTCTAACACAAGTACAAGCGACGACCTTTCATCACCCACGAGCAATTTCGACTTTTCAAGCCTCGATTCCACAAAATTACACCCGTTGGCCGGGTTGAATGACACACTGGAATACCTCGTCCTGGAAGACGAAGCACTAAACGCACTTCCGGGCTCCGAGTCGGCCTTGCCGAGTCGCGGATGGAGCGACGACCTCTGCTACGGCACTGGAACGACGTACCTCTCCGGTCTCGGTCTGGGAGGCGCATACGGCGCCTACGAAGGTCTTTCTCGAGCAAGTCAGGCCGCTGCGTCAGGAACTCAAGTGACGGGTCGTTTGCGTCTAAACTACGTCCTCAACGCAGTCACTCGTCGTGGACCGTTTCTCGGAAACTCCCTCGGTGTCGTGGCAATCATTTACAATGGCATCAACTCGACTCTCGATGCGGTCCGTGGACGACACGATATTTATAATTCCGTCGGTGCGGGGTTCACTGCCGGTGCACTGTTTAAATGCACAAGAGGAGTCCAGCCCGCACTGATTTTTGGAGGATTGGCTGGTAGTGCGGCATTACTGTGGAGTCTTGCCAAGAAGGGACTCACGAAAGGAAGTCCTCAACAGGTTCTGGAAGAGTCTGCTGCTGCCGCCATGCCTGCCCAGTAGATGGGCGCCTACCGTGCCTGTACCACGATGGAAGAGACGAGTGGCGAGTGCAAGAGAAGGAGAAGGAGGAGGAGTAAGAAGGAATGTGAATACAATGCATGACGATAAGCGCTCCTGCAAGCAAGAATGAAATATTTACAATAAAAGTCCCCTACCAAAGTACTTCCTACTTCCCCTCGATGAATTCCATGACAAACTTGTGCATTTCTGACTTCATCAGGCAATCTTGATGTAGTCCTCCCCTCACCACTCTTGTCACGACACTTTCCACTTGATTGTGCTCAAGTAATGAAACCACACTTTGACTCAGTGACAACGGCACAATCTCGTCCTTTCCAGCAACCACGACCAAGACTTGCAGTCTGCGCAACCACGGCAAGAATCGAGGATCGCTGTGGAGGTGCATCAAAGCATACTTCATGTCCATTCTGGTCCTCAGAAAGGGAGACAGGTATCGGTATGGCAGCCAGGGTTCAGGGTACAATGCCAATAAAACGTTCTGAATGCTATCGAATGGTGTTTCGAGAATGACTTTGACTTTCATTGTCGAGTCGTCAGTCCTCGCTAAATCAGTAAAGATGTGGTGGAGTGACTGTATCGCTAGCGATGCACCGATAGAGTGTCCCCAAAGAATTATTTCTTCATGAAAAGGTTCTTCATTCTTTTTCTGGGCCCTAGCGATGTTCTCGGCATGCGAGGAAATTTTAATGATATGTGTTAGTGAGTCCTTGACATCCTGAAGTAGACCAACCTCGCTGGGGCGTCCAGTGGACTGCCAGTACCCACGGTACGATACCGTCCAAAGGTCTATACTCGTATCAGCCAGAACCTTTCGACTCTGTAGCAAAAACTTGGAAAGATGAGGCAGCCGAGGTGGTGTAGAGGACGCATTGCCCTGCAGATATACCATTCTTATCCGCTTGCGAGGAACGATAGCATGTGCAGCTTTGCTCTGTCCCTGTACTTGGGATTCCCCGAACGGCTGACTCATTCTCGCGTTGCACAAAGCTAGGGTGACACTGTCGCTGGTCTTCAAATAACGCCGATGCCACTCCACCAGTGGGGTACGGTGGTCCTTTAGTTCTTCGTAGCGGCCCAGATACGGCATGTAAATGATTTTATTCTGAAAGACGATCAACGTAAGTGATTTCCAGGACCAAAGAGCTATGAGCAGGCCACCAAAGATGAGAGGCACCTGCACTAGCTGAGAGATTGACCGCAGTGCACTTCGAGGTCTGTGAGTGTGAAGACGACATTGTGAAGACCCTACATAATTGATTACAGCCCACATCGTGGCAGGCGTCAAGCTAATCAAGTCTGCTTAGCACTCTCTTTACTCTGTCAAGTAACATCAGTGCATGTGATTTTGCAATGTGTCGCCCTTGATTCCCAGCTGTTGAGGTCATGCACGATACACGTCCGTCCAATCAATACAATAGTGAGTACCTAGGCTACAAGAGAAACGCAGCATCTAGTCAGCTGAAGTCCGGCTGTGCAAGCGGTAAATGAGGTTCACACGCTGACGCTAGCTTAGATCAATGCTCTAGCCATAACATCATCTCCAGCGCTTGTTGAACATATCCGTGAGTCCTTGGTCAATCTTGCACAATCATTCGCAACATTTGAATGTACAGAGGAGGGGCGGAAAACCTGCAATTACAGTCGATAGACGTAGTCAGGGGTTCCTGCAGAGCCCTGGAAGGTGACTCTGAAGTCATAGAGTGACCGGGGAGTTGGAACTGAAGCTTAAGCTCGGCTTCTTCCCCACAATCACAATCAGTCAAACCACAGGCCAGAGTTTCCTTCCTCTTTCTGGAGATTTAGACTTGGACGCGGCAGGAACTGCCCGACCGAATACCCAGACTCCCATCTCCTCCCCATTGTGCGCTTTCTCCCTGTTTAGCCCTTCCCTTCCACGTCTTGGCGCACATAAAGTGTCTCATCCCTCAGGTGAAACCTGCACTCTCACTGACACTGCAGTTCTGATTCAAAGCATCGTCTCCCTCGTAGGATGACATCGTGAAGCGTTCTTTTCAAGGTCAATACTAGAATTCTCCTTGGCAGGAACGAATCGGCTCGTAGTCCACCAACAAGCATGGCGAGCGGGGCTCGTCTGTTCATCAAGGTCCTGCTTGGCTACATCCTCCTATACGCTTTTGTGCTCTATACATGGAAGAAACCTCTGCTTCCCCTCAACAAGGAGTACCTCAAGCACTATTCACTGAGTCAAGCACCTATATGGGATCTTGAGGAAGCCCTCTTCATCAATAACCAACACTGCGAGCCAACAGACGTGAACTATGATCGCAATGCTGTGAATGGCAACAAGGATCTCTGGTCGAGGATCACGTCGGACCAGATATACTTCCTGAGACAGGCTATGGAAAGGTACCTTGCCATTGCAGTCCACCAAGGGAAAACCAGTGGTCGAGGAATTGTGATGTCTGGAGGTGACGAGGCCGCGATGCAGCGTGCTGTCGTCAGTATTTCCCTCCTCAGGCATTATGGCTGCCAATTGAAGGTGCAAGTATATCACTACGAAGATGAGGCTGAGAAGATCTCACAAAATGTCATTGATAGATTGGGGACTCTAGGCGCTGATGTGATTGAGCTGGGAGGACTCAAGCGAGGAACAGATTGGAAGGCCTATCAAATCAAGGCTATAGCGATTCAACGTTGCAGCTTTGATGAGATTCTCTACCTTGATACCGACAGCTACCTTGCCAAAGATCCAACATACCTGTTTGACTCGAAGCCATATCAAGAGACAGGCGCCATGCTCTGGCCCGACTTTACAAAATCGCACCCAACAAATCCTGTGTGGCGATTGCTCGGGATTCCGTGTCGCGCGGAGTTCGAGGGCGAAAGTGGTCAATTGTTGTTCAATCGAGCTCATCACCAAAGCACTATGCATCTGGCAGAATACTTTGCACTGGAGCATCAAACATTCTACTCATTCATGGGTGGAGATCGTGACTCGTTCCGCATAGCAGCCTTAGCTCTCGGAAAAAGGTGGGCTGGTCCAAGCAGAATGGTCGCATCTGCAGGAATCAATAGACCCAATGGCGGACACACAATGATGCAGTCGGACCACCTTGGCGCTTGGCTCTTTGTCCACGCAAACTTGCTCAAGCACTCATCTTTGCCTAGAGATCAGGAAAAGGCGTGGAGCAGACTGACAAGGCTGCGAAACGACACATTTGTGGGCTCAACACTCTATGGTCATCTCGAGGGCAACGAACAGCTCGGAGACGGCATCAAGGTAGAAGTCAGTAGTACTCCGGCAATGTTTACAGAGTACATGACATTTCGGGAGGACGCTAAAGCATCAGCGAATGAAAATTTCCTGAAACAAAAGCTGGTAGAGGAAATTTTCCCGGATGCTGATCAAGCACTGAGGTCATTTGAAGACCTCTTTTTCAGATTTGGTGGTGTGCGCTTGTAAGGACAGCAAAGCTCAAGGACGCCATTATTAGCATACTGCATAAATCTAGCAATCCTCTACTAATCAAGACACTTGTACCTTACAGCTATTGAGCTTGCATATTGTACTGAGTCGAATTCATGCGTCTCCGACTGAACGTTCAGCTTGCTGTTGAGGCGGAGAAGGACTGCAGAATTGTCACATGATGCATGTCTCTCCTAGGCCTGCATGGCCAGAGTGCATAGACGTGGATGCCATCCCCAAATGCAATTGAACCTGGACCACAACCGTGCGCGGAGCCGTGGAGCGAGTTCTAATTCGCCGCTCAACCAGATGCTGTTCAATTCTTATCCGCTGCCATGGCTTGAACGAGTGAGTCTAAAACATTTGTGAGTACAGCTCATGTGTATGTTAAGAAGCTCTCGCCTTTGACAGATCTAGTCGCGCCAGCCGTACAAGTAGCGCCAGCCGTACAAGTAGATCGAGTGGAGAGACGTTCACACAGCCGGGTGGGCATAGGAGAGCTATTCAGTGCACAAATGTCGCTCCAAGACACAATCCTACAGACCTTGGATCGTGATGGTTCGATCAAAGATACAACCTCACTGCACGGCGACCAGATCGAAGTCTCTGGCATTCTACGGTCCTTGGAGTCGCGAGAGATGATCACATTCAAGCAGATCGACAGGGAAAGATGGTCTTTGACGACAGAGGCGCAAAACATCGTCAACAACGGTTCTCCAGAGGCGACACTTTATGAAGCAGTGGTCAGATCGATGGGAGGCTTGAAGATCAGTGATGTTCAGGTGAGATATATCAACTGCGAGTTGTAGAATCTGGCTTACCATGATAGAAAATACCAGATGGACGTCTCGGTCAACAAAATGGCCTCAAAAAGAAGTGGTTCAAGATCAATAAGGAGACACAATCGTTAGAAAAGCTCGTCGACTCGATAGAGGATACGACTCGTGCACAACTGAAGGAAATACAAGAGACAGGGACCTATAGCGATGCCAATGTCTTGAAGGATTTGAAGAAGCGCAAGCAATTGACGGCCTCGAAAACAATTTCCTTCTCAGTTGAGAAAGGGCCACAATTTTCCACTACTGTTCAGAAATTGGAGACAGATCTCACAGCCGACATGATTACTTCGGGAGCATGGAAGTCGGCGGCATTCAAAAAGTATAACTTTGAGGCTGAAGGAGCGCCGGTCCGAGGTGGTGCTCTGCATCCATTGATGAAGGTTCGCGAGGAATTCCGTCACATTTTCTTTGAGCTCGGCTTCGAGGAGATGCCGACCAACAACTTTGTCGAATCATCATTCTGGAATTTTGACGCCATGTTTGTACCCCAACAGCACCCTGCTCGAGACCTACAAGACACCTTTTACATCAAGAACCCGAGCCACACCGAGTCGTTGCCCGATCCTGCATACGTGGAGAGGGTCAGGAAAGTTCATCAGGAGGGCGCATACGGGTCCATCGGGTACCGGTACCCATGGGTCACTTCCGAATCTCAGAAATTGGTCCTCAGAACTCACACGACGGCCGTATCGACCGCGATGCTCTATAAATTAGCAAACCAGCCGGGCGGCTTCAAACCAGCCAAGTACTTCTCCATCGACAGGGTATTCAGGAACGAGGCCGTGGATGCCACCCACTTGGCAGAATTTCATCAAGTAGAGGGCGTCATTGCGGACCGCAACTTGACATTGGGCGACCTCATTGGCTTCATGGAACGCTTCTTTGCCAAGATGGGCGTGACCAACTTGAGGTTCAAGCCGGCTTATAATCCCTACACCGAGCCGTCAATGGAAATCTTTTCGTACCACGCCGGACTGAAGAAGTGGGTCGAGATTGGGAATTCCGGCATGTTTCGGCCGGAAATGCTGGAGACGATGGGGTTGCCAAAGGACGTGAGGGTGCATGGTTGGGGACTCTCGCTCGAGCGGCCGACCATGATCAAGTACGGTGTCTCTGACATCAGGAGCCTGTTGGGTCACAAGTGCGACCTCGTCATGATTGAGAATAATCCCGCCGTCAGGCTCGATGTGGGCAACATTACTGCTCGTGGATGAGCGTGGCAGCAAATGGTGAGTAGTAGTAGTAGTAGTACCGTGAGTCTTTTGTCCAGACTTGAGCATCTGTGGATTAGCGTAGCACTATGCATAAATCAATCATTTGGTAAAAAGTTCTGTCGTCGGCTTGACGAGCTGAGCATGTCATCTTGAGCAACGCTTGTGATTGATTGATGCTCTATGCTATATTTTTTTCTTTCGTCGCGTACTAGACACCAGTATGCAAAAACATCTACAGAGAAACCTTGACCTCGAAGAATCGTTCTACATCACATCGTTAGCGCACTTTAGAGAGGGCAGGCAGGGTTGCACTCACTGAGGTAGATGACTTGAAACAGGCAGACGGCGACGAGCAGGACAGTCTGTCCAATACTCCACCACTTCACGCGGGCATTGGTGGACTCACTGGTATCGCGGTGCACGCGCTCCCTGATGACAATATACTCCTGCTCATCCTTGACTTGTGCCACCAATTCACTCAATTCCTTGATTTCCTTGTCGAGTGGATCCTGGTGGTCAGGGTCGTCTTCGGAGACATAGACTACCCCATGAACATTGAAGCTCACCTCTCGATTCTCGCCGTCATCGCCCTGGTTCAGGAAACAGTAGGTGTATTTTCCGTCCATGGCGGCTTCGAAAGAGTAATCTCCCATACTGGTTTGTGGGTGCTGATGAATGATGGCGTTCGAAGGGTCAGTCAACCAAAAGTTGATTTGTTGGTTGCCGCCGACATCAGTTTGGAAGTTTACCGTCATCCTGTCTTCCTTGTGGAGTTGTTCGTGATAGCATTCTCGAGCATGAGGAGGAATCGTGATGCTGTGTGATAGAATGGGTTGGATGAGGGATGATAGGGAGATGAGGAGGGTAATCATAAAGTTGAATGTCTTCATGAGAATTCGCGACTATTCTTCAATTGATTGTGGTCGTTATGGCAGAGGTGAAGGAGGTGTTGATGACCCGCACTGCACGATTGATTGTGAAGAGTGTGCTCTCGAGACTTCAGAGACTAGGGGCTAGAAGGTCTGATAGCGAGCAAAAAGGTGTGAGTGTATCGACAGCTGTCAATAACCACTGCAGAGACCACAGAGAGTCGCGCTGCGAAGTGACAATTGCAGTTGGAAGGTGGGAGCCCGTGCGTGCGTGTCCTCTGCCAGTGGCACATCACTTTACGACAGACGCGACCGAGGACACTTTCTGTGGGATCCATTCACTTCTCCACACTCAACCCCAAACCCTCACTCACCTGGACTCATTCTTCATCGTGATATTACTCTCTATCTCTAGAGCCCACAATCATCTTTCGCTAGGAGCTTTGACGGCTCAGGCACTTTGACTACCGCTCCTTTTGACCAGGCTTGGACATCGATCGTCACGGAATAGATACTGGTAGTTGTTGGCATGGTCGAGGACATACAATCACAAGATGGCCCTTTCAAATGTCGTCAAATCACATTGCCAGGCAGCAATTCAATACCAGTTATTCATCTACAAGTTCTTTTCCTGTACCCATCCACGTCATTGATGCTGTGGTTTTCTGTTGGCGAATCCGGCTCTATAGGAACAACTTCAATGGCTCTTCCTATGCCGAAGCACATGCCTACAGCAAGCACAAGAGTAGATGGATACTCTGCCGCCGACACGACAGATCGATTGGCTAATCTATTGTGTCGAAAGTACAACCGACAAGTCTTTGTGTCTGCTCACCTGCCAAGAGCTCAGATGCAGCTGATACAAAGTGAGGATGGAAGCGGCGAAGAAGTGATTGTCAAGAGAGTTTTGACAGAGTTGCACCGAATTATCAAGGAAGAGAAGGACACCGATTACTCGATTGCCCAGAACACGATAGCCGACTCAAACACCGTCATTAAGTCGCAGAGCGCCATTACTGGGCAGGAGAAACACATCAGCGAAAAGATCGATGAATCTGCAGTCAACAATGGGCTCGAAGAGTTAACTTTGGAGATCTGACTTTTATGATCTCTATCTCTATACATCGACGACCTCCATCTTCTCGTCCTTTTCCTTCTCAGCAGATCCTAGAGCCGCTAAATGACTCACATCTGCATACACCTCTATCGCCATGGTCTCTGTATCAAGTATGGTCACAGCGGTGTTGGGCGATGCTCGATTTATCTTGAGCCCGGGCGGAAGTTGAAAGCCAAATGTCACATTGAGTGATTTAGTAAGCTGTAGAAGTGTGCCGCCATGAGAACAGACGAATGCGACACTGCGACGGCTGGAATCATCTTGATGCACACCATTAGTGGAACCATTGGACTTTGCATGAACCGGTTTGTACAGGGGCTCGACATGTTCTCTCCAGAATCCTTCGACACGGGCAGTCAGTTTTTGGGTACTCTCGCCAAAGTCGAATTTAGTCTTGTTTTGTTCGCGGCATAGCTGCTCGACAACTTCTTTACTGACACCCTGCAATTCAGCCATGTACCTCTCGCGCAATTGCTCCGTGTACTTCACAGTGGGCAGCTCCGCAGGGTCGTGCAGATCGGTGACGTGCTTCAACGTTTCCTGACAACGTTGCAAATCACTACAGAAGATGTGGTTCGCTTTAATTGTGCGCATCCTTTGTCCAAGGCACTCGGCTTGCGTATGTCCATTGTCGTTCAGAGGTGTATTTATCGTGCCCTGTATGATTTTCTTCACATTTGAGTCAGTTTCAGCGTGACGGATCAGATAGATTTTCATGTGAAGATTGTCTGTAGCCAAGTTGTTTTGTATAGCAGAGTTGTCCCTTGTGGTTGTTTAGCACACCAGTACGATCGTGATGTGATTCTTGAAGATTCAGAGGTTCCAAAGTAAGGCACGCAGTGAATGAACTTGCGTGTAGATGGAGTCGATACACGAAAGAATGATTTCCATCCACAAAATCCAATCTCCAAACTCATTGCACTGCAAACGGTAATCTCTGCCGACAAAGGATTCCAATTCAGGGGAGCTCCCAGGTTCAGTAAGTATCGGGCTTCTGGATCTCCTGCATTGCGAGAGTGGAGACATTAAGTATCCTAGCGTTGACTTTAGGCATCTTCCACAACGGAGTCTCAAACTTACCATAAGATCAGCCTACCTGATCAGAACTCACTAGATATGTCTGCAAACTCGAGAGCTGCGGAAGATCTTTTGGCTGACTTGAACGATTTACCCGATGATCCAAATACAATCACTGGAGGAGACAGCTCAGCAGCGGATGTCGACGAAGCGTCCATCAATGACTTTCTTGCAGAATTCTCAAAAGACCGCGAAAGACCTTCTAGACCGATAACTCCGCGACTTCCAGGAACGAAAGCGCGGGCAAGTCCACGACTAAATACCCTGTCCGGAGCGCTCAAGAGTGCTGATATCCCTCGCACCAGTTCCGAATCAAAGAGAAGCAACAAGGACGAGACACAGACATTCACCAACTCGTCTGTTGCAAACTCAGACAAGTCGGAGAGAAATGAGGACGGCGAGCCAGTACCGAGTGAGTCTCGCACAGACACACCGCATGTAAGTGAGGCGCAGGCGGCTCAGAAGAAGGTATACGGCTCCAGTTCGAGCTGGAGCTCTTGGGGAGGGAGCTTATGGTCGACTGCCAACAACATTCAGGCTCAGCTTAGGGCAGAAGCAGAGAAACGACTGGCAGACCTACAGGCTTCCGAGGAAGCGCAACTCATACAAGCTCGCATCCGAGAGTTGGACCTTTCGAAGCTGGCTTCAGAGGCCAGAAATCTTGGTAAAGGAGTCTTGGACGCGGTCGCACCACCAATTGAGGACAACGAAACCTTGGTAGTAAACGTCCTGCACGACATCACTGGGCTGAGAGTCGAACGTGCAGTCTACAACAGTTTCGAACGGGTTATGGAGCAAGTTGAAGGAGGATCGCTGAACATTGTTGCCTCTGACCGCGAAGGAACCCTGGAAGTCAACTCTACACCAGAATCTGCCAAGGTTGCGCGAAAGATGAATTTCGCCGCACTGGAGGACAAGGCTCGTGATGGTCAGACGGAGCAGATTGAGAGGACGAGCAATATCTTCCTAGCAATTCAAGCCTTCACCACCGAAAACATCGAGGCTGGGGAAGCGGACGAGCAGACGGAAGCCCCGAGCGAAACTCAGGAGACTGAGATTCAGTTCCTTTTGACCCTCCTTGACCGCCCCAATGGTATCACGTTCTCTTCGTTGTCACAGACATTCCCGAGCTCTTGGATAGCATTGTCCTTGCAATCAGTCGAGGCTGCCATACAACCTCGAGAATGGATCAGTGAGCATTTGGAGGAGATTCTGGGACTGGCTGCGGGAGTTCTTGCTCAACGATACGTCGCTCGCAGGATGGGCATTGACAAGGCTGGAGTGGAGCAAGGAGCTCAACAGGCGAGCGGCATGAAGTCTAGAGAAGGCCAGGATTTATCTGAAGCAGGACTCGGGCTGTAGACCCGACCCTGTGTGTTGGCACGAGACCGATAAGATGACAGTGTAACGAGATGCGATAGCGAGTTGTTGAACAATAAGAACTTCATTTTCTGAATAAAGTCTTGATTTGCGTGAATCATGTGGGGAAGATTGATGCCAAGGAAAGTGCGTGCGCAAGAAAGCTGAGCCTCACTCAACTTTGCGCACTCCCTCTCCACTCTTGACAACGTCACCCTTTCGTACGTCTCCATCCTAGTCTTCAGCAACTGCACCACCAGTCAAGTCGATGGTCCCCTCCCACGCATCCATCCAAAGAGGCACACTCGTCTCTATCGTGCTAAAGGCAGATCAGCGGACAGGCCGCCAGGTGACTGGCCAAGTAGCAGACCTCTTGACGCGAGGAAATCACCCAAGGGGCGTAAAAGTGAGATTACAAGACGGCAGAATCGGCCGTGTCCAATCTCTCGTCATGAACAACCAGTCGCAGTCGTCGCAGTCACAGGCGTACGGTACGGTGCCTAATTATGCCGCTGTAAGCGACGGCTCAATCCGTACGTACCATGGCGCCGGACAGAATCAGGGGTACGGACAAGCGGTGGATCCATCATATTCGAGTGTCTACGAATCGCAGTCCCGCCCTACACAGCACAACAACCAGTCGCCCTACACCAGTACCCAACCTCCGTCGTCGTCGTTTGACAATCACGGCAGACAGGTCTCCGGGAACGAGGAGGGAGAAGCGTTCGTGGACCCGTCGGAACGAAGCGAACAAGTCGAGTTTTTCCAATCTTACGAAGACGCCCGTCCGCCGACCAAGGAAGAACGGGAGAGGGCACAATTGCAGGCGGAGTTCAAGGACGTCGATGGGTCCCTCGTTGCCGCTATTTATGGTGACTGTGAGGGGAATCTCTCTGGTTGTCGCGAACTGTTGCAAGCTATTTCGTCCTCTTGACTATTGTACCGCTATTGACTACTAAACCACTCTTTCCGTTGTCGATCGCCACGGCACGAGTATTAATCATGACTATTGAGTAGTGATGCCACATTGTCGTGGCGATAGTAGATATCGTCAGAGGTGTGAATTGCATCGGTATCTTAATGGTGATGCCAGGTAGCTATGCAACACGTACGTACAGTCAAAACGATGAACAAGGTCAACGGGCAACTTACAAAAACATCCTCTTGCGATCGCTCTCGAGTCCCGCATTACTGGACCACACCACGTCCCCCTGCCTTCCAATACCCTGCACGACCTCTCTACACTTCAACGTGAACCGCGGTCCTATCTCCTGCAACCTGACCCGATCCCCGCTTCCGGCAAACATATACCGATGTCGTCGGAAAAAGACAAAGTCTCTCGAGTTGTGCAGCGTGATGGTCTGTCTGCCCTGTAAATGGGGCACCAGCGGCACCAACGACTGAAACACCGAGGCAATTTGTCGACCCAGTGTCGTGGTGAAGTTATTGAGCAGGAGTTCCGGGTGATGCGTCGTGTGCGTCGCCAACTGCTTCAACTGCAGATTCGTGAGGGTAAAGTACGCCGTCGGGCCGTCTGGCAATTTGATGAAATTGATTGCGTTGATTTGTTTTCTGTCTTCGTTGATGACGATCAGGTTGCTGTATCCCCTGTTGGAGGCGTACTTGCTTATTTCCTGAATCGTGTATTTCGCTGAACCGCGGCGGATCGTGTCGCTCAGTGGGAAGATGGTCTGGAGGATCGTGAGGAAGTGGTAGCTGATTTGAGTCGGGTTTGGTGATGTCGTGATGAGTGTGCGCATGCCGTCTTTCGTCGTCTTTTGCGCTGTGACGACTGGTTTGATTTCCTTTTCCTCCTCCTCCTCCTCCTCCTCGTCTTCCTCATCCACATCCACATCAGATTGTTCGCCGGCGGCATTGCTTTTCTGTGCATCCGGTTCGTCCTTTACAAGCGAAGAGTCTGTCTGTGTCGTCTGTGTCTTGCTGTCTGTCGACCGCGATGGATCGTAGTAACGCTTCTGATCGATTGTGATGGTCACATTCTCCTTCAACCTCTTGACACGCAGCGTCGGGTCTTGTTCCTCTACCTTTGCCCTTTCACGTCTGAGGGCCGATTTTTCCTTCATGGCTCTCGTCTTGTGAGCATTATAATTGTCTGAACGCACCAACTTGTTCTTCGCCATCACTTCCGCTTCCCTGGTACTCTGCTATAACTCTGTCAATGATATCTGTGAATGAAGGTCAAAAGTATTGCACAGCTGCTGAAGATCTATGGTATAGATATTTGGTCTCGGCACAAATTTGTTTGGCATCCTTTTCTTCAGCCAAATTTAATAGTCTATTTTCTTGTGGCGCCTTCGACAATACCGCTACGACCAAGTACAAACACATCACGTATGCAAGCACACAATAATTATGGACGACTCAGCATTGTATTACAGACTGTACAATCAAATACTACTCGTAAAATGTAGACCGCCTTCGCCATAGTAACTATTACATAGTGATTAAAAACTTCGAAATTTTCAAGGTGATATTCTGTCATTCACGACTCATGCATCCGGATTGTGTGGTCCGTCCAGGTTCACGAGCTCTGCTGTCTCTGCAGCGACGACAGCAGGCAGGTTGACATAGGAGTCACGAACCAGACTGGACCGCACACTCTGCGCAGTGTGGCCCGAATTGTAGCTGGCAATGCGATCAGCCGCCCTCGGTCTTTCTGGCGCAACCAAATCAGAAACAAAGCTAGAGTCCGAGTCCTCTGACAAACGCTCATGGCCTGGAAAGGTTTCAAAGTGACCATCCTCGGGAGATAACAGACTTTCGCTTCTCAGTTCTTGGAGTGCCAAGGAATCTTGGAAAGATGAAGCAAGTGGATCTGAAGTACGTAGGCGAGGTAACATCGGTACAGACTGAATGATCTCACGGTCGGCTTGCCTCTCGGAGCTGGTCGGTTGATGCCCAAAGAATTGATTGTTCTCCTCGTCCTCCTCCTCCTCCAAAGTGTCATAGATGGGAGATATCGGGTTCGATCTGCTCTCCGTCATGGAATTCGGACTTCCGAGGTCCTGAAGCGGAACACTTGCGGGTTTTGCTGGAGCGGGTGTTGATCGAACCACAACGAATTTACCCTTTTCCGGATTCTTTTCCTTACGCCACGGGGTCCAACTTAGCTTCCTGAGTCTAATACCATTTGGATCGGCAGGTCCAGTACCCAATTTCTTCGAAGGACCCAAGAGTTCGCCTGAGGATTGCGGATGATAGACATCTGCCTCACGAACAGCATAGTCCACTCCACGTCTAGCAGCATCTTCTGTGGGAGCAAGACTGAGGTCATACAGATCGTATGAGCTATCAGCTCTGCCGGGAGTGACTGTGCCTTGTGGACTGACAGCCTCATTTAGCATATCAGAGGAGGCATACGACATCGACCGTACGACAGGTACTTTGGATCCTTTGTTGATGGTGGCTCCCTGATATTGTGTTTCTAGTGCTGTCAATGGAGAAATGTATGCATCAGACACCAAAGAACGTCTGTCTCCAAGGGAAGAGTCAGCACCCATTCGTGAAGAGATGCGAGAGGGTGCTCTGGGAGCGCGGAAAAAGGGAGATTCTTCCTTGCTTTCGAGCAGACCCGTCAGAGAATTTGCGCTCGTGGTAGTGGTGGGGTGAGATGCATCTGGATCGTCCTGGGCACCCTTTCGTCTTCGTGATTTGAGCTGTCGCGCTCCAAAAATCGCCCGAGCACCTTCATCGTGCGGTACAACCACCAAGAGACGTATTGCCACTTCCAAGAGACTTAGTAATGCGTTGCCAAGAAATCCAAACACCAGAATTGCTGCGTGAATGATCAATATCACGTATCCAATCCATTCCCTGCTGCCGCTCGCGAGCCCAAGAGAAGGCAAGAACGGAATCATCAAGATCATCACGAGGAATCTCAGTCCGTGTAGTATGAGAGTCATAACAGTCGTATTTGTACTCTTCGGCCATGGCCTATGAGTCAAAGTGACGATGAATGCTATTATTTCGAAGAAAATTAGCAAGACGAGCTCGGCTGTTCCATAGTTTTGCAAGAGACCAATAGTTAGGCCTCTGAGAATTGCTAGCACAATGTTTGGTACAAACACCAATGTCGCGTGCTCGGAATAGGTGTTGTACAGCGGCCCGAAAAGGCTCAGAAGCGCAAGATCGTCATACAAGTCTTGTCGCGGCTTGTATCTTGGCAGGAAGTAGACGAGTGCGAGCGGACATAGAAGAATGAGCAGCATGAGCACTAGTGCGGCAATGGCGGTGAGTCCAGCTCTGGACTGCTGTGCAGTGACCAATTGAAATGCTGTAAACATGGACATTGGCAGTAAGAACCAGTAATATATGCGTAACATGCAACCTCCAAGAAATGGTAAATTCTTCCTTGTCAAGTCTGTAGAAGATGGAGTCAGTAGCCACCAGACTCCGATTATCACTGCAACCAGTCCGACTGTGCAAGCCAGGACGATGACCCACCATACCATGAAAGACTTCCACGCAGCCTGCCTGCTCGAACCCACAAAGTTGACAAACGAGGCAAGCGAACTAGATCCCGAGGGCCTGTAGTTGAGCGCAGTGGAGACCGGAGATTTGTCAAACAGTAAGATAGACCAAGATATTCGGCTTGTCACGACCTGGAAGAACCCAGGGTAGCTCAGGTCCAACATGGAGGAATAGGCGATGAATTGAATATACATCAGACAGTCGGCAAATCCGGGCGTAGTGAGTCGCAATGCATTGACGTCCATCCCAAAGTTTGAGAATGCTCGATAAGGGTCGATCGTGCCCGACCACGGATTCGCGAGAGCCACCACAAACACTTTAAAGCCAACCAGGAGCAGAATGACCAGAGGAATATAAGTCAGGATACTCTTGAGTTTTGCAGAGAGTGGTGGGGTCAAAGTCACCTCGACGCAGCCCACTTGATAATTCGAGGTTGTCGCGGCATTGATGCGAATTTCGCTAGTGACCGAAGCAAAGATGTATGAAGAGTTCAGGTCCACCTCGAATTCCACTTGCACTCTTCCGGGTCCAAAGGGACACTTTGTCGAGTTGCTATTCGCAGATGGGCTCTTCGACACATCGCATAACCTTCGATCAGTCTTGCTCTGAATGTAACCCGCGGTAGAAATTGTGTCTGTCACTGCGCTTGCAAGCGTGCCATCTGCATTCGTATCATTGACCTGTCCCGTCATGTTTCCATTGATTCGGTAATAAATGACCTGCGAGACAGGGTCAAAGTTAGCAAACACTGAGGATGGCGTGAATCGGGGACCGTCTATGTCGTTCGGGAGGCAATTTTTGAAGCCAACACTAGGTGCCGCACCGGCGACAACACTCGCCAGCCCTACAAGAAAGACAAACAGGTTCATGACATGACAGCGCAGGATGGTCGTAAATTTGCCTGATCGAGAATACAGGATATTCAGGATATAGAGCAGGATCCCTCACTCGTCTCGAGCGTGGTGGACTTTTTCGTGATGCGACGGTCTAAGCTCGGCAGTCTGAGGGAGTGGACGTTAGCGCGAGTGCCTCGACGACTGGAGCATAAGGATCACCAGGCCGTGGACAGCAGTCTAGAGGCGAGCGAGAGGGAGGATGAAAAATGAGTCAAGAGAGAGTGATGGAGTGCAGGAGCAATAATTGAATCAGGGCTGCTGCAGCTGCAGGTCCAGTGTGAGTGAGTGAGTGAGTGAGTGTGTCTACTTGTGCGGGTGAGTGATGATCCCATTGTACGCTTCCATCTGCAAGCAGCAGCAGCAGCCGCCCTCAGCCTCAATCTCACCCTCCACCCACTTCATCCCCCTTCTCTGTCTCTCTGTCTCTGTCTCTGTCTCTCACTCTCTCTCTCCTTCTCTCTCTCCTTCTCTCTCTCCTTCTCTCTCTCTTGACTCACTAGATTCACTCTCACTCACTAGCTTCACTGGACTGACCAGACTCTACTCTACTCTACTCTCCCTCATCTCTGTCCTGTCTGTCTTCACTTTATCGACTCACTCGCCCATCCACCCATCGAATCACCCAGGCTCGTCACTCATCACGCTCAACACTGTACAACAACACCGGCTGCGTCTAGAACGGGATAGGATAGAATGGAATAGGCACATGCTAATGCTCATAGGTGCCGGGATATATGCAAATAGTTAGCTACTGTGTAATCATATATGCCATGTCTCTGCCTGTACCATGCTTGCAATTGCGCTAGTGATATGCTGTCCTCTCCTCCGCATCGTCATCGATCAGTGTCGTGCGTGTCTTCCTGCCTCCCCTGTCGCTGCTGCTGCTCCGAGGTGATGAGCTCTGCTGCTTGCTAAAATACATTTTCCACCGTCTCTGTCCATGCTATCCATCCTCCTCCTCCTCGTCCGCTGGCTCTCCCTCTCTCCCGTTTCCTGCCACATGCATAGGTCAATGCCGTCCTCTCCTCTCCTCTCTTTCACGACGCGGGAAATCATGTCATTGCCTGATGATTGGTCGGACTTTGAGTGTCCCAATCACACCACCAGTCCGTGAAAGTTCCTGCAGTCTTTCAATATACGCCAGTGTCTCGTCCACTTGCTTCCTGCTGTTGACATCTTCGTGCGAGACATCAAACTCATGCACGCCATTCTCCGAAAACAGTCCAATCTGTTTCTTGAGCATGCCTAGACGCCAGGCCGTGTACTCGCTCAGCTTCGGTGCCATCTTGCAGTAGCACTTGTTGCACACCTCGACTCTCGGGAAAACCTCTGACGTCTTGGACTTTTTACCAATCTGTACCACATTAGCCACAAGACCTGCATTGATTGTGAGATGGGACTCACAAAGTCAGACACGACGGGTCGGAAGTGAGACGTCTGTTCTGTGCCACACTCGTAGCACATTGAGGTGATTGTTTTGGTCTTGGATTTCGAAGAAGTGGTGCGCTTGTTTGTGGACTTCGAGTTGACTGTTCCGTCCTTGGTCGATCCCTCAGGCGAGACATTCTCCTCGTCATGTCTGGAGTGGTCAAACATGGACACTAAGGCAGACGCAGCCATAGCTTCGTCATCTCGAGTCGCCTCGCTGACTCCAGGTCTCGTGTCCTTTTTCTCCTCGGATGTCTTTGTTGGCGGAGGTGGTGGTTCGCTTTTTGAAATTGTTGACGAAGGTCGTCTTTTGTTTGGACCATTTACCTTTTCTGTGTCGTGATTGTCCTTGCGCTTCTTCGAGTCATCCTTGTACATGACTCTCGTTGTGTTCAACTTCTCACGAGAGCCTGCGCTTGTGTCGGTGTAAATGCAATTTATTTGTGATGGTGTCGGATCTGCTTTTCAAGTGGTCATTCTCCAGTATGCATCTGAAATGCCACACCAAACAGTCGGTAATTGTAACAAGTAGTGTTCTCGACTTGTTCTTGTGTGGCTCGCAGTGTTGACGTTGAGCCTGGAGATGACTGACCAGGAGGCGTTGAGATGAATAAATTCAATCTCGTGAGTTGAGCTTCCGATTTGACGCTTTCATGCGCACAGCAACGGAATTTGAGGAGGAGCTCACCACGTAATTGCCATCCTGGTGAGATGTCCTTCCCAGCTCAATTGCTGTGTTTCCCTTCTGCTGTTGAGCTCTGTATCAGCACAACAGATTATGCTATCTGCAGTACAGATTTCCGAAACTATTACGCCGCGTTCTTTGCTTCTTGTTTCTTGATTCTTGCTGTTTGCGAAATAGCTATGGCCCAGTGGCAGAGCACATACTACCATATCAACCACGCTGTCGACCGCACAAGCAAAGCCAAAGTTGAATATATTCACATACTAGGTCAGTTCACAACCGTTCAATCGTATCATTACTTTGAAACCTCTCCAGTCATACGCTAGTCGTTCACCTCGCTCGTCCAGGTCCAGCTCGAAACCCATGTACTCGAGGCTCTCGGTAGTTGGCCACATCCAAATGCATGGCCATGGATGTCTAGAACCCCAGGTCGGCTGATCTGACGGCTTGAATGAAATTGGGCTGCGACATCTAAACCTTATCTTGTGCACTCTAGATCTGCAGTCAATTCTGCTTTGAAATCTAAACGTTTCATGAATATATCACGGTCGACCATGATCAAAGAAATGGCTGAGACTAATCAGCTCGTATAGAAAGAGTCTATATGCCTTGAAAAAGAATACAACTCTACCCTACTTGATGTGGAGCACGATTAATGATTAGAAGGAATAATTGTAGAAGAGCCGACTGATTTTCACACTGAGGAATCTATTTCTATTCCTTCCTAGACCACATATTGCATGAACCTATTCACACCACATACTGCTCACGAATCTTGGTTTGCCAATATTCATGTAGCCTTTTGCACTGCCTGAATGCCGTGTAGAAGATCATGCCAAAGATCATCAATACCCTCTAAGCCTACAGATATTCGTACGAGCCTTCTGTCACAGTGAGAGTCGCTCAAAGCTCTCCACTCTACCAGACTCTCGACACCACCCAAGCTCGTGGCGTGGTGAAACAACTTCAAGTGTCGAGGGAATGCAGACGCCTGTTCTTCTGTATCGAAGTAGATGGCAAACGTCGGCGTATGGCCACCAGGCATTTGCTTCGCTATGTATGAATCTGTTTGCAGGGAAGAGTGCTTCACGGCGTGCAAACCGTCTTTCGGCACGAGCTTATTTAGACGCTTCACGATTTCGACAGCAGTTGCCGCTTGACGAGTGATTCTGAGTTCAAAGGTACGTAAGCTCCGAAGTAGCAACCAGGCAGTGTGCCCGCTTGGTATCGTGCCAAGATATGTCCGGTCATGCAAAAGTTGAGCTATGGCCGATGGCTCGTTCGAAGCGACAACGCCAGCCAAGAGATCCGAATGTCCTCCGAAATATTTGGTTGCCGAGTGCAGGACCCAATCCGCTCCGAGCTTCAGCGGGTCTTGTAGTGGAGGTGGAGCGAAAGTAGCGTCCACAATCACCACTGCATTCCTATCCTTGGCAATTTTGACGTATTTGGCAATATCAGTCGCTGCTCCCGTGGGATTCAAGGGCGTCTCGAGCCAAACAATGTCACCTCTTTCAAGAACAAAATCGGCACTGTCTAGTTTATCGAGCGTATGTACTTCAATGTGGGAATGTCTTTTGAAGATGTCCGCCACACCCAAACTTCCATGGTAGCCGCCCTTCTCTGCTCGCTCGAGGTAGAGTCGTTTCGGGCACAGGTGTGCCAGTAGAGCGTAGGCAGCACTCAGTCCGCTGGTGTAAGTGACACATGGCGCTCCCAGTATCTTTGCAAGTACGGCCTCACATCTTTGTATCGTAGGCACACTCTCTCGTGAATACACAGCGTCTCGGGGTTTGTTATCCTTGGTGTATTCGTAAGTTGTAGATAGATGAATGGCGGGTGAGACATCGCACAAGTCCTCCACATTATCGTCGGCATGTAGCAGATCTGTACTGAAACTAGGAGAATCCATGGCAGAAGTTGAGCACCTACTCCAGAGACGTGTTCGGGAATTTGACTATGTATATAAATATGTAGTTTGAGTCATAATCCCATCTGCAGAAGAGAAAGTTGCCTGTTGTGGAGACTGTGGCGCAACAAGATCCGGAGTGATTTTGGTAGAGAGGCGTAATGATCAGTTGGGGTCTGATCAGTCAATTACAACACCAGAAACTGCTGCTACTTCAGACATGTCTTTGTACGACCTTCACTACTACTAGTGCACGCCTGAACAATGAGACATCTTTGAGATCCCTGCAGACCGTCGCGATCATCTGCCGTTACCTGATTACCAACTACTACATTCACTTCATCCAACGATAAGATTTCTGCTTTCGTGTTTACTTTGCAACTTCCGGACCCTTGTCCAACTTACAACTTCCTGTGCACTTACGGACCGACCGAAACGTACGGTATCATGGACAAATATCTCAACATCACAAAGCCAGCACAGGCGCTGACAACGGCCAAGAGGAAAAGCAAGCATGTAGACAAAAAGATGACATTGAAAGAACACATCATGCATGTTGCGACAACGCCGACCACTGGTGGTCACGACATATGGCAATCCGCCAGTACGGGACATCAAGTTTCAGAAGCAGGAGCCAAGAGCGTCACCTACAATGAAGCGCGCCTAGCGAAACTACAGGCTCAATTCCCTCCCCAACAACCACTCAAGCGCAAGCACGACTCTGTCACCGAAGAAAGCGAGCATGATAGGAAAGTGCGCGACAGTGGTCATATTCCTCTATTCCACTACAACGCTGCGGAAAACACATGGCACCCTAGTCCCGTAAAACCGATAGCCAGCGGTGGATCCGGCATCTTCAATGGATGCGTGTTTTACTTGGACGGGTACATGGGTTCCAAAATGTCGGATCACACGCTGAGGCGGGTACTCACGCAGAACGGGGGAACACTGTCTCTTTACCTCAAGAAAACACGCATTACGCACGTCTTGCTCAGCAGCCAAGGAGCACTGGCAAACAGCAAAATCAAGAGGGAAGTCGAGGGGTTGCGGAATAGAGTCAAGTTTGTCAAGATTGATTGGGTCCACAAGTGCCTGGCACTCGGAAAACGCGTCGGCGAGTGGGAGTATAGCGTCGATCGATTATGCGGTGGTAACCGCACCGTGGCCTCCATGTTTAGCAATTCCAGCGGAAGTAGAAGTATTACGTCACCCAGACCGGCGACACCTAATGAGCAAGAGACGGTGGAGACGAAGCGACAATTGGATCTCCTGGGCGCCGAGGAGGAGGAACGATGGGACGCACTGGATCGATGACGACACGACGGTATGGGCAGGAGTGGAGGAGGTACCACGTATAGTAATAGCACGAGCGAATGACTGGACTGCACAGGCATAGCACATAGTAGATAAATCACGGCATTGTTATTCAAAAGTACGACACGACACGACACGACACTACTCTACCTCCGTATCGCAACACCTCTTGACGGGATGAACGAGCGACGCAGGCCGACAAACACGATCGTCTTCCGCCCATTGCCTATAATATCGCTCACTGAACCCGCTTTGGGGCGAATACGTCGCCCCATGCCACAACATCTCCCCTTTCCGCTCCTCCTTGTGTCGTCCGGCGGGCTCTAAATTACCCAAATAGAGGTTCTTCTTCTGTAATCGTGATCCAGTAACGTTGACTTCCGCGATACCGGTAAACGGGACACCGGTGAATGAGGGAATGGAGTCGCTGAACACGGGATTGGCGTAGATGAATTTACTCAAATTCTCCACCGTCGCGACTGTCGTCATGTACCCCTCAAAATACCCGTTCCGACCCTTGAGGTGGTGTTTATGCATCTTCTCGCTCAGTGGGCGCGAGATGCGGTGAGTCTGTAAGAGTGACATGGTGAGCGACGCGTTTGGAAATTGTTTTAGTGAGTGCGCCCACGGCCACGTTAGGTCTGCTGCATATGATGGTGAGAATGTCAGCAAGTCGATCCGTCTGTTGTCTGGTACTTCGGTGCGCATCGACGCGTCAATGTCGTTGAGGAGCAGGTCCCATGGACCAGTCGATCGCGCGTCGATTTCCGTGAACCAAGCAAAGTCGTACTGTTGGTGCTGGCGCATGAAATATGTTTCCGCGAGGTGGTTGTATTGTGTCATGACTGGGACTAGTTGCGGCGACTTTAGGATCGGACGCACAATCTCCGGATCGTAGTCCTTGATCAAATCGTCCAGCGTGAATTGGATCGTGAATGATCTAAATTCGGCAGGCACCGAAGTAGGATCAAAAGTCTTGTAGGAAGTGATGTGTTGCAGGAGGTATACGTCGAAGCCTCGGATCCAAGAGAGTTCGACTACAGCTGCTCTGATTGACAAAATGACGTCCGCCGTCCACGTCTCCTCCGCAGAAAGTCGGATGTTGAATACAGTTTTCGAGGGACGACTGTGCGGGTGCAGCAGATTACATTCGTTGTGATGCATGTACGTGCTCGGCAATCTGTTGTAGTTGCGATAACGTTCTTTGTAAGTCCAGCAACCATCAATAAGATTATTTGCTCCCACCCAGCCGCTGATATTGGTTCTCACTACCGAATGATCAAAAGTCCAATCACGAAGTGGCCGTCTTTTAAGCGTAAGGCTTCGGATCGTGTTGCGAGTCTTTACGCATACTTTGGAATCTCGACCGACTTCGTGCTTGAATGACTGCGGTACCAATGCTGGTCCAACAGGACTTTCCAAAACCCTACTGTCATATAGGAAAAGCAGATAACATGAAACCGCGCATGCTCCAAGTATGATCACTCTTGTGAGACGACGCCCTCTGAGAAAGAGCATAAGCTCTCCAAATAAGCCAGGTCGCTGCTGCATTGCAGCCATTGAATCGAGTATCTCTCATCAGACGCATGTTTTCAAATGTAAAGTGCATAGGCATACTCCTTTTGCTTTGCCGGCGATCTTCTCCACGCAGAAACCATATCCGAATAGATTGGCTGGGCGCAATCTAATCCTGTCGCGCCAACGATAATCTATGTCGAGGTATCAGTGTCAGATTGAAGACTGAGTCTTCCTGGTATAGTATACACTTGACTCGTTCGAGGTTGCCAACAGTTTCGCAATCATAGTGCGGTTTTGCATTTCTCTTGCTCGATAGGCGTGTAGTTGTGTCTGTACAATCATTTTGAATGTGATTGTATACCACCGCACCTTTATGGATCTTCGGCTCATCTGTCGTTAGTGCCAATGCCCATGGTGCTGATCAACTTGCAATTGATGCACAAGAGTGGATGAGAAGCTGGTGCTCGAGTGATTCGTAGGTACTGATCATGACTTTGGTACTGATCGCTTTTGTGCTGCAGCTCAGTGGCCATGGGAGGCTGGACCTCCGCACGGGAGTCATCCACCTCCTGCAGGGTGGACCCTAAATACAAATGAGAGTACAATTAGAAGAGCTTTGAAGCATGTTTAAATATATGTGAAAAGTGATAAATGTTCCCTAAGGCTTATGAAGAATGTTGTTATGCAAAAGAATTAAGTTATCTAAAGTGCAGATCCGTCGTGCTCGACTTCCTGCACGATGGCCTTCTCAAGTTTTCCATCGTGAATGCCCATCTCAGCAGCGAAAGTGGTCTTTGGTCTCCACTTGGCAGAGTTTCGTGGATTAGTCTCCTCCAACATCCGGTCGACCTGCTCGAGAGTAAGACCCTTGGTCTCTGGAACGAGCAAGTATGCGTAGATGAAGCATGCGAAACAGAGCGAACCCCAGAGGAAGAACACCTTGGACTTGAGATCAGCCTGGTCAGTTCCGACGAGGTATGGAGTAATGACAGCGATGATACAGTTCCACAGCCAGTTGGATGCAGTAGAGAGAGCGACACCTCTCGATCGGATTGGTAGTGGGAAGATCTCACCAATAACAACCCAGGCTCCTGGACCCCAGGTGGTGGCAAAGAAGAAGATGTAGATGGCAATGAAGGCAATCTGTGCGTTGACGGCAGCAGTGTTGCTGGCGATAGCGTTTCCATTTGCATCGAGGACAGTCTTGTCAAATCCAACAGTGACACCGACAATTCCGACGATGAACTCACAGATGGTCATACCAGCAGCTCCGTAAATCAACATTGGTCGTCGACCGAATCGCTCGACCATCCAGAAGGAGAGCGGGGTAGAGCAGACGTTGACCAGAGTGAAGACGAGGGAGATGATGAATGGGTTTGAGATGGCTCCGGTAGACTTGAGGAAGATGGTGGAGTAGTAGAAGACAAAGTTGACTCCGGTCCACTGTTGCATCATCTGCAATGAAGTACCCAAAATTGTCTTTCGCACGTTTGAGGAAGCCTTGGTGAGGGATCCAGTAAAACAGTGTAGCCAGGTACCAAAGTATCCAGTGTTTGGGATGACCTGTCGCTCGTAATCAGCGTTGGCGATGATCTCTGACAATTCAGTCTCGACAAATTCGGAAGTTGTTGGCTGTCCTCGCACTCGTCCGAGAGCAATTCGTGCCTGCTCAATCTTGCCCTTCTTGACAAAGTATCGTGGTGATTCTGGAAGGAAGAAGAGACCTGTACCGAGGATGATTGCCCAGAGCAGCTGGAGGGCGATTGGAATTCTGTAGGAGGCAGTGGTCTCGTAGTCCTCGGTACCATAGGTGACGCAAGCAGCCAACAGGAGACCGATAGTGATGCAGAACTGGTATCCAGAGACGATGGCACCACGCACCTTTCGTGGAGCAATCTCGGACATGTAAAGGATAATGATGGCAGAAACGAATCCGACACCGAATCCTGCAATCAATCGACCAGCAACCAAAAGTCCGAGTCCGTGAGAAATGGTCTGCAGAATGACTCCGATACAGAAGATGAAACAACCAAGAATGATGGTGAATCGTCGTCCAAAGAAGTCGGCAAGATCACCAGCCATGATGGCACCAAAGAAAGTTCCGGCGGAGAGAATAGAGACGATGAGGGACGATTTCCAGGCTTTGAGTTCGGTGGCTTCTGGACCATCGATCAAGTGGATGAAGTAGTCCATACCCTGAACACCTCCAATGTAACCAGAGTCATATCCGAAAAAGATACCTCCAAACGAAGCAAAGACATACATAGCGTATGCCCTCCATGTGACTGGAGCTTCGATTCTGTCGACATCAGCAGTAGCTGCAGGAAGCACAGCACCGCCTGGCATGGTTGTAGAGCAAGGAAAGGGTCCTTGTTGTTGACTTTGAGAGGGGAAGAGGTGTTTTGAAGAGACTGGGTAGTAGTCGCTGATTCCTGGGGAGAGAAAGAAGAAGGAAAAGATGGGGGAGCGAGGGGAGTATTTATAGTGCTTAGGTGCTTAGTAGGCAGAAAGTCAGCTGTGGGCAGATCAGGGGGAAGACGGGGGGGGGGAAAGACCGGGGGCTGGAAAGAAAGAGAGAGAATTGGGCGGAGGTGAATTGTGTGTGGCAGGGTGGAGAGTAGGGTATAAAAAAAGGGGGGGGGGAAGTGGCCTCCGGCAATATGGGAGGATGGGGTCCTGGCCACTCATCGTTCGTCTGATCGCAGACTCCAGATCCACTGCCACCACCTCCAGCAAGCCCTGAGGACACCTTTGGGGGGAAAGGTTGGCAGATGTTGTGTAGGGCAGAAGAGAGTCACAGCAAGCGATCCTAGACCCTTCAGCCCTCCAGTGGCAGCAAGGTCTGGAGTGTGGTCCATTAGGCCGTTCTGGTGGCGTGAGCATCCCATCCTGGCTAATTTCCGTGGCTCTGCCCACAGTCGGTCGTCTGCAGCTGCAGACGACCAGATGAAACTGCTGCACGTACGCCGGTCTGGATTCAAGCACAGATCTTACAAAGCACACTTTCAAGGATTAGAAACTCAGTGATGAGGAAGCCAAACAGACTTCAGCGATCTCGCGCCGCAATCTACTTGAGGTACGCGTGTCCGTCGCCCAAATCTTACTTGCAATATCAAAAATGATTGTCATTACCATAGAACGATGATTTGAGATGCTTCAGCTAAGGTTGACCTCAATTGGACTGTGGATACCACCTGCCCTAGATTGCGGTCCACACGGCCCAAGGCTTTCTCGACCTCAGGGTGTCCAGGTCGGTGTCCGCCGACGCCCGCGTCAAGAAGAAGTGTGGAGGTTGGGGAAATGTGACCTGTCGTATTAATTAAGTGCTCTGATCGCAGTAGTTCGGCCTTTACGCCCGGAGCCTGCACCCCACGAATAGACACTTGCAATTCACAAGTGGCTGAAACTGCGAGGGATGCAGAGCTCGATCGAGAACATGCACGATACAGAAGATGAGCGCATTCAGAAGACCGCAACTGTGGGTTCTCCAGAAATAATGTTTCTGAGACATTGCTAGCGACCAGGTCAAAGTCATGCGTGTGCACTCGTCGTTTCGCGTGGGATATCGTTTGTCAGTCGAGATTTCCTGTCGTAGAATTTAATTTTTAAGGATCAGGGAATGAAAATGACTTGATTGTAGTTGTTACTTTTTATGCTCTTATTCTTGAATTTCCCAGATCCAACGAACTCCGTGGGCTGCCGAGGTGCGTATACCTCGGGTCTTGTATCTTTCCAGGTAAACATCTCGAAGTTCTATGCAGGTTGTAGCATATATCGGCGATGCAACGAGGACATCTTTCCTTGCAGATGGTGCCACGGCGACAAGAACATCACAGAATTGTGCCGCGCGATCAAGGATCGTCAGCGCTTAGTATCTTACGGGCGATACAATTATGGCGACAGTTGTCGCACGTTCACAGGTCCATACTAGTACGTCGTTGTTTTTTTTAAGTCTAGCTATAGTTAGAGCCAGTCTAGATCTCGCAATCGTGGAGTATTGTTCATTCCGAATTACTGCCGGAACTGGGGTGCCACAGCCCTGACAGCCACATCCCACTTCTTTCTCTACTCAGACCAAATCCAGAAGACGCCCCGACAAGGCTGTTTCAAATTTGCGAGCTCGATACTTTTTTTTTTCTCCTGCTAGCATGTGAAGACGGATATCCGCCTTCGCGGCAGTTGCATAATCCTGCAATGCAATACATCATGTTGCAGTGGTCCGAGGTATCGCATGCGATGAGCGGATACTGTTGTGCGAGCTCGAGTCGACCCGCTTACTGAAGCACATGTCACACGACACATTGATGGCTCGCGAATAACTGTGAAGTAGGGTCAGCTGACTCGTATAGGCTAAACTCCTGCACGAATCAAGACCGAGAGATCACTTGTGTACAACTGATCGACCACTACTTGCAAATATTTACTGCTTCAAATGCGCAGATTAACGGACACCATACTCTAATTGATCATGCAATTACAAGTGCTGGAATGCACAGTTGCAAAGACATCTAGCCGCATTGGGTAAAGTACGGAGCACAGCGTTCGACTGATCGATCGGGGCTTGCTCCGAGAAAGCCATTTCCTGCCATTGGCTCTCATCCCCCGTAAACTGACAGCCTCCAGGGCTTCGACGGAGCCCCGGAGTCCACGGTGTGTGCCCCCGGGTCCTCGCCTGCCAAGGTTCCAGAGTCGACTTTCATGGTGTGGATTCAATGTCGATCTCTCCTGGTGCGGAGAGCTGGTCAATCGAATGCGGACTCAATTGAAACAGCCCGCAAGATGTCCCCATCGAATCGCGATGTCCTCTTTGCATAGACCAGGATAGACGGCAGCAGATTCAGAAAAGGGATTCGCATTTGTGATGTTCCCTGAGCTTGCTACCCTGCACAATCTCTCAATCCTGATGGATCATTGAAGGATAATGATGCACAGAAACGCCTCGTACCAAGTGTTTGTTCCCAACAAGCATCGATACACGAGTCAAAGGCGTTTTTAAGCAGGTCAAGGTGGATATAGACGAGCATTTTGTTCTTGAGTCACGAATCGATGCTAATTGTTTCAACAGTGGTATCACAGATAATGAGGTATACAATTTTGTTGCAATTGATCTTGATCCATAATTAGATAAATTCTACATATACACAAACCTAGATTAGATCCAAGTGAATCCAGGGCACTGCAGCTAGCACTCAATTGTCCACCCCAAGTCTGTTCACCTTCACCCAGACCAATTCACTTGCAGATGGCCATTTAGTGAAACTAGTCAGAGCATCCTTCAACTCTCCTTTCTGTCTGACCTGCCACGGCTTGGTAATGTCTTCCGGTCCATCGCCCATTTGGACTTGATAACCACGCCCAAGTGCATGCGCACTCACCGCTTCCTGTACCAACCGCCACTCCTTGTCCCCCTCGATCCGTGCTAGTGGAGATTTGCCTTTGATGGGTACCTTGAAAACATTGTCTCCATCATCATGGAATGTGGTCGACCCGAGTTTCTCGGACAATCGTTCGATGATGTATTCTGCTGCAGCCTTACTTCTACCAACCTCATTATCAATGTCTGTGCTCAGTGGTAAATCACTCTTCGGATCGAGTGTCACGGCGCCATCATGGACGAGTCCGGAATTTCCGCCGCCCCTGGTGATGACTTGATCAAGCGAGTTTTCTGAAAAGTGACTTTCGTGCGAATAGCGGTGCATGATTTCGATGATGGTCGGTTGACTCTTTAGTTTTTCCTGGTCAGTCAGACGACCCCAGAAAGACAAGCCAGACAGGAACATCGCATGACTTCCGTCCGCTTGAGCCTCGACATTCCTAGAGTTTCTCGTAAGAAGATTGCAAACTTCGAGATGAGCAGCTTTGATCAGTAGAGCTCTCTTTGCAGTCTGGTCCGACAGCACCAGCGAATCTGAACTAGTTTCCATCCTCTTGAAAGACCTGGAGCGTGTCGCGGTGTTGGACCGCGTGGGTGCAGTAGATGTGAATGGTGATTCCCGTGGGGTAGCAGTATTTCCATTGACTGGAGAAGTTTCGTCTTCCTCGTCAGAGAAATCAGAGTTTGAAGCTTGCGAAGTTTGCTTCTGGTGTGCATTGTCATTGTGCGAAGAATCCATCTTCAATCCCAGAATCTTGGAGACTTTAGACTTACGTGAGAAAGACAAAGTCTCTCCTGGAGCCACTGGTACTTTGATTTCTGCATCGTTATTCACAAGTTTGGCTTCCTCTTGTGCTTTCACGGCCAGCTCTGCTCTCACCTCATCAACTTGCTTGCCCCGAGGCTTTGACCTCTCGCTTGCTGCACGCGCTGAACCATGTGCATACGCAAATCTTTTCAAGTCTTCAATCTTTGCGGCATCTGGGCGATCATCTTCGGCGCTTTCATCACGAATCACGCGAGGCTTGCGGGCAGTGGTCACTAGTACTTCCGGTTGTACCAATTCATCCTCTTCGGCATGCTTGACACGAGCCTGATGAGAATCTGAGACTTGCTTCGCTCGGTCGGCCTTGGTCTCCAATAGTTGAGATTCCTCTGGGTCGTGTGGACCGTCGGGCACAGCTTTCGCAGTCTCGGGTATCGTCGATGCATGTGCTGCGGGGGTATCTTGTCCTTTGAGTTGCTGCCAGTCAGAACTGAGCTCTTTGAAATTGAGCTTGTCAAAGTCCAGGTCGCCAAGGGTCAGTCTTTTGTATTCCGGCTCAATCTCATCATAAAGCGCCCCGATATTTGTCGAACGTCTTTTGGTGTCCGGGGTCGCTTCTGATGGGGCAGTGTGGAATGACTTTGTCGAGCTTCTAGACACTGCGGGTAGCTCGTTCGTCTCTGGTGTATCGTGCAGATCAACAGTACTTTGCGAAGTCGATGTAGGACGACCAAAGAGAGACGACGCTGGAGCATTGAGATCCGAGTGACCAGAAAGATCAGCCCTTCCCGACGCAGCAACTTCTTCACGATCGTCCAGCGAATTATTGGACATTTCAGGCGACCTTGAGTGACTCACGACCAGGACAGATGATGTCTGGCCTGTTACAGCTTCTGAGATGACATGACCGGATGAGTATGAGTATTGACCGGCCAGCTGGGCCGTTCATCCTCAAGGTCTTAAATGACAAAATGCGGCGCAATCTTTCCCGTCTCACGGAATACGATTCGCTAAGCGAGGGCCATGACATTGTCCGGTTCTTGTGCTTCCCCATAACTTTGCTCGTGTCCAAGTACGCCCGGCAATGTCAAGGAATTCATGCAGTAACGCTCCTGATCACTCTCTTTCGTGACTGATAGCTGGCTACTCTTGTCACTTATGAGGGCCAGGCCGAGTACTAGTGCAGTGATGTTTGCAGATGCCCCATGTTCGCGGAGCCGTGTTCTAGACCACCTGCGCATGGGCACTCATCATCTGCGTCTCGTAGCAACAGATAATGATCACTCATTGGAACTCAAGCTCATTAGAACAAGTGCATCAAATTCGAAGATTATACTTTGTAAATTGCCCAGAGAGACGGAAACCGAGTACAAATGTGACCTTTTTGATAGAGTAGTCCAAGTATCCAGCACCAGTACTTTCCTTTGCAATGACTGCAGCCTGCAGGGGCATGGAAGCTAAATTTAATTATTTCCCGCCTCCGGCTGCTGCTGGCATCCACGCAACCTTGAGTGAGACAACAGACCTCATAGCCAGCCTCGCATCGACATCATTGAACAAGTGCCTTCACTTGACGGTGCACGGCCGTTTCTTGTTGAAAATTGTACGGTGATAGTGTACGAGCAGGACGATATGTCGGGAATCGATAATGCGGCTGACTTCATCTCGAACCTTACAGTAAGTTATGCACCTTCTCACAGTGGGTGGCACTCAACTTCATAGTTGTACGACATCAAGTCTGCAGTGCGCAAGGTTCAGAATGGTAAGCTCGAAAAGGTCAAATCTTGTGCTGTGACTCATGCGATAGTTGTCATGAACTTTACTGAAATGGAAGCCAAAGTCCGCGAGGCAACGAATAATGAGCCCTGGGGTGCTTCATCGACGCAGCTAAATGAGATTGCAGATGGAACGCATAGCTTGTACGTGTTTGCTTTCCGGTGAGACAACCACTAATTCCAATAGTTCTCAGTTCAATGAGATAATGCCCATGATATACAAAAGGTTTACAGAAAAGTCTGCAGAAGAATGGCGACAAATCTACAAAGCTCTGCAGTTATTAGAGTATCTTGTCAAGAATGGTTCAGAGCGAGTCATAGACGATGCTAGGTCCCACATCTCGACAATCAAAATGCTGCGTAATTTTCATTACATTGATGAGAAGATGAAGGATCAGGGCATAAATGTTCGGAACAGAGCGAAAGAGCTTGCAGAATTGTTACAAGATAGTGAACAGATTCGAGCAGAACGCCGCAAAGCGAAAACGAATACGAAGAAATTTGGAGCAGTCAGCTCTGATAGTGCCTTCACAAGTGGAGGTACTTCTGGTGGATTCGGAGGTTCTGGCAAAAAATACGGTGGGTTCTCGAGCGATGATTACGGATCAAGCTCTGCTGGTGCGGTATACGGCGATGGCGGCGGCTTCACTTCAAACACAACCTCTTCTGCAAGGATATATGGTGATGGTGGCGGTACTTCTACGAGCGCTTCTCCTGCATTTGGCGAGTCATCTTCGGCAGCACAAACGGCCAGACGGGAAAGATCTAAGCAGCAGCGTGCAGCAGCTGGTTTCGCAGAGGGCGCCCTAGGTAGTGTCCAAGCACCGGCTGAGCGCTTCGATGAGTATGATGAGTACGACGCTGGACCGAGCTCCGGACCTTCTGCGAGTACATCCTCGTCAATGAAGACGACCATGCCAAAACCAATTCCGAAGAAAGCTGAGCCACCTAAGCCAAAAGCTAAAGAGGTGGATCTGTTCTCCTTCGATGATGAACCAACCCCCACGATTGCTTCGAAGCCGGCGAATCAGACACTGCCCACTATCGTAACACAACAAGACGACGACGACGAGTTTGACGATTTCCAAAGTGCTTCTACTGCCATGGCAGCTCCTCAACCCCTCAAAGCAGCATCACTTATGAATGTCATGGGCCCTGCCTCACCTCAAAAACCACAAGCTGCAGGCATGCCCGATTTGTTTCCAATTGCAGCGGCCCCGGCATTCCAGACCGCCCCAGCACCTCAATTCTCCTCCTTTTCAGGCTTGGCATCTCCAGTTCCACAGCAGACGAAGATCGCCACGGGCCAAACCAAACCACAGAGCGGACCGAACTACTATGCAAGTGGCATGTTTCAAACTCAGACAGCAGGCAATACTCTACAAGCGGTGGCACCAGTTGCCCCTGTAAGCAAGCCGAAGTCTGCAGACGCATTCGGGGATTTGCTCAGTGGATTCAAGAAACCAGAAAAACCGAAAGGCGAGTCTCTCGCGGAAATGAACAAGAAGACAGCTTCCGCAGGGATTTGGGGCGCACCAAAACCACCAGTAGCGAACACTACTGACGACGACGATTTTGGAGACTTCTCGGGCAGTGGCAATGCTACAAAAGCACCATCGAGCAATGCAGATCTCCTTTTCTAGTGTCTCGGAGGTTCATGCACAGACAGGCTACCATTGTCCTTTGGTGCACCAGTGCTTGGCTGAAACCGAAGCGTAAGCATGCAAGCATCCCCTCCATAATAGTTCACTCAGCATATAGAACATAACCGAAAACTTGTTCAGTATTGACCCGATAATGTATGGCTAATTTTTCAGCAGTTCATGATTTGCAACGTTTGTGCATTCCTTGCTTGATTGGGACCTCACGTGTGTTGCCTAGTGTATTGAATCTTGCGTAACATAGTGCACGTTCGGTATCGTCTGTATGGCTGGATGGCATGAGTCTCCAGGTCTTCATTTCCAGAATGATTTGCAGCTTGAACAATAGGCCATCTCATAGGTAGCTTAATGTCAATGACTGATCACGAATGCTACTGATCAATTTCATGGGGACATGGATGCTCCGATCAGATCTCAGTGGCGCTGCAGCTACATCATCAGCCACTCAATTCTCCTCCAACCTTCCCAGTCTCGTTGCACTCGAGGATACGCGTACGTACCACATCCCGACCCCAGGCCACTCCTACTCGCGGTACCATCTATATCAAGTTCCACTACTGCTACATTCATCACAGCAGAGCAATCGACAACAAATATGCCCATTAACGAAGGAACCGGAGAATATGCCACTTCACAACTCGGCCGGAATGACCTGTTCGACCTCTCTGGCATGGTCGCTGTTGTGACTGGTGGAGGTATGCATCCGTCGTAGCGATCAAGAACGAGAAACTGACCAGGCAGGAACTGGCATCGGTCTTATGATTGCTCAAGGCCTCAGTGCCAATGGAGCCAAAGTCTACATCGTAGGTCGACGTCAGGAAGTGCTTGAGAAGGCAGTCAAGGAGCATGAAGGAGCTGGTCAAATGGTTGCTCTCGTGGGTGACACAACGAGCAAGGAGTCAATACTCTCGCTCGTCAAGGAGTTAGGTCAAAAGGAGTCGTACATCGATCTGCTTGTCAACAACGCTGGAGTTGCTGGAGACATGCTTGACGAGAACATGGACACGAAGAATTTCGAGTCTGTCTATGATGCACTTTGGAATCAAAGCTTCGAATCGACTTCTCAGATTCTCACTACCAATGTCCTTGGTTACTACTATACAGCTGTAGGCTTTCTACCACTGTTACACAAGTCAACTGCAGCAAAAACTGGCTACTCAGCTCAGATTCTGAATGTGACTAGTAATGCATCATTCGGAAAGAGTAAGAACTGCTCCAGTGACCTGTATTTGCGTACTAATCTAGACAGTGCCAATGAACAACTGCATTTACTCGGCCTCAAAGGCAGCCTCGACTCATCTTTCGAAGATGTTGGCCACGCTCCTGGCCGATTCCAAGATTCGATCTAACGTACTAGCACCTGGGCTGTACCCATCTGAAATGACGGCTGGTGACTCGAACGAGAACAACCAAAGCAATCTGGGTAAGGACCAATTTGGGATGGAAATTCCTGCCGGCAGAGCGGGAACGACTCCCGAGATGGCAGCTACGGCTGTTTACATGGCAAGTAAAGCCAATACCTACATGAACGGTTTGTCCTCAAACGATACATTTTGAGCACCACTAATAGTACGTAGGCAGTGTTGTCATGACGGATGGTGGAGTGCTACTGAAGATGCCTTCAGTCTTCTGAGAGTAGGTTTGAGCTTAACGAACATTGTTGACGACATTTACGATAGAATGAAAAGTTATTGCACAGACGCAACTAGACATTTTGTGATGCTTGGTGCTTGGGCGAGTAGGTGCACTGTAATTTGTGACACGGCATTTCAAGTGATGTTGGCATTGATTGTACTGATCGTGATCAGCACAACTTTCCACCGGCTCCATTAAGCGTTTCAGACATCGCCTTGAATTACCTTGTCTCATTATGACCCTGCGATTGTTGTGGACGTTTGTAGTTGAATTGCTGCCATAACAATTGCATGAAGGTCGTCGCCCTCATCTGCACGACACACTATGGGAGGACCGAATGAGCGACTCCGAGCAGGAGGACGAAGATCTCTCACTACCAACGGCAGTGGCCTCAGCAGAATCTGCCTATCATGAGTCTCCTACGGATTCCGAGGATGAAGACCTCAGTGCCCCTCTGCGCTGCTACAATGTGAAAAAGAAGACCGAGATTGTTCAGACAAGTGAGGTCCGAGTATCGAGAAGTGTTCCAGCAGACCGCAAAGCACGGCAACAGAGCGTTGCCAGTTCAGGACCAGAAAAGAGTGTCAAGCCCCATGACGTGGTGTCGTCTGAGTCGGTGCTCGTTTCTGACGCTGCCGTCCAAAAACATAAACTTTTGCAGCCGGAGGTGCTATTCACGGAACGGGAAGTATGTCCTTACAAGGTCACGACAGTTGTCCGCCCAAAGGACGATGCTGTTATAGAGCAGGATGTCAACGAAAAGCCCTTCTTTGCTGGTATTCCAATAAATCCAAAGAAAGATATCCTCTTAGGGCTCGAGGTCAGTCAATCACCCAGATCTTGCACATGACATTAGAGTTTGATCTTCATAGGGTGACAAGACATCACTCCCGGGATGTACAGCGCAATGGTTGAGACCATACCAGATCGACGGCATTCTGTTCATGTACGATCTCTACACTACAAAGACTGGGGGTATCCTTGGAGATGACATGGGTCTGGGCAAAACTGTGCAAGTCATTGGATTTCTCAATGCCGTGTTTGGAAAGGACGGATCCTATCGAGACTGGAAACTCATGCGAGAAATGCGTACAGCAGGCGAAAGTTATCCTGTTGTAATGATAATCTGTCCTGGCACACTGATCGATAATTGGCTGAAAGAACTAGAGACTTGGAGCTGGACTCATGTAGCGAAGTATCATGGCCCGGATAAGGATATTGCCCTGCAAACAATTCGTAATGGTCGTGCAGAAGTACTCATAACGACATACAACACGTACAAGACGAATGAGTCTCTACTCAATGAAATTCGCTGGAATGTCGTTATTGCCGATGAATGCCACATTATCAAGGAGAAGAGGTCTCAAATTACACAATCTGCAAATCTAGTCAACAGCAATTGTAGGATCGGTCTGACTGGAACAGCGATACAAAACAACTATGACGAACTCTATACCTTACTCAATTGGACAAATCCTGGTGCTTTTGGCACTCCAGCCGATTGGGTTCGCAATGTATCAACAATCCTTAAAAATGGGCAGAAACATACAGCAACAAATTACGAGCTCAGTCTAGCGAGGAAAAAAGCTATCGAGTTGAGCAAAAATCTTCTGCCACGAGTCTTACTGCGCCGCACAAAAGCTCTCATTGCTCACCAGCTACCGAAGAAAACAGATAAGGTAGTATTTTGCCCGTTGACACCATTGCAGATCACTGCATACGATAACCTGATGTTGCTTGAGGACCTCTGCTTCCTCAGAGATGCTAAGCAACCTTGTACTTGTGGATCCGATCTTGTCCGACAGATTTGCTGTTATACAGAAAGTCCTAGTGGGAAGACATTTGCTGAAATGCTGTTTCCCTATCTACACTATCTTCGCAATCTCTCGAATCACATGGCACTTTGTCTTCCACGAGCTGGAGAGGTTGACTGGAAGCGAGCAAGATCGCAGGATCTGTTAGAACAAGCTTTGCCGGACCATTGGAGAGCAATTATGAGCCGACCACCTATGCAGAATGGTTGCGATCCGGAGCTTTGTGGCAAGTGGAAAGTCCTTCAGAAACTACTACTTCATTGGAAATGCGAGGGGTCGAAAGTCCTGATTTTTTCAAGTAGTGTCAAGCTGCTCGATATGCTCAATGATCTTATGATGCAAGAAAATTATTTGTACGAGTATTTACACGGCAGCATGACGCTCGAGGCTAGAGCCATGGCCGTAGATAATTTCAACAACAATAAAGAACAATTTGTCTTTCTGATATCGACCCGGGCCGGCGGCGTTGGCTTGAACATTGTGTCTGCCAACAAGGTCGTCATCTTTGATCCCAACTGGAACCCCGCTCATGATCTGCAAGCACAAGACCGAGCGTATCGCATTGGACAGCGTCGCGACGTCGAGGTATACAGACTAATTTCGACGGGCACGGTAGAGGAGGTGGTGTATGCTCGTCAAGTCTACAAACAACAACAGGCAAACATTGGCTATGACGCCTCGGAAGAGAGACGATATTTTCGAGGAGTACAAGGTGACGCGGATCAACGCGGAGAACTATTTGGTGTGGAAAATCTACTGACTTTTCACGGCGAGAATCACGTCTTGAAAGCAATTTTCGACGACACCAAAGAGGCCGAAACTCATTTCGACAACATTCGCATGGCAAACATGGACATCAACGCAACGCAGGAAGACATTCAGAATATGGACTCAAAGGACGAATTCGGGATAAAATCAATCGTCAAGGCGGAGTGTCCTACATCGGACCCGAATGAACAATCAAACGAAGACGTGATTTCGCGAATACTTGCCAATGCGGGAGTCAGCTACTCGCACAAGAATAATGAAGTCGTCGGCCGTTCTCGCATCGAGACGGAAATCAGTAAGTTAGCGGCCGAAGCGGCGAAGGATGTAGAGCATCAGAATAGGAAGGCGTATCTCGCCACACTACTCAATGCTCAAAGTCGTCAACGGTCCACCACGAAAAGAGGCATGGGTGTCGAAAAGGTCGAGTCAGTGACGAGGCAATCGGGCAAGAGACTCGTTCAGTCTATGTTGACGGCTGGAGAGAAAGGGATTCCCGATGGACAGGAAAGCAAGAAGAGGGGTCGCGTGTTGCCGTGGACAAAGGACGTCGGTGCAGCGAAACGAATGAAGCGTGAGGATTGAATCCTCTTGTAGGTATATCTTGTAATGTCACCAGTCGTCAATTGTGTCGTGACTGTAAAAGTGTCAATTTCCATGTGTATGAATGAATCTGGACAAACGAAGCTTGACGCTGAAGGGAGGGAAAAAAGGACGCTCCTTGCGCGTCCCGGTGCGATTACAGATATCAAGTCTGTCGTGATCAGTACTTGTCGAACACTCCTTCCGCCACTTCCTTGTCCTTGGCGTCCCCAATTATCGACGACATGACTGCGTTTGCGTATCGAGCATGATTGTGCGAGCACTCCCATCACATCCCGTGTCTGCGATAATTGCGTGAAACAAATGACTTGCGCATCGAGGGTCACGGTACATCACGCCCTTCAAGATATTTCCATCGGGAAAGTCATCATTGCAGCTTGACTACAGAGTAGCCCAACATATGCCTGCTTCTCAGCCCTGTAATCTTTCCTTGTACTCTCGCCCAGCTTGCCGACACGTATCGTCCAAAAATTCTCGAATTTTCTTGGCTCCGTCGACAGCGAGCATGAGTGTCGATTCGAATGCAGTGATGTGCATCTTTGTCTCACATTGTAGGAAATTAATCTTGTCTCCGTTGCCGGTACCTTCGGTGGCTATAGTGAGCCACGAAATGTCTGATTCCTCGAGGTTGGTGGTGTCTAGGATGGGTAGGGGAGTGTTGCCGTCCGTCACCGAGCCTGCGGATATGGCGGAGACAAAGGTGTACATTGGTATTCCCGCGTCAATCAGAGCGAGAGTGACTGCATTGATGGCCGCGGCGACAACGCCTCCGTCTTGTTGTAGAACCGTGACGGTGATGTCGATTTGACTGCGCGGATGTAATTTGAGAAGGACTATTTCGTTGAACGTGTTTTCGATAGATAGACGAATTTCCTGTATCCTTTTATCCATCCTGCCAGTCTTCTTCCGTTCTTGACCGGAAAAGGCGGACAATGTGTAAGTGACGTTGAGGAACGCCTTTTCGTGTTCGACCTGACTTCTGAGGTTCGCGCTCGGTTCCTTTGGACCAGAGACGGTGCACATGACATTCGTCTGACCCATGCAGACCAGGGAAGAGCCATCACTTGATGAAGCACAGGTCGGTAGGCTCATTCGGGCCTTGAAACGTCGTGCTTCGTTCCACCTTCTCCCATCAGTCCGTAACCCTTCCGGTGACAATATCTCGTTTCTGGGCATGATAGAAGACTAGATTGGTCAACAGGAAAGCACAGCTGTAGGTGAACAATGTCAATAACCAGCGTTATGAATTGATGGGATGAATTTTGTGTCTGTGCCGAGGAGTACGGGAGTGGAGCCTGAGGCTGAAGATTCAATCATCAGTTGAGAGCAACAACAAAATCTCCAGTCAGCAGATATTTCCTCCCCCTCTCTCACTCTCATTCCATCTTTGACCTTTCCCGATATCTCCCAAACAGTCTCTTCAATCATCACTGCTGAAACGAGATGCCATGTCAGTGATGGGCAGACGGAGGAAGGTCTCAGTCTACCTACGACAGCTGATGGGAGGGAGGGTCTACAGAATCGCGCTCATGAGCTTCTCTCCCACTGCAGGGACCTTCCGTATGTGGACTTTCCTGTTTGGGGGATCTGAGCCGTTATCAGTCAAGGGAAATCCCACCTGATCCGCACCCTCGCGCGCGCTCTCTCTCCCTCTCTCTCCATAGTGGGGCCTCTGTTATATCTCTCGCCCTCTCGCCCTCTGTCCACTCCTGTCCCATCCTCCTTTCCTCTTCACCAGCTGTCTCCATAGACTACCACGAAAGCACTAGCCACTCAAGTCGACTGTCTTCCCAGCAAGTGTCCTCCTCGTGCCTTGCCGGGTAGGGATCAGCACCCGGTCGTAATGTTCACTAGATCTACTTTGTTGGCAAGAAGTATCAAGTACTCAGTCGCAACATCCGCAGTCGTCTGCCTTGGTTCAGGTGTCCTTCTCAACCGCAGAATCGCGCTCGAGGAGGCCAAGGGACGAAGTAACTCTCAGGAGTATTACGGGTCTCGACCAACCTCTGCGCTTCTTTCCTCCCTGTTTGTCTACACGTTCAGCGCATCACCTGGTCTGGTCAGCATAGGCAAGGCCAGCATTCAATTGTGCGATGTCCTTCGCATACCAATGCTATACGAAGTCATTGCGAAAAGAACCTTCTTTGCTCAATTCTGTGGTGGTGAGACATGCTCCGAAGTGCAGGACACTATGAAGGATCTGAGACGGGACAAGATGGGCACCATTCTTAACTATGCCAAGGAGGAAGATGGAGATGATGAAGCGTCTTTCGAGCGGGTGAAGCATGACACAATGGCTTCAATTGATGTCGCAGCCAGCTTGCCCAACAACTATATTGCGGTCAAGCTTACAGCATTGGCCAACCCAAAAGCTATGAAAGCGCACACTAGTCTACTCAGGTCGTCGACCAAGGATGGGGATGTTGCGCAGTTGCAAGCAGGAGATCAGGTTCAGATTGAGAATTTGAGCAAGCGCTTCAATGAGATAATGGATCATGCTGTAGAACGAAAAGTCAAAGTGCTCATTGATGCTGAGCAAGATCGGTATCAGGGCACAATAGAAGCTCTTACTCTAGCAGCTTATCGCAAGTATAATGCTCAAGAGGCGATTGCGTATGGGACGTATCAGTGCTACCTGAAGCATACAGTAGCGAGATTCAGTGATGAGCTTGCACTTGCACGCAAGGAAGGCTGGAGGATGGGAGCAAAACTCGTTCGTGGAGCTTATATTGCGAGCGATCCTCGTCACCTCATCCATGACACAAAGGAAGAGACTGATCGTGCTTATAATGAAGCAATAAAGATTGCTCTGACTACAAAGAATGTTGAGACCATCATCGCGACGCACAACCCCGAGAGTCTAGATGTTGCGTTGAGTCTGTTCCCACCTGCTGGTCCAGTCGCATTCAGTCAACTTTATGGTATGGGTGCTCCAGTCACTTACTCATTGCTGCGCAAGCTCGAGGCGATGCCCCAGACAGAGGCGATGAAACAAGGCGGAAGCTTGCGCGTGTACAGCTATTTACCCTGGGGCACTGTTGGAGAGTCCATGAAATATCTCCTGAGAAGAGCTGATGAGAATTCATCCATGGCTGACAGGGTGAAGGAGGAAAGAAATGACATTGCAAGCGAACTTTACAAGCGAATGCGAGCTCATTTGCATATTGCGTAGACTTCTTTGATAGAACTGCCCGTGCATGCAAGCATAGTCAGATAGGCATAGCATCGTGTTTACATTTACATCCTTAGTGCGTACGCGACTGGCCAAGTTCCATCGTGGATTTCAATTCCAATCAATCGATGCACAATCCAATTTAGAGCAATCTCATAAAGCCAGGTCGAAAATCTAGCACAATATTGTCATACACATACTTCAATTTCTTATCTATTCTGATCTCGCCTAGCCGAGCCGTTGAGTGGTAGGATTGAAGTTCACTTCCACGTTCGTGTGATTGGCAGCGCCGGTAGATCGCCAATGGCAACTGCAAGATCAGCCTCAAGTGATACTAACACTGCAGACTGCTGAGGCGCACTGCAGCAGCAGCTACTCTATTCTTGCACCTCACTCATCTGTAGTCATCCCATAACGTGATCTTGACCGTGTTGGGTGATACAGTAGACCACAGTGCCAATCTCGCAACACTCAAAACAATTTCGGGGGTCCCGAGATTTGGTCTGCAGGGGTCACGACCTTATTTGATCACAAAATCCACCATAGATTGTGCACAACCAGTAGACAAACAATTTGAATAGAGTCGTCCATGCCAAATTGTTATCTCGTTTCCGAGATAGCGGTGGAGTGTAATGCCACTGGCGAACAAATTAGTTCAGACATTTCTGTTTGTGGCATATTCACAACGGACAAATTGGCTAATGATGCTGTTCTGACGTGGCACGAGCGAGAGTAAATGCTAGTCTCGATGACAATAGATACACGCTGATGGGTTCTATAGTTATGTTCCCGTGGCTGCGGGTGATTTTGACTCTTACAAGTTGTCTAAGCCGGAAGGACTACTTCATCTTGTAGCGTGTGCTGGACTACAATCATGGGAGGTTTCAGTCGAGATGATTGTGATGAACACGGAGTTCACCATGTCTTTACTGGACCCTTCCATACCGGAAGAGTCTATACCAGATGTCCCTACAGAGATACGATCAAAACCTAAAAAGAGAATCAAGGTAGAGAATAAGGATGGTACTGCTACACATAAAGCAGGCACTACAAGTCCAAAAAAACACAAAAAGAAAGCGTCAACAGCCGGTGGAGATCTGAAGACTGCCGCAACACACGTCAAGAAAGAAGGGCCATTCACGTCTAGTAATGGCAGAAACTCTACCAAAGATAAGGAAGCCGCAGCTCGTCGTCGGAAGACATTGTCGAGCATAACGAGTGTCCCATCGACCGATCCTATCGCGGAAGCACAAAATAGAAGACTTTCTGCACCAATCAGCTCGCAAAATCAAGAAACCTTGGCGGCGACCAATCCTATAAAGCATCCCTTTTCGTCTGCTTCCACAATTACCACACTGAAATACTCACCCTCTTCGCGGCAGAATATGTTGTCGGCAGCCGACACGAGTGCCAAGAAAGAAGACGCTGTGACGCCGATGAAGCGGTACCTCGATCAAGTCTTGGTCCAGGAAGGCGACGTCGACGCAGAAACCAAAAGGAAGAATGAATTAAGGAGGAAAAAGGTAGAGAAGGAGTTGAAGCAATTGCAAGGTTGGACTTCTGATTAGTCTATACAACAGTCGACAGAAGCGAGATTTTTCCTGTACTCTTATGAAGACGATCGACACTGTAAACAATGATTTTTGAACATTAAGGTTGTGTATTTGACCGCGAATTCATGTTTTCGTAGGACGCCAAATCGTGAATAAAATTGCGGATCATCCAGCACCTCTGAGTGTCAAAATAGCTACATCTACTCCAATGAGCTACATACGCAAATTGATTTCTGCTAGCTAGCCGTGAAGCGAGCTGTAACTGGAGCCCAATAACAAACAATTAGAGCTATTTCATGTGCAGGCAAACCATAATGTGCCACAGACAGTCAGTGTCCCTGAATCTGAAAATCAGTCAAAGAGCTCAATGAGAGCGCGAAACAAGTCAAATAGTCAAGAAGTATCCTGACAAAGAGGAGGATTTATCTACCGACAAGTATTGCTTCTATGGACGACTCTGCACAAATGAACGTGGCTTCCGCATGCAAATATATACAGGCCCGGATAACGGGTCGATCCTGCAACATCGAAGGCAGTGATTTCAAATGACGGTAGTCTAGAATGTGTGCTTAATCGAATTTGCATACTGTTTCTTGTCTCCGTCTCGTTGACGAAGATTTGTACTGCAGTAAATTTGTAGATCGATCTGCTAGTGAGTGTATACTTAAGCTCGTATGGAGTAGAAATCTTGCAGGAATCATCTATTCTATGGAGCCGGATTAGATCGAGATAAAAGGCAGCAGACGAGCACGTGATTTGTTGACACAGGTTTCGGATGAGGAGCCGATCGGTCGAACATCCATGGATGGAATCCATTGCGTCAAGTCGCATCGCGCGACCTCTTTCTCGTTGCACTTAATCTGTGGCAACAAGCACGATAAGAGTCACCTACAACAAAGCATACCGTGTTTCACAAGGCCGCGACTCGTAGTCTCAAGTCCGATCACATAGAAGTGATCTTTTCATCCGCATATCGAGTGTTATTGGTGGCGGACTTGACGAATGGCGTCAGTATCTGGCACAGCTCACACGACCGTGCCTGAATGGCAAGCAGACGATACGGTACAGGACTGTCCTCTATGTGCTTTAAAGTTCACCTGGTATCACCGAAAACATCACTGTCGAAAGTGCGGGCGCGTGGTATGCAACAACTGCTGCTCAAACTTTTATTCTCTGCCTTCTGCAATAGTCGTGCGCCCACCGGATCACCTCAGTCCCACCTTTTTCGCACCACTACCTTTCTTACTGGATGAAGAGCCTGGCGACAGTCTAGAGGAAGTAAGGACATGTGATGGTTGTTTTTCCAGATTGGAGCAGGACAGATGCCGTCGTATGCTTGGCCTGGACATACACACGCTTGATCCACGAGTTGTAGCGCAACTCATTCGCGACTCTATCGCATCGCCAACTATTCTAGCGTCGCCACCACCTTCATACTCTCGCACGTCAGGTTTGCGAGTCTCAACAAGCTCATACAACCAGAGAGCTTCGGGATCTCTTGAGGGCAATATCGATGACTCCTCCACTCCTAGATCTATGTTTAGAGTGGTGGATAGAGCACCGCGAAGCGAGCATGGCGCATCGTCATCCGCTCCTGTTTCACGTCACAGAGACAGCAGACCCAGAGAGTCTTCGGTGTCAGACAATGTCGTGCCCTTGAGGTACGTTTCGTTCGAAATGAATGAGCAAGACAAGATGTGTGGCGATGAATGTCCAATCTGCTTTGAGGAGTACGAGAACGGGCAGAAGATTGCTAGACTAGAGTGTTGGTGTGTCTTTCACTTGTCATGCATCCGTGCGTGGAAATCTCAGAAGGCAGGCACGAGAGGTTGTCCTCTACATTTTCACGATTGATGGCCGGTGTATAGAGGCATAGTCTTATCTAGAGCAAGGGCAGGAATAGCGGACAGGCGAGATGAGCTGTTGGCATTCAATACAATTACTTTTATCCTTACATGACGAGTCCCCCAAGTTCAGATCCGCAATCCAATTGAATGACGAAACATGAGTGTTGCAGCAATTGTGTCGTTTGTAAGAAAACGTTACAGAACAACCATTTCTGGAAACGTGCATATTTCTCCACAATCTGAAGATACCACAAAAAAGTCGCTTAAGCTCAGACCTCCATTCTTCTTTCAGTCTCACGAGCCATTTTCCCATCATAGGAAGAGTCATCACAATCAGAAGAGCATGTCGTTCTGCCGTCGCCATCCATTCCAGGCCCAGGGTCACGGGAAAGATTGATCTGTACAAGACCATATTACCTCGCCACTATGGAAGTCATAGACTTGACTGCTGATTCTAGCTCGGAAGACTTGCCCAAATGCGAACAATATAAGACCGACCATCAATCGCGGTGTCCTACAACGATTTTATACGATGATCCTCCAGCCGATGACTCTGATTCTCCAGATCCCCAGTTAGCTCCTGTATTCAGGGACAATTCTGATGGCAAATTATGGGTCAGAGACACAAACATCACAATCATTGACATTGATGCGGACACTCTATCAGAAGAAGTGAGCACTGCGGATCGAAAACGAAAGAGGTCCACTAGTACACTTGAGCGAGCAGATGCCTCTCCTGAAGCTCCGTTACATCCACTCCTTGTGGATGGAGATGACGATACACCGGCACCTCCAACGAGGAAAAGGAGGTCCGCTTCACGGACGTCTGCTGCAGTGACAGTCAATCCTGACACTTTCGAATTCACTCACCACTTTAAGCTCTGCTCTACGCAAGGAAACAACCTCGTTTCTATCCAGGACGAATTCACACTGACTTACACCTCGTCACTCTCATCACTGACTGCATGGACATCACACTTACCGTCCTCTTGCACACTGGGGTTCGACACGGAGGGTGACGCCCAAGTGGTCCAACTATGTTGCCTCATCACTTCCAAAATGCTGATATTCATGATGCCACGCACGGCGTCGCCATCATATAAAGCACAGTGCGCAGCGATACTAAGTACCATCATCGGCTCCGAATCCTACCTAAAGGTCGGCATCGCGGCCTTTGAAGACGCAATAAAATTGCGTCGCGCAATGGACGTCGAGTCGGCGGGCATCTTTGACCTGACGTACTTGGCGAGAGACCTGCGCATCAACCAAGCGACGGGCGAAACGTCACGCACGTTTCAAGCAGACACGCAACGCGGCATCGTCGTCATCAGCGACGACGGCACCACCACTATGCCTCTGAATGCGGGCCTGAAAGCACTGTTTCGAGACTTGTTTACGTCCAATTTCAGTCAGATTGTGTCTTCCGATGGAGCGGACTACCGTGATCCCTGCCAACCGGGCCGAAACCAGAAGAAATGGACGACTTATCCACTGAGAAAGACGGACCTCTTGTATGCCGCCAAAGACGCACTCTTCGGATCACTGCTTTATAATGGCATGATTGTCAAGTACTCGGACGACGAAGTCCGGGGACTCAAGGCCGATGCTGCGACCGCGTTGGAGAAGAGGAAGAAAAAGGCCGCCAGGAAGGCGTGTCATGTGGTTCCTAGTGTGCCCAAGTCTGCGGGTCATATGTCCAAGAAGGATCAGGAACGCAAGAGGCGGAAGGATGTACGGTCGTGTCACGACGCAATGACAAAGACACGGGAGTGGAAGGACAAGAGTCATTTGGCACATCAAGTCCCGTCTGAGCCGGCCGAGTCTGAATTCAAGACAGAGACGAAGAGTAAGAAGCAAAAGAAGAAGGAAAAATGGAAAAAGCAGCAGCGGGAAGCACAGGAGCGGTCGAGTAGAGATGCAGACGCGCAGTCGTTTAGGATTAAATCAGAGTTCGAGACCAGGCCGAGGATCAAGGTAGAGCCAGGTCGAATGCTTCAGTAACATTCCTGTTTCTCATTATATCATCAGCGATTGCGGAGCTTGTAAAGATATCACATTATGTTATATAGTCATGCTTAGGTTACTCGTTCCTTCTCTCTTCCGAATTCTACTCGGTATGTGCTCTTTGTCAACCCGGTACCCTTGGCGAATACATACATACATCTCAATGAATAGTCAACTTGTCAAAATCCTCTTGCGCATCGTGGAACGGTTGATTTTCAGAGTCTACCGGCACCAACTTTGGTCGCTCCTCATGTACATTCGAACTGAGACTGGGCACGGCTGACGGCACGGGAGCTGCTGGTTTGGGCTGATACTCTTGCTGTCGCGCATCTGCGCTAGCACTAGGGATGGTGCGTGATGGGGTAGGAGCTGTTGGTGTCCTTCCAGGTTCGGCGGGCAGTGCGGACGCAGTGACGGTACTCGAAGTCTTTGCCGTCGGTGTTCGGGAGCTCGTGATGCCACCGGTCATTTCTTCCATATGTTCCGACAGAGCTTTGCCACTCACGCCCGGCGGGATTTTGAAGCTGTACTCCTCAGGTCCGGTTTGATTGAAAAACTTGGGCGTCCACGTCTCTCCTTTTTCTGCTCTCGCCTTTGCTTCATCTCTCTGTCCATCTTCGATAAGTGATTTTGCATTCGTGGCTGTCGTCTGATCGCGAGCTTTGATAGCTTCAGTGGTCTCTCGCCACAACTTCCTTGACTCTCGCTCGGCCATAGACTCGATGTTTTTGGTCGAAATCAGAGTTTCTCGAGCACCTGTGGCATCGAAGAAGGTCTCGGTCTTCTTTGTCTTTAAATTCTTGATTGTCATCTTTTCATTCCATTTGCCCTCAATCTCGTACAATTTTTCCCCGGAGGACTCATGCTTGATGATGCCGTGAATTGTATCGTACTTTCCGCCAATAAACCCCTTGGTCTTGAATTCGATGTCAGCCACTAGATCAGTCTTTTCACACCGCACGGTGGAGTGATCCCCGAGTTCCATTCGCATTGTGCCGAACAGAATTCCTCTGAGTCATGTCAGTCAACTGCCTCGAAAGCATATCGCCTGATTGCCTACCTCGCATACATATTCGGCTGAGTTAGTGAATACGTCTCGCCGAGATTCGTCAACGTCAGCAGTGCTTGACCTTCCATAATACTGCCTGCACTGTTTCCCAAGAATTTCGATCGTGGCTTAACCACTCCATCAATTCGGATATTGTTTTCGGGACTGTAGTAAAAGTATGCAGAGATAGGAGGCTAATGTCATCAATAAGACTGCACGACTGACGGATAGACCATATTTTTTATACTTACATGATGCGACACTTGCTCGGCAACGTACAGTGCTTTCGAGTTGTCCTTGAATGTCCAATAGCCAGAGAAGAACTCGCCTAGGATCGGGTTCAAGGGTTTTCGTACACCTGCAGGACGGACGTGCCAGCCGGCCATGTAGAAGCGCAACACTTCGACAAATCGCTCGACAGGATCGCGAATCGTAGGTATCGGAAGCATAAATTCTGGATGTGACATGAAGCTAGAGGTTGTGTCAGCCTGGTCATGCTCATCAGCACTCGAAGGAATGTCAGGACGTACTTTGCTATCCTCTCAAGCATTGATTTGGGTTCGAGGACAAAGGTTGGCAAGGTGATGCGCGACAAGTCCATACCCGGACGCAGTTGTGAAATTATGCCCATGATGATAGACTAGCATGGTCAATCAGGGTGTTGGCAGTATGTACACAATATCGAACCTTTTGATTGTCCTCCAGGACGACCTCGCCCTCTTCTGGTTTGCCCATCTCTGGTTAGATCGAGGATGCGCCCCTAGCACGTCTGCCTTCCGATGGTAATGTAGGCTTCGGTGAGCGCCTTGAATCTGACTATGTCTGCGAGCAGCTCGGCACTGATGAGACCAAGTAAGAGTTGGAGGGTTGAGGGCAGACTGAGAGGGAAGGGGGTGTGGGTGAGGATGGAATGAAGGATGATGATGGTGGTGAGTGTGGGTGTGGGTGTGGGTGTTGCAGTAGTCGGTCGGTGGGTGGTGGAGAGAGAGAGAGAGCGTGGGTAGGAGGTACGTGAGGTAGGGGAGCGTTAGGTGAAGGGAGCTGGAGGTGGAAGAAGAATGAAAATGACGCTGATGCTGATGCTCCTTTCTCTCTTTCTCTCTCTCTCTCTCTCAGCGAGTGTCTGTGGCTGAGTCTCACTCGCCTTCAGCTGCAGACTCTTCACAACCATCATCAGCAGCTCCACCTTACACAACTACACACAGGCAAAGAGACTACTGTAGCCATAGCGACTGGCTCAGCTGTTGCCGCTCTGATGACACAAACAAAGCCAGTTGAATCAAACTAAAAAAGCTCCCCACCTTCTTCAGATCTAGAAATGCTGTTCAACAAGCTACGTTGAATCGTAGAAAGTGTACTGTCTTCTCTGGTAGAGACTTGTCTTAGTCTGTGATGATTTGTCTATCCTGAATTATCTACTGCTGGTCAGCCAATTTGCCGTTTTGCTTGGTGTGGAGAGCACGTCTTGTCAGCGATCTTGGTAGTGAAAATAAATCATTTTGTTCGAATAGATAGTAAGATCAATCACAGTTTGTTACATCACTTGACTGCTCTCCGTGACTTGTACTTACCTGGATATCGAGTGACTGCTCATTGGAGTAAGTGCAATCATTGGATCAGCCAGATGTTGGAATCATGCCCTGTGAATCCTTCTACTAGACCCGGCAAGGTCCGAAAACACAGTATCATCCGCAAATTACCTTGAACATCATTTCCATTGAACATGCGACAAGGAGCATTTAGGGTGAGTCATCGATCATGCTGCTGTCAGACGCAAGTTTGAATGCCCAGCATCACGATAGTCGACCCACTCCAAGGATTCCTATAGGCTCAAGACTGACAACATCTCTTTGAAAACTGATTGGTGAGGAGACTATCGTGACGTCGACATCGAGTTCTACCATTGAACACAAGGTCGCGTTCTCGCTCTTGAACACCTCGGAGTAAGCAAGTGCAAACAAGACTGAGAGCTGGAGAGAGAGCACGAGAAGGAAGAAGAGGAGGGAAAAGCTGAGAAATGAAGAACATCTGAGGATCTCCATCTTATACGAGTGAATACGAGCAGCGCGTGCAAGTTTCCTTGAATCTTGGTTAACCAGACCAGACTCACAAAAAGATATGACTCCACAGAGCATCTTTTTGTCCTCATCAGGCATTGTACAACTACCCTCAGACCATTTCTGAGCAGTAAACATGGCTCCTGTTACATATCTTTCTACGCGTGGAGCCGACACAAATTTGTCTTTCGAGCAAGTTGTGCTGAAAGGTCTGGCGAGTGATGGTGGTCTATATATCCCCTCAACCATACCAAGTCCTCCCAACAACTTCCTCGAAGCATGGGCAGATCTGTCTTTCGAAGCTCTCGCTGTCGAGATTATGTCCTTGTACATCCCAGAATTTGAGATCTCGAGGAGCGAACTGCAAGATCTCGTCAAGCGAAGTTACAGCACATTCCGTGTCGATGAACGAACACCCGTCAAGAGTCTGGGCCTCGAGGACGAATCACAGTACTTGCTAGAATTGTTTCATGGGCCGACATTTGCCTTCAAGGATGTTGCATTACAGTTCCTTGGCAACCTATTCGAGTTTTTCCTTTCCCGCAAGAATGCGAAACTTTCAAAGGACGAAAAGCGCCATCACCTGACTGTCATTGGGGCCACGTCTGGGGACACCGGATCGGCTGCGATCTACGGTCTGAGGGGGAAGAAAGACATCGATGTCTTCATACTGTTCCCCACCGGTCGAGTCTCGCCCATACAAGAGGCACAGATGACAAGTGTGCCAGACGAGAATGTGCATTGCGTATCCGTGGAGGGAACATTCGACGATTGCCAAGATATTGTCAAAAGTCTTTTCAACGATCCTGAATTCAGCACCAAGTTCTCTTTGGGAGCCGTTAATTCCATCAACTGGGCTCGAATTCTTGCTCAAATAACATACTACTTCCACTCGTATTTCGCAATTTTGCGACAAACTAAAAAGAGCTCTGCTCAAATCAAGGTCCGCTATTCTGTGCCAACAGGTAACTTTGGCGATATTCTGGCGGGATACTATGCTTCCAGGATGGGACTGCCAATCGAGACACTTTGCGTAGCCACAAATGAGAATGATATTCTGGATCGTTTCTTTAATTCTGGCACTTATTCGAAAAAACCGCTACCACCAGCGGACGCCGAAGGAGGTCTCAAGGAGGACGGTGCAAAGGCCCATGAGGATGGCGCCAAGGAGACCTTGAGTCCAGCTATGGACATTCTAGTGTCATCTAACTTTGAACGTCTTCTATGGTACCTTGCATTGCAGAATGAGACAAAGTCACAAGAACCTGCAGAAGCGAGCAAGATCCTCGATTCATGGATGTCTGATTTGAAGACCTCGGGGAAAATGTCTGTGTCTTCAGCTTCATTGGAAGCATCAAAAGGACTGTTCAAGTCACGCAGGGTCTCAGACTCGGAGACGATCGCGACCATCAAGCAGATCTACACATCTTCAAAGACGAAGGAGATTGTCGATCCTCACACGGCGGTGGGAATTCATGCTTCGTTGACTCTGCCGTCCTTGGCTGACTCTGTAACCATCACCCTCGCAACCGCACATCCTGCCAAGTTCTCGAATGCGGTAGACATGGCTCTGTCTGAATTCAAAGCTCAAGGTTACAACTTTGAGCAGGACGTATTACCGGCAGAATTCAAAGGACTTTTGGACGCGAAGAAGCGTGTCACGCTGGTCAAGGGCCGAGGCGAGGGACGTTCCAAAGTGATGGACTATGTCAGCGGACTACACGAGCAAAAATAAGGAAGGGGACATTCTAGCATTTCTATAGAGTGGAGCGTTGTTGTGTCTGTACCTGTATGTAACCTCTATGAGTCACGTCAGGTGACAGTGAGAGTAAGTTAATGTGATTCCACAATGAACAAACTGTCTGGGTTTCGAATCCGGGGAAAGTGCCATGGATTCCAGTGAGTGCATGCTGTACTTTAGTGTAAGTACAGAACACGCTCGGCGCATTTGTCCACCCGATAAAGCGCATCTCCACACAATCGGCGGGCGTTGACAGGACGGGATCTTCCATCTACTCTGGATCTACACTTTGTCCTACCTTTTTTTTTTGTCCTTCTAGCCACTGCTGCATCCACTTCATGGCTACATGCATGACCCATGTGATCTCTGATTGCTCCAAGATACCTGTTGTATCTCTCTGTGATCTGTAGAACCGGGGTGACGGTCGGTGGTACATCGAATCAAGCCTGCTTAGAGCCGCTTGTTACAATTTCATGCTCGTACAAGACATTTCGTTATAAGCGACTCATCAATCGCCTGAACTCTCCCATGCTGCAAAAGTCCAGACTGCGAATCCTCATCACAGTCATCGCGCTGGCTGCCTCGTTACTCATCCTCTGCAAACTCAGATCGATCCTGAATTACGGACATGTCAGATACAAGAATAGCAAACTCGATGTTCACTCTAGCTACAGCCTCAATCGCACGAAGATTGCAACCATGATTGAACCCAGGAACGATCCGCTTTTGTTGCCGACCTTGTTAAATTTTGTGTCGGTCGTGCCAGCAGACTGGCCATTTCTCATCTGGTGCTCTAGTGACAACATTGATGTCTTGCAGAATGTGGGCGTGATGAGGCAATACATCGAGTCTGGCAAGGTGACGCTGCGGCTATTGCCTCCGCAAGCAAATCATGCAGCGTTGGAGACAGTTTCTCTCTCCAGGCTGCTCACCCGGTCATGGTATTGGGACCAATTCGATCCTCAGGCTGAACACGTCTTGATCTTCCAGGTCGACTCGATCCTGTGCTCGAGGGCGGATACTTCCATAGATGACTGGCTTGGGTACGAATATGTCGGTGGTCCTACGGCCTGGGCGTCTGATGGTCGTGGTGGCAATGGAGGCTTCTCACTTCGGAAAGTCAGCACGATGAGGAAAATTACAAAGGACTACGAGAAACGCCTGGCAAAGTACGACAGGGACCAGGAATTTTTATGGCCAGCAGATTGGTTCGAGCAACCGGAGAACAGAAACAAGTACTTTTTCACAGCTGAGGATGTCTTTTTCGTCCACCACCTCAAGACAATGCACGAAGAGGACCCGACGAGTATAACCTGGCCGATTGACGACGGAAGGTATCAAGGCGACTTTAGTCTCGACATCTGGGATCCTTCCAAGCCTGCTGAAACGCGGAGACCACTAGGCATACATACCGGCGCACACCTCCAACCGTTCGTGATCAGGTATGAGAACGGTGCTTTTACGCCGAAGTCTCAGGCACTAGTGGACTATTGTCCCGAAGTACTGATGTTGCGCTTCGCTTTGCCATTGCTTGATGGTGGAGTAGAGGCAGCTCGAGAGATGCTGAACCACCCGGAGTGAAAGTTATGAAGAGATTTAATCATGGTGTTTCGGCATGGACGTATATTTTACAATTTGATGCCATTAAAAGTATATAGTTAATCAGGAATAACGAATAGACTAAAGAACTGTTAGGTACAGAATAAGTTGAGGTGCAAGATACGACGTCTTTTGTGCTCGTTATACAATTGTGACTTTCATCATGAAAAGCTCTTAGCTATTTGTATACATGTAGAGCGTTATGATGTTGTGTTGGTAATTGTAATCAATGGTCGCGATCGATGATAGATTCCTCTGGACCCCACAAACTGTGCGAGTGGAGAGCTCCATCCGAGTGTAAATGTCGAGTCTTCAGATTTGGTTCGAGCACTGTCTATTACTCCGAGCTTGCGTCTCTGCACAGGATATCCGATCCTGTAGTGGATAATTGCCTACAGTGCAAATTCTGTTTTGGCGACATCTCGCTCGCGCTGGACCTGTGTTCCGACGTTGTATGTCGGTACAGGCGCGTGCGGCGGATGTCATAGAAATCACCGACAACGAGTCGCCACGTCAAAACAATGACCACAACAATGACAATAGTCGTGCCTTTGACAACTCTATTGCCTCTATACAGTTACCGGACTTGACAGAGATACTAGAAGGTCTGAACAAGAAAAAGAAGTCAGGCTCAAATACAAGCCCGACACATTCTACTGATGAAATTCGCGAGTTTGGCAGGACCATCTCTCAATTCAACTTTGCACAAACAGATGTGGACCTCACGAAACCCAAAGCAAAGGCAGTACGCAAGCCAAGAACACCAAAGGTTCCGAGGGAACCGAAGCTGCACAAAGAGAAGGTTGCTCGCGAGCCAAGGATTAAAAAGGTGCCAAAAAAGCCTGTGACAGTGACCGAGCGTGCCCTTGCTCCGTTCTTACCGAAACAGACAAATCACGTTACACAAGGTGAGGCACTATCTATACTCGAGTTCTTGACTCCTGGTCGACATGCTGAAGCTGCTACACCATCATCAGTGAAGCCCGCGAAAGTGAAAAAACGTACAAAGGTCCCGGCTAAGGACGATGAGCTGCCCAAACTCAGCACTCCAAAAACAGCACGAAAACAACACCGAAATCAAAAATTGGTGTATCCCGAAACACCAAGCTCACAGCCGAAGGATACTATGAACATAATGAATCCGAGCAAACTCATCTCACTCAGCAAAGGACATTTTCAAGCGGGTAATCGCTGCCCAGAAGGTCGTCTGACTGATGGTGGACCTCAAGAAATCACGTCAAATCAAGAGAGTCTTAGGGTCTTGGAAGACGATGACCACTTGTTGGACTTGACATGTCTGCCTCGCAGAGTTCACGATATGGACAGCCAAAATGGGAATTCTGTTCTCCACGAGATACCAGGTCAGCTTGACCAACTTGGCGACAACGCATCTGATGATATGGAGACCGACCCTAGAGATCTGCAAACATACCTCGACGAGCTCGTGGAAGTGACTGATGCTGAAGCCAGTGACAACGATGAGTTTCCTGTGACTCCTGCCAAAGTGCCAGCGAATGTGAGATCTGAAACAATGGATAGCCTTCGAACTTTATTGTGTGAAGACTCATCAGCAGACGCCGATCAAACATTATCACATTCCGAAGAATTTCCCCACTTGGAGACGAATCTCAAACGTATGCGCGAGCTGAGTAATGTCCCTAAGCGAGTCATAAGCCCAAAGTTGAAAACTGATTCATCGCCGAAAACTGCCAAGATATTGCAAATCGACAGTGACCCACCATCCGGACCTGCTCGACAGCTAGACGAGGATGTGCGTAAGCCTCGCCCCGCAGAAGACAACACTCCATCAATTGGACATTCCACTCAGAAGACAACATATGTTTTATCCTCCTCCCCACCTGTACTCACAAACGAATTAACGAATGACGTTGTTCAGCTTGACATATCAGATGCCCACTGGAGTACATTGCCATCAAAGTCAAAAAGGCCTCAAGCTGATACAACCACTAAATCGGCACCCAAACCACGGGGTCGACCGAAAAAAAACATTTCGACGCCTGCACTATTATCGGACCGTCCGATAGGGTCATCGAGTCACAAAGTTCCCCAGAACGCATCCGAAGGGAAAATAACAGTCTCTGACATGGTTGCGAATGATGTAATCTTGACTAAAGCTACTGCAATAGAGAAGGATAAAGAATACTGGGTCGTACCAGATTCTGAAGATGATGAACCGATGCAGTCAAGGATCATCTCAACTCAACGTTCTCCAGTAAAGCAGCTGCCGCCCACGACACGAGTCGCGCCTGAATACAAGGATTATACAACTCTTCAATTACAGGTACGAACATGCCATCATGAAATACTCAGCTGATTCCTGCAGACGGAACTTTCCCGATTTGGCTTCAAAATTTCCAAGAACCGTGCTGGTATGGTCGATCTCCTCCACAAGTGTTGGTTGGCCAAGCAGGAGCAGGTCTACAAAGAGCAGCTTTCAGCGCCGACGGCGTCCCGAATTGGTGCCGTAACAAAGACAAAGGCGAACGAGGAAGCTGTGTTCGACTTGCAAGTGCTCGATTTATCGAGCGTTGCAATTTCATCGACGCTGCCTTCATCTTCGGATAAGACAAATCTTTCCAAAGTCAAGGAAACTCGTGAACAAAAAGCAGCCAGAGTCGTAGTGGAAAAAATCGCCAAAGCTAAAGCAAAAGAACTAAAGACCGAGCAAAAAGCGGCGCAGAAATTAGCTGAAGTAGAAGCCAAGAAGCTGCAAAAGTTGGCGCTCAAGGAAGCGACAGAGGCATCAAAAGTCGTGGAAGTGCAGACCTTGTTTCGCAACCTGACATCACTGCTGAAATCAAAAGAGGGCCACGTATGGTGGATTCGCATACTAAAGTACGAACCAATCGTGTTGGAGGACTTTGTCGAGTGGTTGCGCGACGCGAAGCAAATCGTGACGGAGGTAGACACGGTGCGTGATTACTTTGATGGGAAGGGAGTCTGTTGCGTGAAACGCATCACGCGAGCAGGAAAGGGCCGAAAGCGATTCTAATCACACTAATACGGTACATAAATATATACATCGATTTACATATCATTAAAGGTCCTCTTCTTCTGCCAATTCGTGGCGACATTCCTCTATCCTGCTTTGTGCAAGCATACTTATCTTTCTGATAAACTTCCAATTCCTCCACAAGGCGGAATTATAATCTAGATCGTACCAGTGGTTCACGGCGACACACATGCCTTCTTCATCATCGAACTGTTCGACTTGGTGGAACCATAGGGCGGGAAGGTAGAGTGTCTCACCGGGACTCAACAAGACTTGAAACGACGTCATGGCGGACGACTGTTCGTGCCGGTCGTGGTGATCATCTTGTGCTTGGTTCGGAAAAGTCAACCACGGCACGGTGGCACCATCACTTGATTCCCTGACGACCAAAGCACCACTTTCGTCGCGCACGTACGTCGCCGTGCGGTACCTCGCCTCCTTGAGACCGTGATACTGCAGCGGAGCAAACAGGGTAAATAGTTTCCGTCCACGAATCTGGACGTAGAGGTTCTCGTATGGGTCGTGATGTAGTGATGTTTTGGAGAGGTGATTGCCTATCCATATATTACTCAAACACCCTCCCTGCTCGGCAGCAAACGTTTCCCTCGCCCAGGGAGGACCGCGAGGGTCGACGTCTGCGGCGAGTGCTTGGAATTCCAGGTCGAGTGAGCCGTTTTGTAGCTGGAGATACCGTACTTCCTTCCCTGAAGGACTAGCCAGCCACGTCAACATGTCAGACATAGGAAGCCGTACTTCAAGAGGTGTGATGAACAGATCGTCCTTGGTGCTGTCTGCCAGACCGTCCGGCGTCATTGCCACGGTGACGAGCTGGTCTCCCATTTTCTCGCGAAAGTACTGCGCTGACCAGAGCCTATGCGCTGGCCAGTCCGGCACGGCATCAGTGAATATGATGGGAAAGTTGATGTCTTTGTAGTGCCTCAAAGTGGATGGTGAAGGAGGACCTTGATGACGTTCAATTGTGCGTGGCTCTGTTGACCTAGTAGTCTCCCAAAGCTGCAGTAAAGTTGCACTGAGAAGTGATTGAGTCTCGGCCAAATCCTTTTTGCTGGAATCCATGACAAGATTAGACACTTCAGGTGGTGTCCTGGCCATGTGTGAGATGAAGGTCAGAATGAATTACAGGTTGAGAATCACTTCCAGTCATATACGAAATCTCTTTTTGTCCTCTTCAAAAGCCAAATTTCTTAGTCCAGCTACACCGGCTCATGTAGACGCAGCCTGGCGTTGTCATCAGCCTAGCTACTACACTCCAACATAATATTTCAAGAAAGTAGAAGCTGACCGGAACATTTTCTGATTCAAGGGAAATGATCACTGATCATCAAATCTATTCGTATTCATCGCATCACAACTCCACAGTTGCGACTCAATTGCATCTCAACAATATCAATGATGGTGTGTACATCGATATCAATATTGCGACTGTTGTATTCCATACGTCGTTGCCTTGAGTCAGATTGACATCGGCCGTACTTTGGCAGTGATTGTCAGATATGGAGGCTTTGTTGTCGACTCTGTCACTGCCTAATGAGCCTGCAGCCGCTTCATACCTGTCCTATCTAACTTCACTGCATCTCGCACAAATAAATGCTCAGATAAACATCCTGCGTTCAGAATCAGAAAGTGTAAATAAGTCGCTCACTGCATTGGCACTACGGGAGTCTGATTCTTTGACTTCGTCCACCGCTGGCGTACTGGACCCGTTGACGGATGTTATGACCACCGTTACATCACTCGAAGCACAAATACCAGCGATTGACAAGGCCGCGACGTTCAATGCCGCCAAGCTACAGGAAATCGCACAAGCCAGAAAGAATGCTGCTCTGTTGAACCGCAACGAAACGCGATTGCAGGAGCTGTTAGATATTCCAGACATCATTAAAACGTGCGTCATCAATGGACACTATACAGAAGCTTCGGATCTAGCCTTATACCTGAGTCGAGTGCAGGCCCGACACCCAGAATCCGGCTTGCTGAAGTCCGTCGTGCAGGAGACCGAAGGCTACCTGGAACAAATGGCACTACAGTTGCTCACACTACTCAACACACCACTCAAATTGGCCATGGCTCTGAAAGTGATAGGCTTTTTGCGGAGAACTGGATCTTTCGAGGAAGAGGAACTTCGGTTTCTGTTTCTCAAAGGACGCTACGATGCTCTGCTTGACAGCTACAATGCAATATCAGACCTCAAGTCTAACCCGGAGAAGTATGTCAAGAAGTACGTTGAGATCTTTCGTGAGCAGGTCTTTGCAATCATCACGCAGTATACCTCCATCTTCCCAGCGACTGATCCGGAACAAGCACTGGACAAGGGCACGGAGGCATTCGAGCACAACTTGCTGCCGTACTTTTCTCAGCGTGTCATTGTGGACCTGCAGCAAATGATCAAGGAATATGTGCCACAGATTGAGAGCCAGACCACAAAGAATACCCTCTTGACTCAGATACTCTATACTTCACAGTCCCTTGCTAGATTGGGATGCGAATTCATCAATCTCGTGATTGAGTACTTTGGGGACGAGAGTGCCTGGTCGGAGATAGTCGTCAACCAGCGACAGATGGCACGGAGGCTTGAATGATAGCTGAAGCTGAACCATGAGGACTGCATCACTTGGTCGAGTGGCACACGCTGAAGCTGCAGGACGGACTCGAAAGCATGGAATCCATTCCCAGAAACTTGGGCCATCCGCGGCAGCTCCGTGACTCCACCAGATGAAACGCACGCCACCTCCGACGCATCTCGAAACGGCGAATGACACAAACCAGAAGTCGCTACTGTAACTTCATTCTCTATATATCATTGTTCTGTTGATACTCTGGCAATAAGCATACTCACGCCAATAATGGACTACCAGGTGTGGGACTTTGCTATTCAGGAGGCCATTGCGGCACTACCTTCCACACAAGTCACGACAAGGTCTCAAAAATTGATACGCCAATTTCCTTCAGCCCTAACACAATTCCGGCAGACGTTGAGCACTACAGATCTTGCATTACATCTGGCAGATTTCCAGAAGCACCCGACCTTTCTTCTGCGATGGCTTTTGGCACATTGGAAGGACGAAGAGAAGAAGGTATTCCGGACAAACCTGAACGACATTATGGATCTAGCGACAAAGGCAGTACAAGCTACACAGAAGTGGCGTGCAGGTGAGGGAGAGAATTGGAAGACATGGGGTTTCAAGGACATGGACGATCTGTACAACAATCTCAAGACACCTCCAGAGCAAGAACGCAAATTACAAACTTGGTTCTTTCAGCGATTCTGTGGGGTAGACCATGAGAATCACCCAATACATTACGAACTACTGCCCAACACTTATGAACCAGAACTAATTCAACCCCTGTGCATTCGACGGATAGTGAATAACGAACATACACTCCGTCACCGAATTCCCCTCCTGAATCCCGCACCAGAGTCGGCTCGTTCCGGCACACCTCTCGATCCTGCATCATCGACGCGCACAGACGTACTCGGTAACCCAATTCTCGGGGCGACATGGGTACTGGACGCACGACAATTGAGTCTGTGGTATAGTTCGGCAATATACAAGACCGCCTCGGCACTCATTGAACACTCTACAAAGATCACGTCGGCGCATTACCCGGAACAAGGGTACCGCGCCGTCGTGCTGAACCTCGGCCTCGTCTTTGGAAGTCTCTACAACGTCGCTATGAAAGCCATGCCTGCGACGACGCAGGCCACGACGAGGTGTTTTATAGGAAACGACGTGATGCAGGAAATTATGGGGTCTTGGGACGCGGTGCCGAGTATTTGTCGATTCCCGAAACAGCTCAGCTTGACGAACGAGGAGGAGGAGCGGTATAGATTGGATAGAGGACCTTTTGTGGTTGATTGATTGATTAGAGTATTATGCCAATACTCAAAGACTACTGACTCGGCCAATCATCTTCTTCCCTCTGATGCTTGAGGAGGGTTCTTGAATACCAAGGCATGAGCACTCCATCGCCTTGCCGCGCGCCCAAGAAGTCGCTTGACGTCCGTCTTTTCGCCCGCGACTGGCGCCTCTCTATCTAAGCGACTCTCAAGCAACCTGTGCGTCTCCTCAATGATGGCCTTGGCGGTCGAGGAGAGCGCATCACTGAATTGTATTCCGATGAATTCCAAATCTAGTGATACCTGAAGGACTCCGCCGACGGAGACCCCGCCATGACCGATCGATGATGCCAATAATGATTGGTGCGTCTTGAGAAAGTGCGTCGTGAGGGACTCTAGCAGTGTTGATAAGAGTGCTGGAGTGTGTGACGATATCGTGGCGTGTGCAGTGATGCATCCCAGTACGACTTTATTGGTCCATGGACTGATTTCTTCCGGGAACGGATGACGAGACCAGTCGATTCCCTCAATGTCTTGTTTTATGGTTTGGTCTAGCACCGATTGACGCGGCGAGATGAAGGAAGATGTGAGTTTTTGTATGTATTGCGTAAACATTGTGTTTATCTTTTGCAAGTCTGGAGTTAGAGATGTCGAGAATGTTGACTCGAGTATTTGCACCAGCTGTAAGAGTGTCGAAGATTGAATGATTTGGAGGTTAACAATGGTGAAGAGCTTCTTGACTTCTACATCCACCATCGGCTGTAGAGTGGCATTCGCTGTTGATGGAGCATATGTGAGTGTCATGAGACCATTAATCACCTGATAGACATTCTTTACGAATTGTTGGCGGAGGTTGTTGGCCAATCTTTGTGATGGCGCGGGCAAAAGTTCGTTCTTAAACATAATCTTTGCTACCCCGTCAATGATTGCTTTTTGCGTGATCCAGAACGTCTTGGAAAAGTCTGTTCCCTTGGTCGAGACGGAACGTTTCCATGTTTCCAGGAATGGTAAGTCATCGCTGTCAGTCTGCCACAACTCGCAGATTGCTCGTATCATGCGCTCTCGAATGGTGGTCATTACTTTCTGTAGTGATTCGTCTGCTTTGGCACTAATTTTCAATCCATGCAGTTGTTCTACACCAGCCATAATCATTGCCAGAATTGCCGTCAAATTAGTGCAAGCACCCAGCGAGTTGACAGAAACAGAAATGAAGCTGAATTCTCCTAGTTCTCTGTCTCCCAAGTCTGGCAGCACCGGTGTATCGTCCAAAGCAAGTCTTGCTATGCTCGATTCTTCTGGGGAAACGGGCGAATAGATTGCGGGCAAATCCTTGAGAGGCTTTGACATGAAGAAGTCGACTAGCGAATCTCCAAGCAAGACTACTGTTTCCTCTGCTTTCGAAATTGCAATCTCTCTCTCGTGAATACTGAACGTATGGTACTTTCTCGATGCCCCTTCAGGACCATTCGGCAATAGTCTGACCGATCGCGTGTTGGTCATGTCTTGCACAATCTTCCAATTTTCACACAAGTCGGCAATCGGCTGACTCCAAACATCATTGACGAGAAGCTTGACAGAGTCCCAGAATGCCAGAACTTCAGGTGACTGCAGGATGTTTGGCGTAGTCTCAGATGGTGAATTTTCAGCATCCACAAAGACTGTCAGGGCACGCACCGAATCTTCCTTGGACTCAACATGCTTGATCAACAACTGCCTCCTCAATATTTCGACTCTTGTTCTGGCTCGCTCTAGAGCTTTGACGGCTGATTCCTTGACTCTCAGGTTGTGTTGAATGTACGCACGATGGTACGGATTCGAATCAACGCCAAGCTCGAGCAAGAAGTTAGCCAACTTGGCAGTGGCCTCATTATCCACCTGATTCTGTTCTTCGAGGAGTCTCCAGACATTCAACTCGTGGTTACGCATGATTCTGGTGACCTCGTTCCATACACGATTCAATACTCTTGCGTTCCTGCGCTCAGCAGTGCTATTGCCTTTAATCACGTCCTTAAAGATCGCCTGACCTTTCTTGTACGCTCGCAACAAGGCATCATTGTCGTGACTCTCAATGCAGCGCAAGAGAACGGAAGGCAAGTCAAAATGAGCAGAGTATTGTTCCAATATGCCCAGAGTGGCACGAACTCTGTCTGCTTTTCGACGATTGTCGATGACCGGCTCAAAAACTTGCGTCGCCTTGACTGAGGTGTCATTAAGGGAAGCCTTAAGTACCTCCATTCTCGATACTTCCTTGCCATTTGCTTGACTAAATTCACTGGCAATTTGCGCATGTACATCATCAATGACCCGCTTACTACCGACGAATCGATCAAAGTTATCCTCAACCAAGATCCGTAGACTTCCCGCCTTCGATTCGATAGCCGTGTTGAGGTATTCTTGACCACGAAGTAAATCGGCTTGTGTTGCTTTACGATGTACGTTGCGTACATATGCTTTGGCATCGAATGTCTTGCTGTTGAGACTATATTCCGGAGGCACGCCAGTGTCATTGCGAAGTATCCCGCGATCGTACAGGACGGAGGAGACATTGACGCCCGTTCCCAGTGCATCTGGTTCGTTTGCACTGAGTGTAGGGGCCGTCGAGGAGGCATCGATGTCTTGCCATTGCTCCGCAAACGGATCAGTCAAGCCGTAATGCCTTAGGATTTCGTCGTTCATTTTCTTCCTTTCCTAATAGTCATGACTGTTGTGGCATGTCTCGTCAGTCAGAGTTGGCAGCGATGCCTGTCACTGGAAATACTGAACGAGATGTGCTGTTGTTGTGGTCAGTCTGTGGATTTTGCTCTTGAGGAAGTGTCGATGGGGTAAAGTGTTTGGCTTGGCATAAATTGAATTTGGCGCAATCTCTCGTCCAACTCCAGCAGATTCAAGTGACAAGTTCATCAATCGACGATATCGGTACATTGGTGTGTCTTCTGGCAGCACCGATCGCATCATTTCAATACCGACATGTCATGTCACAACGTCAAACCAATAGTGAGATCTGACTATGAAGAATGGGTACCGCTCTGGCGAGCATATTTAGACTTCTACCACACCACGCTGCCTCAATCACAATACGAGAACACATTCGAACGGTTGACAAGCGAATCCGGAAATGTCCATGGTGTACTGGCTCGTGACGTGAATGGTGTCGCTTGCGGAATAGCACATTACCTCTTCCACTCTTCCTGTTGGACGGAAAAGTCACACTGCTACCTGAATGATCTTTACACCACACCTGAAATGCGCGGCAAAGGTCTCGGCAGAGCATTGATCGAGGCAGTCAAGGACAGGGCAGTACAAGGTGGATCCGCGAGATTGTATTGGAGTACGGCACCGGACAATGCAACTGCACGAAAATTGTACGATTCAATGGCCACCACGGACCGAGTTCAGTATCGCATCACTCTGTGATGTATGTGCTGATAACGAGACCTTCAAAGTTCCATTTGTATCTATTGTACGTACCGGTATATATGCTCGAAGGATTGGTCGATGCTTAATGTAACTTTCATGCATGTAAACACGCCTGGCGCTATGCATGTGTAATATGTGCTCAGAAGATTTCAAGATGCTATACTGTGTCGGAGATGTCAGCCGTGCTCGTCGGTCCGTTCTTCTTGACCTCTCTACTCGACCGTTTCTCGCCGTCACTGATTGGGGTGTGCGTGTCCTGCTCCACCACGGTAATTTCATCTTGTGTCGTACCATCGCTCTTTTCAATTGCGCGCGAACTCTTCTTGCGGTCGCGCAACCAAAAGGCGAGACCAAGGACAAAGATACCCACTTCTTCCACAATCAAGAGCCCATACGAGATCGCAGCGAGGATGTCCCATTCGTCAAACGGCAGGGAAATAAATGAGAAAATTGCTCCTGCGCAGTCAATCGATAAGAAAGCATAACTGACACCAATCACTGCGTTCCGCTTGTAGATTTCCCAGTACTGCGGCACGAGTCCAATGTTGATCAATACGGCAGAGATGACACCAATGAGCGTGTTGGGCCACCGGACTCCATTCCTGATGCCCAAGCGCAACAGCTCGATTCCAGCCACTTCGAGGCCGGCCAGGAGTACGCCAACACTGGAGACGATGATGAAGGACTTGGCATAAGTCCAATCTAGACGATAGTGGTACGTCTGCACCGTGCAGATGAGGGCGAAAAACATGAATAATTGAGGCTGTATCTGTAGTCCGATATTGAGATCCTGCACGACATTATAGATTCCCAATGGCACGCCCGCAGAGACCCACAGCATCATCATGAGACCGGAGAAGCCGTCTGTGCACCGTCTCTTGTGGTTCATGTATATTTGTGGGATGAGTTGGACGGACCAGCATACCGCGCCGAGTGATGCAAATGTCGTTGCCGCCGCATAGTTAGTCATCTCCAGTCGTCACAGGCCTAGTTCCTCCGTTCCAGTGATGGAGTCTCGTTGTGACAGAGTAGAGACGAAACGTTTCGGCGAAGAAGGTGCGAGATGAAGTCACCGACACAAAATCTTTGATCTTGAAAAGGACGGGGCGGCGATTTTTGTGGAGGAGATTATCGCTCGGGTTTTCTGCATGAATCCCAGGGATCAGCCGAGAACCCGAGGACTTTCATAGACGAAATTATGCTACGAAACTCACTGCAGTGATTTAATAGTTAGGCTACATGACAGATATGTTCGTATAATGGAGTCAACTCGCAGTGACGAATTGAGATCTGCGACCGCAACGACAATCCCTTTTGCAAGGGACCGTTCATCAGACTCGACCACAAAACTCTTGCTGCAAATCAGTTGAACTATGATAATCGGTTTCCTCTAGCACGATTCATCGCATCCCACTCAATCTTCTCAAGAAAAAAGAAGTGGGAAAAGCACCCGTCATCAGAGCAAGCCATCAACAAGACGTCTCTGACTCACCCCTTGCTCGCCTGTGTAGAAGCAAGATTCCCGGTCGGAATCGAGCTGACGTTGTAGCAGTGATGTGTGCGTCCACAAAATAACTGTATAGTGGGACTATGACAGGCTCCAGCTGTAATCAAGTGTTGACAGTCTGCAGACTACTTCTTGCTTGACCTAGGTCGGTAGTCTACAACGAGTCAACACCCGCTGCCAGCAGAGATCTTCCGAAGCATTCTTGTTTCTTTCAGTAGGGCAGAATGACTCAGTAGAGAACGCTCGATATCGATGCTTGACTCCCTACCTTGCCATTGCAATACTACAAGATTTCAGAAATGTCCGCGGGTGGCATGGATATATTCGTTTTGTTACAGGTCAACGGGCTTCAATGTTGTTAAAGCACCGGTACCTGTTTGAGGTCGAGTGTCCACGTGCACTGATCACCTTCAATCCGATCATGATCCCGATCAGCTACAATCACCGATTGAGTATTTATTTATGTTTTCATGAATATATAAATGTCATGGACGACTGACATTATGTGATATGACTAGAACATGTCCTAGCTTTCCAGATGCTTTTGCCAATATGCGATGCGCTTTTCTTGCCTCTGTTTGTATTTCACGGTCACAACATCGTGCAGGCTCAGCCTCCGCCAAACTTCGATCCACCCTCGTACGACTTTGTTGGCTTGTGCTGTGGAGGGTACGGACGAGAAGAGAAGTTTTTGTAGATTGCTCGCCAGGGTCTGGAGCTGAGCGCCATCACTTTTCTTTTGTTCGGGAAATAGATGACCGAAGCAGACAAACCAATTCTTCGAAATTGTAGTGGCGATGGCTTCCGTGGTAGTCATTTCGTCCTGCAGAAGAAAATCAACGCTGTCCGTGTCATTGAGCTCTCTGATCATCTGTCTTCGAATCAGTGCTGGTAGTGCAGCTATCATTGTAGCTTCGAGATCTCGAAGAACATCTTGGATAGTTGCTGTCACCGAGGCTAGTGAATTTGTGGAAGTGCCAGTCTCTTTGACCCTTCCCTGCTCAGAACTGGCTCCGTCATAGTGTCCGGGATACAAAGCATCCGGCGAATAGCTCCTTGACCTGCTTGAGACAGGTGAGTGTGTTTCGGTTGGGCCTTTGCTCGCCAGTGAGCCTCGACGCCTTTGGCCAGGTGTATCCGTTTGAGAGAATGATGCTCGAGGACTAGTTTCGAATCGACTAATTCCAGCTTTTGCCGCGAGTGTAGCAAAAGGATCTGGCGCTGTAGACTTAGGATCAAACAAAGGGGCTATCACCATGTCGGTCTGCTGTCCTCTATGATTTGCGCCAGGATGAGTTGAACTACTGCTCGAGTAATCGTGCACTCTTATTTCCTCGGAAAACTCATCAACTTCCATTTCGTCTGCAGCACCGTCATCGTGCGCAAGTTCTTGCATCATGTTCATCGCTTGCGCTGCTATAACTTTGTTGTGTGGTTGTTGGTTCCATAAAGTTGTAATGCGTTTCAGGATTATAGTAGCACTCAGTCCAGGTTCGTGACTGATTGAAGGCATTCCATGAATCATAATCTTTGTGCATAGATTACGATCATTAGACAATAGTACTGACTTCAGATCTTGTTTTTCATGCCAGTATCTGGCGCAATCCAAAATGGCATCGTCGCCAAATTCGCCTGCAGCCAAGCACTCGTTCATCTTCTGACCCCTGAGACCAATCAAGGAGGACTTGAGACACTCGTAGATGTAGCGTACCGCATTCCTTGCCAGTGTTGCAAGATTTGCTTGGCCATAATCACTAGATGCAGACTTCAAGCCATCCAGTTCCTGGACGACGACCCATGGTATGAGTACCAGTGCTTTACTTGCATTGTATGAATCGACAAGTCCTTTGATGATGCTAAGATGACTGATTGCAAAATTAGTGTCCACTATGAAGAGTCCAGTAACGTCAGACGGCAGAATTTGTCTCAATTGCTGTCAGATCAGCAATGATCTTATGTGCCTGTTGCAGGGGTGATACATCAAATGGCTGTTGAGTGCGCGACAGGGGTACAGACTTCCTTTGTTTGGAAAGATCCTCGCTGATGGCAAGAACAGTTGATGGATCATCGATATCCATCATGATCACATCGCCAGTATCGTCCAGGACTGGCAGTGGATGAGCAGGAGTCATCCGAGTCAATTGTCCTTGTAATCGACTTCCTTGCTCGCGCTAGCCCCAAATTTGCATAGTGTCTGGAGAAGAGATTGATGAGGTTGCAACAATCAAAACAGTATCTCACAGCCTCCTCCAACGAGCTCAGTGTGTGAGCAGGGCGGACAGATTAGTTGGACCATTGAACAGCCCACTCAGGGAGGACAAGCGTCACGAACATTGAGGGCTGATGAGGTCGAGAAAGACTTGAGCGAGGACAAGCAAACAGGTAACAGAGAGAGAGAGAAAGCATGAGACAGACCTTGAGTGTTGGGTGTAGTATCTCAGTGATTGTTGCTGTCTGTGTTGAGGGTGGAGTTGCTGAGTCTCTTCACTTGTTCAGGTGATCACCAGAAGTTTCCATTCTCTTTGACTCTTGACTTAGACTTGAATCCCATTGACCAGATCAACCACTTCAGCCAATCAGAAGCGCCTGTTGGCTGGTCTGTGCGGTGGTCTCATGCTGGCTCGTCTAGAGCGCGCGTGGCAGTCCACCAAAGCAAATTCATCAACAAGACACCAGCACCTGTGGGAGTAGCAGATGCACACAAAGACAGATAGATATGGGAGGTTTATGCAAATAACAACTTCGGAATTACTTCTTCTAGTGTTCGAGAATCTGCAAGTGTCCAGTAACGACACAGTTTTCCAGCACACAGCCATTAGGTAGCTCAATAGAGGATCCATCGTTACAGACAATAATGACGGTCCCTTTCAGCGTTATGCCTCGACCAAACTTGACATTACCAGTCACAGTCAAGTGATCGAGCTCGATGATCTTTGGGATGGATGGGATTCGTTTCTGGAAGTCGCTGACTTTCTTGAAGTGCGATCCGAGCTTGATCAATGGATTCCCTCCGAATCGAGCTTGGTCCATTGTCAGCTCTCCATGCTGGAGCTCGAAGAGATCGGACTTGACAAGCATCAGATCCGATGATGCCTTCACGGGCAAGAAACGACGTCTAGGAACGTTCACTCCGTGAGCATTCTTGAAGTGCTTGATGGCAGCTCCAATGGCAGTCTCGATCTGGACGATAGGCACATCAGACTCTCCTTTTTTGTCAGCAGGTATTGACTTGAAGTTTGGAATGATTTCGAGAGAAAGCTCGTTGTTCTCCACAATTCTCTTGATAGCTTTGAGGTTTGCCCAGATATTGTTCGTGTTGAAGTACTTGAACTTCTTGATGGATTTGAATTCCTCGGTATATTGAGCTGGCACTTGTGCAATTTCCAAAAGACGAACTTGCCCATTGTAGTTGACGATAGTGCCTCCCTTGACATCGGCCTTGGTCTTGTCGGTCAATTCCATGACATACTCGGCTCCAGAACTCAAGAAGTGAGTCAACAATTTAAGGTCCACCACGGCTCCCAGGTTGTCCACGTTGGAGACAAAGATGACCTCTTTCCCAGAGTCTATGAGTTGTTGTAGGATTCCTGCGTTATACATCGACTCGAAGATGTCTCCGTGTCCAGGTGGGTACCAATCACCGATGGCGGACTGTGCAGATCGTGGTACGGGAAGCAGGGAGTCCTTGTGCACTCTAGGGTAGCGTGACTGGTTGAAAGTCATGATATCTATGTTGTGGCCTTCGTACTTCTTGATAATCCTGGCCGTGTCTTCGTCAGTGTTGAAAGAGTTCATCAGGACAAAAGGCACGTTAACATTGTACTTCCTGTTCAAGTGCTCGATTTGACGGACTGAAAGGTCAAGGAAAGTGTTGCCTTCCCTTACTTCGATTATGGACTTTGGTCCGACACAACCCATAGACGTACCGAGACCACCGTTGAGCTTAAGGACAACGAGCTTCTCGAGGAAGTCCTTGGCCTGTGGGGATTCGTCAATGGACTCGTAATCGACGACCTCCTTCGCATCTGGAGACTTGACTGCTTCCCAGTCAATCTTGTCGCCCTTGGCTTTTTCGGTGAGATATCTTCGGAATAGAGCAAAGAAGTTGTCCATCTCAGTCTCGAATTGCTGCAAATGTTAGTGCATCCATGCAGTCGAGATTGCGGAGTACAAATCCAGCAGGAGATGTTACCTTCTTCTGAGATGGATCCTGTACAGACTCCACGAGCCTGTTGAGTTCGTTCCTCATTGACGAAGCAGACTGCGAGGTGGCAGTGTTGTCAAATGCTACATGAGACTGAGATCTTTCATGCTTTCCCTGGGGAAGAGTCAGTCCCTGAAGCATCGCGTTCGTGTTTCAATCTGGTTGCACTTACAGCTCCTGCATCGATTGGTGAAGGCATCTGTGTTGACTGCTATCTACTACAAATAGGCAATCTCAGTGTGACTGGAATACGCGAAGTACTTGGCAAGAGCTATAGACGAGAGCTAGTCTATGTGCGTAGCTAGGAGTCTGGAAAGGAGAGCCTGTTGCCGGTAGGCATTTAGCCGACGCTCGGGGTTCCGCATTCAGGAGAGCCTTATCCCAATACGGCAGAGTTACCCATCCCCCTCAATGCTCATGCTTCAACCCCACGCACACTCACCCTCACCCTCACACCCACTCTCACCCTCACTGTCACTCTCATGCCCAACCCACCCATTGACGTCGATGCACGGTCCAGCTACCCCTTGTGGCGAATCTTTGTGTGGGATTTTACAATTCAAATCATCGAATTTATCCTAAGTCAGCTCTCATCCACAGGTCTGAGCATATGATTCTTGTTTACAAGCACATGTTTATGGCATGTATGAACCTGCGATCGGAATAATATATCTGCGCTATAGGGTATATATAGACTTCCATGGATCTTATGGTTGTCTCTGCTGAGTGCGTGGGATGCAGCCTCAAGCACGGGATTGCTTGTGCGACCGGTACGAGCGCTCATACGTTCGAATCGGAGTGAAGGCCAAACAAACTACGTGCTCAGCCTCACTGTGTATATAAGCTGCTTCATGTTGAGTACGCCGCATAGCTATAGGTCATGGACACAAATAACTAGAATCTTTTCGCAATCGTGTCTTCGTTCGAGCTGGAAATCGATTCTTCAGCATGGACTTGATTCGACATGGTCTTGTCTCATGGTTCGGACTGAAATTAACACAAATGTACACGACTTGAGCAATTTGGCAAAGCCTTGTTACCACCTGGAGACTTGTCGCTTCATATGGGTTTACTGAACAGGAACAAGCACAAGAAGATCAGTTCTGACGGAAAGCATGATGTGCAGCCGAAGCATAATGTCATAGCGACATCCAGACAACAAGACTCTCTCGACATTGCCGTGGCGCAAGTCATATCATCTCTTGCAACATATGGACTTCACTATGAGGTTGATCGTGCAAGACAGCTTCTGAAAGGACGATTTGCGCATAGCGATCCTTCGAGAGCTGTCGTGTTGGCTCTTGCACTGCGAGATGCGGAGGATCTAATTGTAGTTGAGCCATCATCCTCATTTCTCCTTGGTGCGGAAAATCTGCGTGGCACGACGTGCTATCTCGATGCTCTGTTATTCTCCATGTACTCACGATCTTTTCCAATCTTCGATGCACTGCTGTATCATGCGCGTCACGATCCACGGGCTAACAAATTGGCCGTCAACCTAAGGGTTTTTGTGAATCTCTTGCGATGTGGTTATTTGGTCACTCATGACTTGGTAGACATGCTACGTAACTCAATCGCCTCTTGCGGATGGCAAGATGCACGTAGCTCTTCACAGCAGGATACCTCGGAATGTTTCGGATTCATTGCAGAGATGCTACAAATGCCTACCTTGACATTCAAGGTGCACATCGCTCACAGCGGAAAGACTGATGCTCAAGCAGACAACAAAATTGTGCAAGAACGTTTCCTAGCGCTACCAATTCCTAGACCAGATGGGCAGTATTTGCAGCCAATCGAGCTAGTCGACCTGATTGATGCCTATTTCCACACCAAACTGGAGGTACGTAGACCTATAGCACGATCGAGGAGCACCATGAGCTCTATGTATCCTTCCACTGGCAGAGTGGGCGGTAGTGCCAACAGAACCTCTATACTGCCGGTCTACAAGTCACCAGATAAGAAGAGAGGCTCGGATGGGCAAGTAGCCATGGAAGCCTGGCAATTGTTTGAGTTGGTTCCGTATTACTCTGCACAAGATTCATCCGAGCAAGAGACAGACTTTGCTCGACAACCACCAGTCGTAGCTATCAACCTCAAACGCTATTTCTTTGACGCTCACGGCACTGCACACATTAACAAGACTCCGGTAATCATACCGGAATACATTGACTTTACTCCCTTTACAGATTCTGACAATACCATGAAACGAGCAGGTGACCGGATTCGTCTTCGACTCGAGTCAGCTGTTTGTCACCGGGGCCAGAATATAGGTTCAGGGCACTATGTGTCCATTTCTCGGGGAGATATGCCCGGACAGTGGCTGCTATTCGATGATCTCTCGGCTCAAAGAGTCACACAGAGCTCTTTTGGACACTTGTTCAGTGTCGAGGTACCATACCTGTTATTTTATCAATTAGAGACAATTCATCCCCGAAGACCACATCAACGACTCCCCAGTTTTCCAAACTTCAATGAGCAGCCAGGACGAGAAGAAGCGCGGCCACCATACCCAACGGGGCGGGACGACCACATATCACATCAACCCTATCTTCCTGAGACACAAGAATGGTACTATACCAGTGATGGCATCCCACCACCGATACCCGAAGCTAGCAGACCACATCGTCACTGATTGTTGACTATTCAGATGCCGGCCGAGCATGAGCCACCAATGATGACGACAAAAGCACGAAACGACATGTAAACATAGAACGAGCATGAGTCTTATGTACAACAACGAGCATAGAATGAGTCTTGATTAAATATGAATGACGATGATGATGATGATGACGACAACGAATAATTCATGTGTCGTGCGATGTTCGCTAATTGTCTAGAAATTCGTTGGACATGATGGCAACATGAATGACGAGCAGTAAAGTACAGATATCGCCGGCACTAGCGATTGATAAAAGTGACTATATCCGCAAAACTTCCACCTGACTGCAACAATCGATACGCTCTTGCAATCTCGTCAAAGGTCCATTGTGCCAGGACGGGTGGACAACCGACTGCCGTGTTGCGCTGATCTATAAAGGGATCCTGTATGGCAATCGGTTTTCTCTCCCAATCAGCCTTTCCCTTCTCTTCCTTGGTGAGGGGATACATTTCATGGCCAAACTCATCAAATGTGGGGTTGATGTCGACACAGTACGTGTCAAACTCGAAATGACAAAAGTACCGGAAAAACCCAATGAATAAGCTCGCTACTGATTCCTGACTTTTGCTCCTGAAGGTCGGTGATTCATCGTAATAACAGTCAATGATGGCACCGTTATAGGTATGTGTGAAAGGGGCTCGATTATCGTTGTATTCTTGCAGGTTGGGCAGGACGGGTGGGTCGGTACGCTGTAAGTAGTGAATCAGCATCAGGATCCAACTGTAGCTCGATAAACTGCCTTCTTCGGGACGCGAGATGCATCTCGACTTGCACCATACTTTCAGCGCGAACGCGAGCGGTTTGACGCGTGCGTCTAGATCCATGTAGAGCTTGATTAAGCGAGTATTTTCGATCGCGATTGTGTTTTCGATGGAAATGTCGACAGGCAGACCTGAGGCGACATGTACCAACTTGACCACGGGTATTTTTGCAAATGCCACAACGACAATGTTACTGCACCACTTTTGTCGACGCAACGTGTTTCCTAATTGTCGAATGTCCACAGTCGTCGTCGGAGGGACATTTGTATAGAAGGCACATACATCGCTGTCACTCTTGGGAAAGTATAGACCAGTCCCACTACTCCCAAAGATCTCAGCTTGTAGCCCAGCTCGAGGTAGTAGTCTGTCAAGATGTCGTTGGACATCCCTGACAATGCCCTGACGTATCCGATCAGAGTCCTTTGTTGGTCGCAGAGATCGATAGTTCTCATCCAATTGCTCTTCAAGCAGATGAGAGATCGGCATGCTTGTTATTTGCTCATCTTGTTTCAGGAGTGGAATGGGAGTGATAAGTTCAGCGCCCATGGTCGTTGCGACGTGTCCCGCAGTGCCGCCTTTCTTTTTCACAACTAGATGACCTGTTTGTACCCCTATCTCCAATAATTGCTCCACTCCGCCAATCATTTTGACGTCTCCTTCATCCTCTAAGCGAGACATGATTGCTCCGTACGACCTTCCTTGAAAGACATCACGAAAGCGCATCAGCAGTGTCATTGCGCGCATAACTTTCAATACATCTTGCCTAACAGCGTCCTTATAAAACTCCGACATTTTGAGATTTAAGACCTTTGGCAGTAGAGCTACAACTTCTTGATTTTGTCGAGAGAGAGGAGGGCAGACTCGTGGCTTTTCTTTTGTTGGCTGTCGTCGGATATCATCATCTGATGACACTGAACGAGAGTCAACAAAGGAGATGGTTTTCTTCCTTGCTTCATGCTCCGTCCCTTGTAGATTGATTTCCTGGATGCCAGGAATTAGATCCTGTGCATTATCTCCCTCTCCCGTTGCGATAATGATCCTTGAGCCCTCCTCGATGGATATCAGTCTCTTTCCATCAGTGTTAGCCATAGTAAAGGCTGGCCATCCACCTGCAGTTTGAATAGTTTGCAACTCCGATGCAGCGAGATCTTTCTCGCACAGGATTCTGATGTGCTCAAGGTCAACTCCACGATTGCCGTTATGAACTTGTTCCAATTTCGAAACGATGACATCAATTATCTTTTCCCGTGGCGCACGCGATTCTTTAGCCAGAGATGCTTTGGGTGTGGCATGTATCGATATAGGTCGCAAATTAGTCCTCTTATCTATCGAGGTCGACATCTTTGTTAGCTTGCTTCTGACCAATTTCGACAAGTAATAGTGTTGGATCTTGAACAATGACCTGTACAGCGTAGTGTTCGGAGTCGCAATGTTGTAAGATCTCAAGCTCCTTGAGATTTCCCTGACATGGCAGGTGAAGGACTCTTTATCAAGATTCCTTATGTTCGAACAATCAGTATGCCGGGCAAATGCACCTGATATTGCGCATTGAGTTTTGACCTGTCACATGAATCTTGCCGCACATTCATCTTTGACGTCTAATTTGTGGGGTTGGGAGTAGATTCTGAATCTGGCAAGTGCTGCCGCATTTCATTCCATCTGACCTGGGCATGAGCTGCTCAACTGTAACATAGAACATTGCACAAGTGGCCATGAACATGAATTGCAAGCAAGTACAAGTATGAGAAAAGTTGGGTGGTTTGAAGGAATACATTATCGTCTCAAAGACTTACGTGAATTTTTACATTGTATTATAGACCTCGACAACGGTCTGATATTGAATCATGATCAGGCTAATGATTTACCCTGCAGCAGTTTAGAGCACAAGTCTGGCCAAGATTGCTGCTAGTGTGACAGTGAAGAACGAAACACCAATGCTAGATGCTGACGATCCGGCAGCTGGTAAAGAGCTGACTATCGGCAAGCTCGCCGAAGTGGCTGCTGCACCTGTCGGCGCTTGGATCTGGCCATCTGAAATCTGTGTAACAGGAGTTGCACTTTTTGCAGTAGTCGCGACAGAGCCGCCCACAGAAGTGGCGACAGAACCAGCCGGGCAGCTGGTCACCGTCGAAATGACAGTCACGGCTGCTGTGCTAGGGCATGATGTAATCACGACAGTGCTGGCTGCTTGAGTTATGTAGACAGTAGCTGCCACGGTCGCTGCGGTAGCGGTAACAGCACTGGTAACGGTCGCTACTGTACTCGCCCCACTAGCATAGATGGTGGCAGCCACGGCTCCGGAAGAGGATGTAGTGATAGCGGGTACGTTTGCTGTTGATGTTACAACTCCCGTCACCACTGTGTTGGTGGAAACTACCACGGCTGTTCCTGCTGAGATAGTGGTGTAAACGATCGGAGCGCTGATTGTTGTGGGAGAGATGACCACAGGAGGCGCCAGGAAGGTGGTTCCGCCAATATAGGTCGTGGTTGTCTTGTAGATAGTGTTGTAGATTGTGACGTAGACGTTGACATTGTTGATGACGACAAATACGATTACTGGTTGCACTATAGGCACTTGTAGGACTTGGATGACGATTATGACGATGATGATGACTTGCACGTTGTTTTGTATGGCGGTCTGAGTAACGGTCTGGGTGACGATAGAAGGGACTGTGGCGGTGACAGTTGTTGGGACCGTGTTTGTGACAGTATTAGAATTGGTAACTGTGGTAACTGACATAGAACCATTGTTGGTCACCGATACCGTGGAGAGTGACGCGCTACCAGGTTGTGTCACGGTGACGCTGTTGGTGGTGGTCACAGTAACGCTTCCGCCACTGTTTGTGACAGTAACACTTCCAGAGTTGGATACAGAGCCGCTCACTGATCCTCCGAACGATCCTGATGACGAAGTTATCGATCCACCGAGAGACCCGGATACAGAGGTAGTGATTGAACCACCAAGAGATCCAGATGGGGAGGTAGTGATTGAACCACCAAGAGATCCGGTGGACGAGGGAGTTATTGATCCAGCAAGTGACCCAGAAGGAGTTATGGATCCTCCAAGAGATCCGGTCGAGGAAGGGGTCAATGACCCAGTGAATGATCCGGTTACTGATCCATCAGACGGTACACTAGCTGTGACCGAGGGCGGAGCACTAGTATCAGCAGTACTAGTGCCGGAAACTGAGCTAGTAGGAAGATCAGGCACGGTTATAGTCACCAGAGGAAGGGTTGGCAATGTTGGAAGCGTTAGGTCCGGCACGGGCAAAGTGACCCCGACTCCAAGCGTATCTCCAGTTGTTATTTGCACTGGTAGAACCTGTGCGCAACCGGCCAGGATCTGGTATAGCACCAGGACTGAGAAGCGTTGTGCATATTTATGAAGCATTATGACTTCGAGGAAAACGACAGTGAATCGAGTGGGTAGCGAACTGTGGTGCGAAGCTTAATTGTTCAGAACACACTCTGAGTGCGGGTCTTTGTCCTTTTGACTCATTCGAGTCCAGCATCAATCTTTCCTCAGCAGCGGGCTCAATTCATCTGACCATGGTGACGGATACCTATGCCGAGCCACCACCGAGGATTTTGACGCCTTTGTCGGTACGAGTTCTTCAATATCGACTTCCGACTGGAGCAATTCTGTGCGATATTGAAGAACTGTCAAGACATTGGTACAACGGTTCATTTGGCATCAGCCACTCGATGAAAAATCTGGAGTCGTGAAGATGACGACAAAAGGTGGAGATTGTGGAAAACATTTAAGAGTTTGGCTGCAATCAAATTTAACAAGAACCAAAAGACAGCTCCAGAGTGGCGGTTCCCAGAAGATCTGGCACTTGACAACGAACAGAGACCAATCATGTTCCAGTCCAGTATTCTTTGCTGCATTTGCCCGGGCCCTGTATAAGTCGATGAATCAGTTGCAGCATCAAATTACCTAGACATTGTGTAAAGTTTGCCAGCATAGCTATGATCGTTTAATTGCTGATCCTCACCGTTCCGTCTTCTACGACAGACATAGAAGCATTCTAAGTATGTCCTAAATCCACATGACACGGCACAATAGCCAGAACGTCTTTCACGGGTTTTGGGTTGGTCAGATGAGTGCCTCTAAAATGAGAAAAGGACACATGGGCGACAAGTTTGGTAAAACATGGCTGTGCTCCGCCGAAGCGACACAAATCACTATTGGCTTCCATGGATTCGAGTGATAGTGCAACTCAAATGAGCATCTGACCAACAGAGAAGCGGGGTTCTGAAACCTCGGGGTGACACAAGGTTATCTTGCAATTGCCCCGCATCCACCATCCGTCGAAGCGGCAGCCTCTGCAATACCGTACAAACCCACTTTCGCAATATTCGTCAGCTGCCGCACGCGCACACATTCAGCTACAGCTCCCATGATACAGCGCTGCAAGGACGAAAGAGATCAGATCGAAATACTTCGTTGTCAAAGGCCTATGGTGGTGTTCTGATCTTGCAGAAATCAGCTGCGTAGGACATCGAATTGAGGTTCATCCAAACTGTTCCGTAGCCTTGAAGTGCGATCGTCACATTCTTGTCCAGATCAGGCAGTTCCTGGTCACAATCGATCGAGACCAATTTTACTTTGGCATATGCAATCCGTTCACGCAACGAACCGCTGTGGTAGCTATAATTAAAGTTGCGGACATCAACGGCCGCCTCAACACGATGCCAGAGCTGATGACTATGCGAGCTCTGGACAGTGTCACTCCATTTGATTGGACATCGGCATTGCCCACGATCGTGGCCCTCTGGTCGACCTCAATACCTAAAGCCACATTCAGGTATTGCAAACATCTGCATGAGCACAAGTGACTTATCTACTCGTCTATTGCAAGCTATGTTGCAATCGCACCACGAAGGAAATTGGAGATGAGCGCCCAAACGCACCTACAAGTAATCCATACTACCTCGATCAACCTTGCAGATCGTTTATTTAAAGACTATCGTCGGTGCTCTGCAATCTCACGGAAGAACTCTTCCCAGGAGTCATACCTGTTCACTTTGGGCGAGGCTGCCTCACATGAGTCGGCCACAGAGACCACGATGAGAACCCCAGAAAGCTTCAAGCGCGTACGAGTAGCTACTCGTACTCGGCGGCGGTCGAACCCATCCGAGGTATTTCCGAAGCCTTGACTCATACTCAATAATCACTTCGGCGTTTCTATCGGTATGACACTTTCGTAGCTTCTGTGGCACTTGAAGACTTATACTAGACCGCGACGACGAACTTCGCCTTGCATCGCACTTTCTACTGCTCCGGTTCTTCGGTCTTTCAGTGCCTCCTCAACTTCATCTTGACGAGCCTCATCTTTCTCATCGTCAAACATATCAGGTGTCCAGTCCATCATAACGTTAGGAGCATGATTGAGATACCTCAATTCCTCCATAATCTTGCTTTGTACATCATTCAGGTATTTTTTCGTGTTTTGGTCCTCGAATCGTGGCTTGAGTAATGGATACAGTGAATAGTCCGGGCCAAAGAAAGCATGATAAGGTGTTTCCGGCAATTCAGGGCTGACTTGCTCATCACAAATGACAGCCGTCTCGGCTGTCCAGCAGCGTGCAACGTTCTTCAAGGTGTAACCACCGCCTCCGAGAATCAGTAATGGTAGATTCATGCTCTTGATATGCTTGACAGCTGCCGCATGACCTTGAATAGACAAGGAGAACCTACCGAGACGGTCCGATCCCAGGGAATCTGCACCACATTGCAGAACAATACTGCTGGGTCGATAGGATTTGACCACAGCATTTGTGACATTTTTGAAGATCTCTAGATACGAATCGTCGGTAATACCGTCTTGTAAGGGAAAGTTGAGTGAATAATGGCTACCTTCCCTTTCGCCCGTCTCACTCAAAGAGCCTGTGCCAGGAAAGAAGTACTCTCGATTGGCAGGTGAAAATTTGTGAAATGAAAGCGTCATTACGCGGTCTGTTGTCCAGAACGCGTTTTGGACTCCGTCTCCGTGATGAATGTCAATGTCAATATACAAGACTCGAGCATGGAGTCGTAGTAGATATAGGATAGCAATAACTATATCATTCACATAACAGAACCCGGAAGCTTCGTTCTTTTGAGCGTGGTGTAAGCCCCCAGACCAATTGATAGCTATTTCAGATGAGCCATTGAGCAAAGTCCTTGCAGCGCTGAGGCTAGAACCAGTATAGGTTGTGCAGAACTCATAGATCCCTGCGAATGTCGGACAGTCACCGTTGTTGCCGTTATCACTGGCTATATTGTGTATTCTTCTTGTGTTTTCGTCAATTGTCGTTGCATTCTCCGGTGTGACCTTGCTCAAAAAGTCGACATACTCCGGGGTATGAAACATGGCGAGCTCAGCTTTGGTGGCCGCACGTGGTGAATATACAGTCATCTTCTCATGCAGTCCATAGCTCATTACCAGACTGTTCGTGAGTGCAAGTCGATGGGGTTTCATAGGATGGATCTGGCCAAAATGATAATTGCCGACAGATGGTGTATGATGATAACTGACCCGTGATTTTGATCGAGACTGTAGAGTAGCGTAGTCAAGTACGGAAGCCATTCTTAGTTCCTGTCAAGCGATAGAAGAAGCCCGCTGTACTTAACTTGAGTGATTTGCTTGAATTTCGCCTTTCACGATGTCACACTTGGGAGATGCTCTTTCGTAGTTGTGATACATCAACCATAACTTTGTTGGATTGTTTCGAACCACTGAGGACTATGTATGAGCCCTGCTTTCAGATTTATACAAGGCTAAAGATTGCGCCTGCAAACCTCGTTTGCACGAATGAGACAACATCGTCACACGACTCTGCGTCTGTGCTTATACAGAAGGATTACTGCCGGGGATTGCGCATTGGCACCGCGAACTATTCCAAGGTCTACGAGCTGAGGTACCGTAGAAAAGATACAGTGTGCCGAGGATTAGACGATCAGATACGATGCAAAGAGATATCGACAACGGGTTTGAGTTCTGACGACGTCGGAGGTTCCGTCTACCACCGCTTCGTTCAACACCGAGATTTAGGTGATCGCCCAGCAAATCGTCTCTCTCCACTTCACTCATTCCTTGTTGACACATCGCATCAGAGCAATGTCCGTGAAAGGCCTTGAAGTTATGGTTGCTGAGCGTTAAGATAGCTTGCGCATCATCACAGCAACATCACATCTGTATACACAATTGAGTAATTCTGGTTGAGGAGACTCGTCCAACGAGCGACATGGCATCGTTCTCTGAAGTGCCAGCTCAGGACCGACCAACAAGCGCCAGGAGTAACGGCTATGAATTCAGTAGCGATGCAACACCACAACAGAAGAAAGCAGAGGCACTCAAAGCTGCACCTGTAGGACTTAAAACAGGCAAACGCAACAGAGGGGAGGAAATTGTAGGGGACCTCGATGGACAGCCGGAGTTAAGTATGCCAGCTCCTACTTCGCAAGGTCTCTATTCTCGTGAGCATGAGACACTAGCTCAGAGTGTCCCAAGAGAAGATGGTGCTATAATAGGCTGTGAGCCGCTTTCTCTCTCCACCTGTCAACGACTAAGATAATAGGGGAAATGGCTGGTGGCTCGAACAGAGCAGATCTAGCTGAAATGTTACGAGATGAGAGGCAAGGTCTTCAACCTGGAACGACGGACGATCAAAATGTCGAAAAGTCTGCTGTCAATACCTCCACACTTCTAGAGGATTTCCTACCTCAGACCGCCTTCGGAAACTGGTATCATAACGCTGGCATCATAGCTTTCTGCGCCCTGTCCTGCTGGATCGTCGGCCGTTTCGGTGGCAGTCTAGCCTGGATCATCCTCATCGGGTCAATTTGCGCAACGTATTATCGTACTTCTATACGTCGAGTTCGGCGGAACGTGAGGGATGACATCGCGAGACAGCTCGCTCTCGCCAAGCTAGAGACAGACTCTGAATCAGCTGAGTGGATGAACAGTTTCTTGACAAAATTCTGGATAATATACGAGCCAGTCTTGTCTGCTACTATAGTCGCTAGTGTCGACCAAGTGTTAGCAACTTCAACCCCGGCCTCGATTGAAAGTATGAGACTGTCATTCTTCACACTTGGCACGAAACCACCCCGTATAGATCATGTCAAGACGTATCCTAAAAGTGAGGACGATATCGTCCTGATGGATTGGCACTTCTCATTTACACCTAACGACACCCAAGACCTAACCGCACGTCAATTGAAGAATAAAATTAACCCTAAAATTGAATTGGCTGTTCGTGCAGGAGTGTCAGTGGCTTCCGTCAGCATCCCCATTGTGGTCGAGGACATTGCTTTCAGCGGACTCATGCAAATTCGCATCAAGCTAATCACGGAATATCCTCACGTGAAACTCGTGGATTTGAGCTTTCTTGAGAAACCCGAAATTGGCTATGTTTTGAAGCCAATTGGTGGCTCGAGTCTCGGCTTCGACATAGGTTTTGTACCTGGTCTGAGTGGCTGGATCTTGGAACAAATACACGCTACATTGTCACCCATGATGTATGCGCCAAATGTGTTCACACTCAACATACAACAGATGCTGTCAGGTGCACCCATTGATTCTGCTATCGGTGTTGCTGTCGTCACTATACATAGTTGTCATGGCCTGCGCAACCCCGATCTCGGTAGTGGTATCCCGGATCCTTATGTCACACTCAGCCTTTCCAATGGAGAGGTCTCCCGTACACAAATCATCAAGTCCCAGACAGATCCCAAATTCGACGAGACCAAAACAATTCTATTGACGACTTTGGCTGATTCGTTGAGATTCGAAGTACTCGACTACAACGAAGTTCGGAAAGACAAAGTTCTCGGCCTGTCCACTTTCGATTTGAGCCACTTAGAAGAAGAGCCGGAAGTCGAGCATATGAATGAGACTCTTATGTCAAACGGCAAGGCCAGGGGAAACATCAACTTTTCCGTCAGTTGGTTTCCAATTTTGACCCCACCGGTTTTGGATGATGGGTCAATTGGTCCCGAGCCTGCATCGAAGTCAGGCATTGTCAGATTCACTGTGCATCAAGCCAAAAACCTTGGTGGCGGAAAGAATTGCAGTCCTTTCGCGATACTGACAAAAGATGCTCACGAAATCGCTCGCACGCCGAAGATGAAACACACTCACAATCCAGTGTGGGACTTCTCGAAGGAGATCTTGATCACAAACAGAGAACGCTGCACCCTTGGCGTTCAGGTCAAAAACGACAACTTTGGTTCTGACGCTCACCTCGGGGCATATTCCATTCGCCTCGTGGACCTTTTGCAAAATACTCAAGACGAGGTTGATGATTTTCTACTGAAAGACTCACAGGATCCGGCCTCGAAAATAAAGCTGAGCGCAACTTGGAAGCCGATAGCTATGGAAGGTTCTGTCATTGGTAAATCGTATGTAGCTCCTATAGGAGCTCTTCGAATCGAATTCCTGAAAGCTCTCGAGTTGCGCAATCCAGAATTGGGACTTACAGGAGGCAAAGCTGATCCATACATGCGGGTCATGGTTAATGGTCAGCAAAGGGCCCGAACAGTCATCATCAAAAATGAACAAAATCCGGAATGGAATGAAATTGTCTACATTCCCGTGAAACATCCACGCGAACGAGTCATCTTAGAGGTAATGGACTACCAAAGTCATACGAAAGATAGATCTTTGGGTCAGATTGACTTAGACCTTAGCACGCTTGTGCATCAGAACGAGTCCGGTGTTCTTACTGTGTATGAGCACGCTGATCCACGAATTTCATCTTTCACAGGTAAAGATGCTAAAGGTGCGCTGCAATACAACGTATCCTTCTACCCTGCCCTCAACGTCATGACTCCAGAAGAAGAACAAGAATTCGACCAGCAATCAGACGAGCACCCTCTGGATACCAGTGGTACAGATGTGGAAGTGGCTTCCCCGTTATCTGCCAAGTTCGATACCGAGAATGGATCTGGATCTTATGGACACAATCGTAATATATCTTCCTTGACGAACCACTCAGTGCCGACAAACAAATCGAAAGAGTATCGTAAAAGGAACAAGATCCGTTTGCGAAGAGAGGAGGTGATGCAGCATAATTCAGGTTTCCTGGTCTTCGAAATCCTGGAAGGAAAAGTCAGCGAGGCTGGCACTTACTTACAAGTCTTGTTTGATGATTATCTCTATCCTGCATATACAACACAGAAATCTCGTTCTAAGCATGCTAAGTGGGGTGAGAAAAGTGAAGGATTTGTGAGAGAGCTTGATGCTTCTCGAATAACTTTGAGAGTCAGCAGGGAACTCGATTCAACGGATAATGATGATGTTGTAGCTTCGGCTCAAGACGAAACCCTGAACGTGTTGCGCCGCTCTTACGACGACAAAATAACACAAAATTTGAAAGGACGAGATGGATCCACAACCGCCATCACATTTCGATGTCGTTGGATCCCTGTCACAATGCAGCTGAATCCTCGTGAATCTATCAACAACATGGGCATTGTCCGAGTGACTGTTGTGTCTGGCAACAATCTTTGTGCAGCAGATCGCGGAAATAAATCCGATCCCTATGCCAAGTTGTATTTGAACACTCAGAAAGAGCATGTCTATAAAACGGAAACCATCAAAAAAACTCTCAATCCACGGTGGAATGAGACTTTTGAACAACCCATCTCGAGTCGTTTGGACAACATCTTCAGGATCGAGGTTTTCGATTGGGATGCCTTGGATTCTGATGATTTCCTTGGGTCTGCTGAGATTCCTCTGGCGAGCTTAGTTCCTATGACCCAGCAGCAAATAGATGTTGCACTGGATGGACCTAAAGGAGGATCTGGCAAGTCTGGTACGGTGACCTTGCATTTACTCTTCAAGCCAGATTTTGTGACTCGAGCCAGAAGAGGCTCGTCGACGCGGGCTTTGACCATGGCTGCGGGCGTAGGCATGGCTCCTGTGAAGGGCATAACTACTGGCCTTCAGCAGGTCAAGAAAACCGGATCTTTCGTTGGACGTGGTCTGAGTTTGGGCCGCAGCAAATCGAGTAAAGAGCTCAAGCCGGATATCACAGTCCAGCAAGACGGTTCCGTGCTATTGCAAGATGACAATTCATCTTTGCCCGATCAGACTATTGCCTCAACGCAGCAGACGACAAGTGTCTCACAAAACCAACAACTAGACACCACCTCTCCGAATCAAATCGTTCCACACCAGAAAGGGACATTGACCACTGCGGGTGCTAGCGACTTTGGCATGCTCCGTGTACAGCTTTTACGCGGAAGTGGATTCCCACAAACCAAGACTGTCTTGCGTGTCAAGACTTCTTCAGGCCACTCTCTGTGCAAGACAGAACCCAGTAAGCAATCGGATTTGTCCTTTAGTACACAATTCGAACATCAGATCAACACTTCGGATACGCTCGAAATTTCTTTGCTGGAACACAGCACATTCAGCAGTGACAAAGTTCTAGCAACCGCTTCAGTGCCACTACCTTTCATGAATACTTCAGATACCAAGACGGTCAAATTCGACATTGGGGCTGTAGTGGTCATGGAGCTCAGTCTGAGGGCTGGGGACGTCTCGAGCCTCAAGTCACACAGGACCCTCAAAATCAGTAGTCCTTTCAGGAAGAGTTCTAGCCCACGCGAGAGCGGCTTCTGAAACACAGCGTTGACACGTCGCAGACTTAGTATAATTAATGACGTTAAATTGGATCAATCATCTATGCTTTGTGCCCAGAGTCTGTTGTGGTAATAGGAGACAACTTTTCTACTCCCAGAGTTCAATACCCTTCAAATGCTTTTATGCACCCTGTATAAAATCGAGATCGCGGTCTTGAATCTCTGATGATAGACGGGTCCAGACAAACCAGAACTCCACCATTAGTCAAATTCCCGTGGCAGATATCCAGTACATCAGGAAAAACATTGCGGAGGAACGGCAGAAAATTCAAATTCCGGAGAAGAAAATGAGGGGTAAACAAGGCCCTCGCTTATTGTGCCCCCGCCCAGAACAGGAAAAGATTGGCGACCCCACTGCAGGTGCCAAGAATCACGGAAAACTGTTGTCATCGCAGCTCATCCCTTCTGTTAGCAGAAGAATTACAGGGATTCATGGACGTAAGTGGTAGATTTATAGATCCATATACTTTTGAAACCGTGAAAGAATTAGCGGAATGGTCGCATCATTGAAAATTGACCTGATTATTGTTAACCTTAGTCAGATGAGTTGATGACGATTTCCCCACATCTGGAGCTCGAGTTATCGACTGCCGTGACCAATGGGCTATTCAAGATATTCGCAACTCATCCCGCCAATGTCCTGGCAGTGGAGAAGTGGATAAAGTGCCACGATGGAAAATTTCCTGGCCCGCTCCAAGACGGCGCTCTGATTTTGAAAGATATAAGTTATCCGTATCTCCAGCACTCAGCAACTTTCACCGTTCAGTCGAGTAACGGCTCGCACAGCCACCTCCGATGTCGTCAGATAAGATGGAGACCGCTCATATCGACGCTGCGGAGAATGGGCGACAACCGGTGCGTAATGATGCGAATGGCTACATCAGGCAGCGACACGGGACGCTTGACTTGTTTCCGTTCCCAACGCACGACCCAAACGATCCATGTAAGTCTTCCATAGAATATTCTGCTAGGCGTGTGAACAATTACTGACACGTCCAGACAATTGGCCAAGTTGGAGAAAAAACACGTTGCTGGTCATCGTCTCGTTCCACGGATTCATGTCGACGTTCCTAGCAGCTGCTACTATTCCGGCATTCGAAGATTTAGCTGATGAGTTTGGTGTTTCTTTGACTCGAATCTCCTACACAGTCTCGATTCAAATCGCGGTCGTTGGAGTTTTGCCCTTGTTCTGGACACCGCTCTCGAATCGGTATGGTAGAAGGCCAATCTACCTCATCTCATCGCTCACTTCGGCCGCTCTGACTCTTGCAAACGCGTATACGCATACTTACGTGACCTTCATGTTAGTTCGAGCAATTCAGGCCGCTTTCATCTCAACCGCTGTTGGTATCGGAGGCGCAACTGTCGCAGAAATGTTTTTCCGACATGAAAGAGGTGTCAAAATGGGAGTCTGGACCTTGCTTGTCACACTTGGACCTCCGACGGCACCATTCATCTTTGGATTCGTGGTTCAGCACAAGAATTGGCATTGGATCTTCTATATACTGGCAATTATCCAGCTCGCAATGTTCTTTGCCTACTTGTTCTTCGGACCCGAGACTCTTTACATGCGTAACGAACATGCCACCGCGCACCGAGGCACAATCTCGAAGAGCGAGTTGTACTTCAAGTTTAGACGAATCAATCCTGCGCCACTCAAAATCAACGATTTCTTCCGACCATATCTGATGCTCCTTAGACCAGAAGTATTCTTTGCGGCTCTTTCGTATGCCGTCGTTTTTGTCTATACTTCTGTCCTACTGTCAGTAGAGACACCTCAGCTCTTTGGCATGAAGTTTCACTTCAATCCTCAGCAGATCGGATACCAATTCATTGCACTCATCATTGGGAGTGTTTTGGGTGAGCAATTTGGAGGCAGGCTCTCGGACGCAGTCATCAACAGACGAGCCAGGAACGCTGGCTATCGAACGCCAGAGATGCGACTCATAGCTGCTTGGCCAGCCTACATCCTGGTATGCGTGGGACTGATCATCTATGGCGTGCTACTGCAACAGACCCCGGCATTACACTGGAACGTTAAGCCATTGATTGGTTCAGCTATCGCCGCATTTGCAGCACAGATCATCACAACAGTCATGATTACCTACGCAATTGAGTCTCATCTTGATAGGGCTCCTGACGTATCCATCATTATTACGGCACTTCGACAAACACTGGCTTTCATTGGACCATTCTACTTTACTGCAGCATTTGATAATTTGGGAGTAGGTGGTGCCTGCAGTCTGTTTGGCGCGTTGTGTGCAGCTGCACTACTACCAGTTCTGTGGCTCGAATTCCGACCAGCTGCACGAAGACGAGCGCGTGATGTTAGGTCTCGTGTGAGTGCTGGTCACGAGGTGGGAAGCTTCGACAAGTTCTAAATTTAACTCATAGCAAGTGTAAAATGGGAATATGTTCGGATGTTCAGTTTTGAAACTTTGCATAATTCTACCACTAGAGTTCATGCTTCATCTTTGTATCTTTCTGCTGAACTTTCTCTGAATGGTTTCCAGTATCAGGGATCAGAAGTAAAGTTGTCGATGTACAGGCAGCGTCCAATTCCTTGTGACACGCGAACATTGTCGTAATTAGGTCTCCAAAATGACTTGACAGACAGTGTTATAGCCAGAAAGTGTTATAGCCAGAAAGTGTTCTCAACAATTTGTAATCCCGCATAGTGATGAGATCGAGGGAGTGTCCTCATTACGTCCCAGCCCTTTTTACACACCGCCAGCTGTCACTACTGAGTGTCTAGCCCATCATGCTTCATCAAACGTGGGTCTGGTCCATGATCTGGCGAGCTCATTCGTTGACATGTGATCAGCTTTCTGTTGAATGCAGACTCAGGACACATTCGAACTTGTTTTGTTAAATAGTCTCCTGGTTCAAACAAAAGTCGACACTCTCTGTTGCACTTGGACCTCACACTTGATCTGACCGAAATGTCGACCCAATAACTGTTCAACGATTTCCATTCCTTTTCTTCTGACCTTCTCATGACGGTGTGAGAAGGATGATGAAGCTGAAGGTCTCTATGCATGAGCGCTGGCCAGGGCCGCCGGCCGGTAGATCAATTCTGCCAATTTGGCTTCTGGCGGAGGAATAAAAGAATTGACTGTCTGTAGTCTTTCGAGAGAATATAACTTTTCTGAACGACATTGACCAATCGTTGCTCAAAAGTGTGCGTCAGACTAGTAGTATGATAGTGCAATGCGATCATTTGGAAGAACATAAATTCAGCGACCAAATATCCAGTAAAACTGTAGTCAATGCGACTGAACAGGCTGCCATTTCTCACCTAAGAACAGTATGTCCTCCGCCATCGACAAGACGAGCGGCAGACATCTCTTTAGAAGACTATAAATTCTCGACACAACTGCCGAAGCATTAGTATCTTATGCGCTAGACGTTGACCGCTGCAAAACGTTTGCGATGCACAATTATTGGCTTATCCTACCAGCCAAGTCTGGCCAGTTCTGCACTCTGGCTTTCGATCATAGTATCACAGCATGAGAACGGTCCGCATCCATGTGGAATGTAAAATTCCTTGATGATTGTCGAATATGTACCAAGAAAGGAGTCAGCTCATGTGCTCGCTCGTGTTGTGTGACCAGAGTCTAAAGAACTGAAGTTAGGGTCAGCGTGTGATCTACACTTCCAACCCCGACTTCCAAGATTAAACCCATAAGCTTCGGAAACCAATCTCGGCTCCACGATCTGTCAACGACCAACCCTCCATGATTGGGATAGAACAGTGGTCTTGTTCATACTTGTACTTGTCCTGTACGTGACTGAGAATAACGCGAACTTGCAGAGTTTTCTGTAGCTCTAACAACTGGCATCAATTCGACAAATGTTGCCAACCCGTACATCATTCACATTGACGTCACGTGGCAGTGATACAGAAGCTACTACTCCAGTGGACAACATCATTCTCTCCTATGATGGAATTCCTAGAGATCCCGATCCCAGATCTAGTGGCATGTAGGCCTCATACAGTACACGAAGACTCAAAGTACGATTTGATCTGCGCAAAGCAGACTTACAGCACGGTACACAGGACAAAATCATACAACATATCGTGGAGTCAAGATACATTAAGCAGAGTTCGGAAGCTAAGAACAAATCTGGCGTGTTTTGTTTCAAGGAGTTTAGGAAACGGAGTCATCGAAAGAGAGTTAAAGACGGGCGGCAATTATCTGCTTTTGAGACTTGATACTGGAAATACTCGATACGGCTACTGAGAGTTATTCAAGTAACGATGATCAGCCACTCAGCTGGCAATGGATTGTGGATTAAGCATGTTAATCATTGTCACCATTTTATTCTACCGGGTGACCTTGACGTTGGCGAAACATATACTGCATAGCTTACACTATCGCAACTCACCCGCCAAATAGCCAGTTTCATGTCCAGTAACAGGAGATATGGACGACTTTCACACGAAAAACAGTTTCATTGCACCTCGAAGCCTCCTGCTGCTCTTGCTGCTTCTGCTGACGTTCACGTGCTGAGATTATACTTTTGTACATGTTCTGAGTACTCCCCGAGACGATCGAAGCACGTATAAATCAATTCTTAGATCGTACAGAATGAGTCCGTGAGTTTGAATTCAACGACTCTCTGTCTCGTGAAGAGTTTTATATTAGAGACTAACATCGAATTCGAAGCAGTCGTCAAAGAAACATCAATTTGTGTCACACAGAGCTATGATACAGACGAGGCCGACTCAAGTTCTTCTCCTTGTTGTCTTACTTTTGCATAATCTTGTTGAATATGTCCACAAAAACATCGACTTCCTGAGCACCATTGATGTGATGCTGGTTGTCTATAGTAAAATCGGGGACGCCATTGATTCGCCTCATCTGTGCCTGAAGAACCTGTCCATGGATCTCTTCTCTACCATTTGGATCGTTAAGAAAAGTCTCCAGCTTGATGTAGTCAAGCTTGAGGTCAGCATCCCGTAGTATGTGCAACAACGACTCCTTCGTAAATATGTTGCCAGAGCTTTCAAAGTAAGAGTGGAAGAGTGCATTGACAGTGTCATCAGTCTTGTCCCTCTCTTGCTCCTGAACGTACTGTAAGACGCGGTGACTCAAGTAAGTCGGCCCGATGGGGCCTTCGTAAGAGAAAGCAATACCATCCTTGGCACCGACAGACTTCATATACGGAATCATTTGTTCCGTACGAGCTGCCCCAAATTTCTCGCGGTATCGCTGCATCTTGCTCACGACAGGCGACTCTGGTGGACCAAGATAGAAAGGATGCCATCGAATGTCGAATTGTACCTTGGAATGGGATGTCGAGGCAGATCTGAATTTCTCTATTGCAGCCTCTAGTCGTTTCTTGCCAATGAAGCAGAAAGGGCAGATTGTGTCACTAACAATATCGACTAGAATGGTCGCAGCCATGAGATTACAATTCCCTTAGGGATTTAGTCGATGTGCTGATATACGTTGCTGAAAGTAACTTGTGTGGGGTCGTGATTCTGTGGTACGTGAATAGAAAGACTTCTTGCAATTGCGTAGGCTGACAAATGTGTTGTGCATGCTGCCGTAGCTTACCCGAGTGCAGATCACACTCCAGGGCTTTGACGAACCACAAACCAAATTTTAAGCTTCATCCAACTGTGAACGTGCGTGCTCCAGATAGTACAAGATTGTGAATAGCTGTAGCGTAGCAGACCTTCTACAGGGTTGATAACTGTATCAGAAGATGTGCCCTGAACGGGTCTTCAGGACTAACAAGAGAAATTGCCGGACTATGAAATCTGAGCTCATCGACTTTACCAACAATTTGCGACGTCTAAAACGACCTTGCTTGATACTAGGTCGATCATCAGTTATCGGACCTATAGACGCGATTGGAAGAGTTTTTGCAGTCAGTTTTGCTGCTTAGCTCTCGAGTCATCGTTAAGTATACGGTGTGGGTGAATTTCCTTTCTATGTCTATGTAATACAAATTATTAGTGTATATCCGAATGTACAGCACTTTTACCGCCATAGTCCTCAATGTGTCGAGCGTTTCAGAAGTCCCGGAGCAAGACATGATCAGTATACAGCATACAACAACCCATCGGAGGCGTTTTTTGCTCAGAGCATAGAAGCTTGGGGTGCTTATACCATATACATAGCTCTCGAACGGTCGCAAAGATCTAGAAACAACATTAGTGCCCGATGTATACCATCGGAACCGTTTAATGCTCTATGGGTAAAATTATGGTCGCAATTATACTCATCTTATAGTTCAAGTGGTGAAAGAATCATTCCACGCATCAAAGGGACGACAGAATCAATATCTTCTACCAGCTGCGATCTGGCTTTCTAATTGCATGCACAGCCTGTAAATTAAGGTTACGAACTCCTTCAATTCGTTTAATTTGTCGAGACGATAGGAGCGATCTGACCGTGTAACGACAACTCGGCTCTCGTCGAGGTCTCCTGCGTCAAGCCTGTTGAGGTATTCTTCGGTGAATGATGCACGCAGAAGATAAGCTCTTCTTCCGTGAGCACCAATCGAATAGACATCCAGGATAGAGGCAGATCTGTGAAGAAAGTTTCTCGATGCCTCCAAGCGCTTCTGGACAATAGCAAGACATTCTCCTAACTCTTGTGAATAGAGCTTTGATAATACGTCAGGTCCAGAAGAACCGCTGCGCGATTTGCATTCGATATTGACTAGAGGTGTCCTGTTGCTTTTGCTCAGATTACGATTCAGCGTAATTTGACCATCATTTATAGAAATCGGTCCGTCAACGGCCCCGATTCTGATGACGAATCGTGTATGTGTTCTGAGAATGGCCAGCTTGCTCATGTAGCGAGTGATGCCACTCAGGAGTGCAAATAATGCGCTTTCCGTTTGAACCTCCGTTGTACCCATCTCATCTGAGATGTTGCTTGCAACCGACTTCATCGAAGAAGATTTCGGTATGTTGAACTGAGGAGGAGAAGTGCTCTGAATATCTTCCATCGACCTGTCCGACTGAGAGTCCTCGCCCATCTCAGTAGATACGAACCGAACACTTCGAGATACTTCAGGACTGCCGACCAATCCAGAAGTTGTATCAGCTGAATTCTGTGAGTCACTCCGTAATGGCACAGCGAAACCCCGTTGAACCACGAATGCCAGCACTTCCTCCAACGGTATATCCAAGGCTGATTGGGACTCCATTTTATCGTTATTTGAGCAGATCACTTCTGCCATTTCCGTGTAGAAGTGTCCCAAGTGCGTCTGAAACTTTTCTTCAAAGTCCTGTAGGTTTTGAATTCCATTGTTGATCTCGGGCCGTAGCATCTCCGAAAAGTCGGCGACGTCACAGGGAAACTTGCTCAAAAGCGTCGACAATCTGTCATCATGATAGTTCGCCCATTCAGGATCAAGTAACATTTCACTTGGGCATTTTCTGTTGTCAACGTTGAGCAACAAGAGCTCTGCGGCGCCCCATCTGCTGGTAGATGGCCAATTTCGGGATGTCAGGAGAGAATCTCGGGACATGCTGCGTCTATTTCAATAGTTTGCAAAACCAAGTGTGATAAGATTGAGCAGATGAGTATAATCATGTTTTTGAAGGTGCTAGCTCCAGAACTTGAAGCAGGTTCGCGATGCATTTGCATCTGTAATATTTTGCAAGGATGATTTGATTTTACCGAATGGCTCCACAAATACGACTCAGGGTCAGGGTCAAGACCAAACGCACGATTAGGGTTAGGGTTAGGGTTAGGGTTAGGGTTAGGGTTAGGGTTAGG